>JAEAOA010002326.1:0-222500 GCA_016746295.1 Potamilus streckersoni
TTAAATAACGTATGTCAACAACATGATATTAAGGATTAAATAACCTTAACTTTTGTGTATACTCATAGTCATCATTAGAGCATGAAACATCGTCATGCGGACTTATCATACGAAAAACTGGTTGCGTGCATTGTAACTGATACAGCTGATATGTGGCTCTAATACAATATATAAAAACCACCCTTCTCACATAACTAAAATTGTTTTAACTACAACTACTCTGGAGGTCATAATTTAGAACACATTTCGGCTGGAATTTGTATACGATCTATTCACGATTTAGCTTTTTATAGAATATAAACAATAGTGAAGTGTCTTGACCAAGAATTCACAACAAAAGCTTATCCGAGATTGTCCACGTGGGGTTCGAATTTAAAACCATTTGTCCACGAGTTTTGCAGCAGCCTATATAGGCTGGCTAAGGCCAGATTTAAATTTGAGATTCTTCAGTCTTGAGTAAGGTACTCCATTACACAATTAAGTTAACCTGGCCCCATATGTGAGAAGAGCACTACGCATGAATAGAATATTCACGGATTGAAAATATGCATTTGGGTGCTGATTCTTTACATGAACATCAAGGAAGTTTTAATCAGAGATATTATGACGCCACGAAAAGATGTATTCAACTATGTAAAGCCTGGATATGGAGACACGGCTAATCCTGTTTGTTTACACGTGATTTAAATTTGTTCCCGATATCACACCTACTCATTCTAACCATTTTGTAATCTGGATCGTTTTATGAACCTGATGGTAGTCACATTATATATTAATCTGTGCCAGGCAAATAACAAATACACATACATTAAAACAACATGACAAAAATATCCAAAGTAAGGTTTCCTATTTAATGCTGACGGAACCACCGATTGTCAGCTGATTAAAACCTGGTAATTTGAAACGGCGACGGACACTACGGTTACGTGAGTTATGGTGGAGGCACACTTTGTCTGACATCGAATTTGTTACGGAAATATGCTGCAAATTTGTCTCAAAGACATCTTTACAGGGCTATAACTATATATAAAGATATTTTGTGCATCTGTATATAATAAAGTCCATAATAAATGCGATCAAAACGAGTGAAATACAAGACTGAGTAAAGTATGTAGTTCGCAAATAATTTATTTTCTAAGTGAGGTCATTTCTTTCATAAGTTGTCAGATGCGCGATGACTATAAACACCGAAGTACACTGAAAAACAGAAATACACCTAAATGCACACCGAAAGACACTTTTTAAATATATGTTCTATGTGTATATTGTATTGTACATACATGAATTGTGATCTGTTATTGTTTGAATAGTACTACAGAGCTAAATTAAATATGATTGGATAGATTTTGACTCGAATTATTTACTTATTTACTTTTCTAGGACAGTCAAGCGGTCGTACTTTATTACCGGTCGATAGCTCTGGTAATTATAAAGACTGGTCGTTCTGGAATGCGGGTAATCTCTCGGCTTAAGTAAAACAATATGTCGCGCACATTAAAGAAATGGCACACTTTTGCTCATCGTTATTATGATTCTCTAATTGTTCTCCTAAGGAAGCAGTCCTGCCATATAAATAATTAGATATATTAATGAATTCCTGGTGCTCTTATTCTACAAGTAAATATTTTGATCAAATTTATGATTCCTAGATTTTAATTATTGTCTATTTGTGGTCTATGCACCCATCTATATAATCTGTAATTGTTGTTAGTATTATTAGTATATTCACCTATGCCATTTTAAAGACTATTTTAGCTAATGCTGTCGATGCCCCCTCCCATTGTGATTTAAATGACCTCAAATCCGATAATTTATGAATGTAAATTATGTATTATTATACCAGTCCATTCTTGCCCTTGTGACGTACTTAATGCTTTAATCTTCATTTCTTGGTAAATTCATTATAATTCTGTGATAGTATACTCACTTGAAAAAACAACAACAACAGTATGTACTAAACGAGGGTCAAACTACTAGGGGAGTGGGGGTGGCGAGTGGCCGAGTGGTCTAAAGCGCTGTCCGTTACGGATCACTGCCATCTCACCTCTGTCTGCGTGTGTTCGAGTCTAGGATTCGGCTAATGTAGATATGTGAGAAAGCTTGCCAGTAGCTTCTCGTGGGTCGGTGGTTCTTTCCGGTGATTTCCCGGTTTCTTCCTCCACCATTAATACTGGCCGCCATGAATAGCCTATCGTGTGCTGAAAAATGGCGTTAAGCTAAACAAACAAACAAACAAACTAGGGGAGTGGGTTCTTTCAAGTAGTCTATCACTGGTTGAATACATGACTTGAAGGCCAAGTTTCAAGAGGAAGAGAATCTTTAATACTAATGGATTTAATTAAATCATATGTGTGCGCACATTCCTTCATTGAAATCTTATACCTTATGTAGGTAATTAAATGTACTTATTACATTTTGTCAATAATCTATTTGATAATTTTGTTACTTTGCTACTTTTCACTTACATTCTGCCTATGTAGTTCGACGTTTATCATCTAATCACGTAAAGAGTAAGTAATTCATATAAATTTGAATCAAACTTTGTTTAGCTTTTTATTATTATACAAAGAAATACAAACGGACCGAAAGATTAATGTATGAACTGTGATATAGACTGCTAAAAGATCCAAACCTGATCATTGGAAACACTTCTGTGGATATTTTATCATAAAGATGTTGTGGTATTTTTAATGTTAATCAGGCAGACGATTGTTATCAGTTCATTTATTACAATATATCGACAGACTTTAGACTTATTATTTATCATAAAAGAAGTCACCCACAAGCCCTTTCTCATTAAAATGCACATTGTCTGCATCATTGTCTTTTATGAATATAAAATTTGGTATAATTAATCAAATATTCCAATTCAAAACCAGATTACTTAGTTTCTTATTTTATGGCATTAAATGAACTCATATATTCCGGATCCATTTTGACACCTTTACAGTCAACTATAATATTAACAAAAGTAGCAAGTACGCTGCTTTATTGGCATATATTGGGAAACCTTTTAAACAACAAATTGATCATTGCTATTTATATTTGACAAATTGTAATATTAAAGTTAAAGAACATATATAATCTTATGTCAGAGAGTACTTTTGAGTCTATTCGCTTTAATTCTGTACATGTATTACTGCCATTATCAGGTGATCGTTTCTGTCGAATCAAGTGTGACGTCATTGCAAGACGTTAAAAATAGGTGGCACTCACCAGTTATTATGTACTTTTGTAAGAGTGATGTATATACGTTGAAGTTGTTTGCATTTTAAACATGCACAGTGGAGAGAATGTTGGCATACCTATATATTACTTTCATGTAATGTGGATGAAATTTCTTTGGATATTGTACTTTTGGAAATTTTAAATGATCTTAGGACACTGCTAACTAAAATGACTGCTCCCTTGTGCTCCAAAAAATCACCCTAAATTTGTCTAAAGTACACTATTCTTGGCAGCTATTAAAATATGGAAAATGAATTTTGCCAAACTAGATAATACCAGCTTCTAAAAGTGCAATGACTGAATTACCAAATACATAAAATGTAAAAAAAAGTTATCGGCTCTTTTTTTCTTTTTTTTACAATTTACCTCTGAAGTTCGAGAAGTGAAAATGAGCAAGTAGAGCTAGCACTTTCTTGAAAGATGCACATCTGGAGTAAGGCCAAGCTGTATACTCTCAAAACCCATATTGCACCCATCGATCACACATCAAAATAAAGGGAATTAAAGGTTCTTTGAACAGTACTTAAGATATACAAAGTGTCTTTTAAATAACCAGTATAACTAGTGAGGAAACCCGGGAAAGCTCTTTTTCTTTAAAATTTTAATGCTAAATACGAAACTGTAGAGCGCCACCATAACTAGGATATAAAAGCAAATAATTCGTATCAGGATCGCTCGAATTATATTTTATTTTTCATTGTAATGCTTAAAAAAAAAATCATGAATCCAGTTTGTACACCGAGAACATGTAATTATATGTGTATTTCGGTGTATTACGTTTTTTCAGTTTACATCGGTGTTATAGTCACGTCTCTGCGGTAGGCAAAATGTTCAGCATTTGTCGAGACTGCGACACGCTTTTACTCCTGGTGTGCAGCTTAATTACCGATAAGTTTTTTTTTCGTGTTGTCAGAGATTTAATTGTACTTTATTGATTAAACGTCAAACTCTTGTGCCCCCTTATGAATTAGCAGGTAACTATAACGTGCGAAGGAATATTTTTTTCTGATGTTGAAACAATGCTTAATTCCAAGGTACACCTAACTTTACGAAGCAAAAACAATACAAAAAAATGCGAGGACTGTGGGAAAGAATTCACTAACTGTTCTAGTCTAACGCTACATAAAAGAATTCATAGTGGTGAGAAACCATTCAAATGTAATGTGTGTGGTAAAATGTTTATTCAAAAAGGGCACTTGAAACAGCACTTGCAATTGCATAGTGGAATAAAACCGTACAAATGTGAAATATGTGGTAAAACGTTTAGCCAAAACCAGCATCTGAAGTCACATTTAAGAATACACAGTGGAGAAAAACCGTACAAATGTGAAACATGTGGTAAAACGTTTAGTCAGAGCCAGAATATGAAGTTGCATTTAAGAACACACAGTGGAGAAAAACCGTACAAATGTGATACATGTGGCAAAACGTTTCGTCTAAGGCAACCACTCAAGTTACACTTAAGAATACACAGTGGAGAAAAACCTTACAAGTGTGAAGAATGTGGTAAACTGTTTAGACAAAATGCAAATTTAAAATTGCACTTAGCAACACACAGTGGAGAAAGACCATATAAATGTAAAAACTGTGGAAGATGGTTTACTCAGTCTTCAAGCCTTAAGACACACTTAAAATTACACAGTGGGGAAACACAGTACAAATGTGAGGAATGTGGAAAAGAGTTCATTGTACTGATAAACCTTCAGAATCATTTAAGAATACACAGTGGAGATAAACCATATAAATGTATGTTATGTGGTAAAGCATTTAGTCATGGTCCTAACTTGAAGATACATTTAAGAATACACAGTGGAGAAAAACCTTACAAATGTCAAGAATGTGGGAGAGAGTTTACTCAGAGTGAGAACCTGAAACAACATTCAAGGATTCATATTGCAGAAAAACTATACAAATGTGATATATGTGGAAAAAGGTTTGGTTGTGCCAACTACCTGAAGAAACATGCAAAAAGACATACAAGTTAATAAAAATGCTTGAGAACTGTTTACTACACATCAGTGTGGAGTTATGATGGTATGATTGGGGCTATACATAAAAATGAAGCAAATAAAACTGGTGAAAGTTGGAAAAATGATGAGTGTATTTAAAATCTACTGCTAAATTTAATTTGCATTTTTCAGGAAGTTAAATAAATTTTTACTCGTGTGTCAGGTAAATTATATTTGTATGTTTGCTCACACTGTGCTCTGTCCACCATAACAAATTTTTTGAGGTAATGCATTTTTAAAATATGGCTTAAGCTGCCATATATGGGTTTTCTACAATTTATTCTATATTTATTTCTATCTGTTTATGTTTTCAAATATGGCAGTAACATCCGCAGTAGTGTGATCCATATATATATATATATATATATATATATATATGGGTCACGCTGCTAGGCGAAGTGGGTGAAAATGTCACCTGAAAACATTAAACTTCACCTTCTTCTGTTATGAAAGTGAAAGTGACTGCCCTCAGATTTTTTGGAGGTAAATTGGCTTTATATTATGGCTTTTGAGATGTCCCCTCGCTCTAGTCAATAAGTTCTGACACTGTTGTAATCCAAAGTGAAATGCATCACTATGTAAATAGCAATTTGCTTTTAAAAATGTGATTGGTGAAGAGCATTTTCAATTTTATTTCTTGTGTTTATAATCAAGATTTTAATCTTTTTGATAAAATCAGTTTGAACTTGTAGTTGTGGACATCCCTATGTATATGATATAGGATATACTACATCATTAAACTTTTTGTATTTGTAAAAAATTGAGCAGATAGATTCAGGGAAATATATAATATAATGAAAAAAAGTTTAAATATTATGTGATAGGAGATTTAGCGTAAATATTTAATAATGTAAGTCAAAATCATATGACAATATCTGTTGTGGAATTCTAAACAATGCTGCAATGTCAAGGTTATTTTCTAATCTGCTGTAATTTTTGTGACATTACAAGAGAGATAAATAGTAGTGAAGCAAATACTATTAATATATGCATATCATTGTTACCAGTTGGTAGCCAAATAATACAACCATAAATATGCAGTCCTATTAATGAATTTATTGTAAAAATGCATTAAAGTGAATAGTTGTATTAAGAAAAGCCCTCTTTCGTAAAATTAGATGCACTCACAATGTGCAATATATGTTCTTACATGTTTGCATATTTTTGGGGAAAGTGTCCAGTTTGTTATCTATCGACTTAAGTGCTTCTGTGTGTTGTCTCTAAACAGTTACAGTAATGTTTTATCAGGAGCAAGGAAATCAGGACAAAGAGTATTCTTTGAAGTCAATTGTGCATTTATCCCTTTGTACATATATTAGGTGTTGTTTCAGAGGATGCTAGAATTCCTTTTGACTGCAATTCTGCTCAAAACTTGTAGGAAATGAAATAAAATAATTAAGTGGTAGTTTGTTGAGCATTTTTACCAATTTGCATTTAAAAGACTCTAGTCTTGTTACTACTATCAGTTATAATTAATTACAATGGATAGCTTCTGTTTTGCTTTTTAAGTCACATGGCCAAAATAACACTGCATTTATCTCAATCCAAACATGTACAGTACAAGTATGAATAGAATGGGTATGTATATAATAATTTGTATACATGTACAAATTGGGTTGATCATAAACATGTGAAGATAGGCATTGCTTAAAACTTTTAAGAGCATATTGAAATATGGAGCACATAAGAAAATAATTATTACAGATATGACTAACTTAATACAAAGTAACAAACAAAGGAATAAAACCATCAAGCTTTGTAAATTTTACAGAATTTATTTCTTTGGAAAACAAGTTAGAAAATATGAAAAAGGACTTCTGTTTTGTGAATCTAATACAAAACTCAATCCTAGATTTTAAAAAATTAAAGTCCTTTCACTAAAAAGTTCTAAATGAATCAAAGTTTGAATCCCAATGAAATCCAATAACTATTGTGCTGATATATCAACAGTTCCTGTTTGAATCCAAGAATAAATAATCCTGCTTTAGACTTTTGATTAATTTTCAAAATCTTTCTTTGTACAAGAATTAAAATAAATGCTAGAAAAAGTCTCCAGGGAAAATAAATTATATTAAATAAAAGCTCAGTTCAAATTTGGCAACAAAAGGAAGAATAACTCTTGAGCTTTAAATGTGTGATATTATGACTGAATTAAATCACTACAAAATGCTAATTCTAAACACATCTTTAGAACATGTGATGTCATTATGTGGTGTTATGTATATGTATCTGAAAAAGAACACCCTCAGTTATACCCAGCTTGTGCAGTTACAGGAGCTATGTCAAAATAAAACTATTGAGAATGATTTTGATAAGGAAATTTTTCCTTTAGTTTACATATATTGGTAAGGCTTTTGCTGAGGTCACTTCCACTTCAAATTTGGATCAATCTAAAGGTGTTGATTTGAATACTCTTTTGAATACTTATTCTCTTTTATCTAATCAGGGTGACTAGTAGTCAGTAAAATATCAGATTGTAGCGCCAAAGTCATACAGACAGGAAATATTTAGTTTGGCCCATGAAACACCTGGCTGGTCATCTAGGGATAAATAAAATTTATCACAAGATTTTGACTTGCTTTTATTAGGCAGAAATCAAATGTGATATTTTTAAAAGTGTGTAGATCTTGTCATACTTGTCAAATGGTAGAAAAATCCAATCAGAAGAGACCCAAGACTCAGCTTCAATGAATTTTAACGTTTGATGAGGCATTTAGCAGAATTACAGTAGATTGTATTGGTCCATTACCTAAGACCAAGCCAGGCAATCAATATTTGTTGACCATTGTGTGTGCATCAACATAATTCTCAGAGGCGATTCCTTTGAGGAATATTAAAACCAAAACTATAGTAAAAGCTTTAAAAAGTCTTTTACTCTATTTGGCCTTCCCAAATTGGTCGAATTGAATCAGGTTAAAGGTCAAATTTCATGTCTGGACTTTTCCAACACTTTAAGCTTGAATTTGGCGCTCAGCAAATCAGGTCAAAAGTGAAACTATAGTTTCAAAAAATTTTACTTGAGAGAATATTTCCGTTCTGTACTAGAGTTCATTCTCTCTTGCTCATTCTTCAAAATTATTTTCAAGATATATTTTACGGTCTTTACAAAGTAAAGAAGAAAGTGAATGATTTAAATTATAATTATTGTATACAGGTCTAAATAAATTCATGGAGTACTAGTATATTGAACGAAATAGCCAAGTCAGTTATTAAAATTAATGTAGTGGTACCAGTCAAAGAAACTGGATCTATGTGAAGAAAGTAAATTGGACATCGTTGAACTTGGAACAACAAATCTTCAAAATTCGGAAATTATGAAAGATCTAGACCAGAAACTTTCACATTTGCAGCAAGAAGACAGACATGAACCTAAACAGTTATTATTCAATATGAGCACTTGTTTTCGAATATTCCTACAAGTACAAACAAAATTTTTCATAACTGAAATTGTTGATTAAAAACTGGCAAAACAACACCCATACTGGATGAACCCTCTCAACAAAAGTCAGTATTTGCTGGAGAACGATTTCATAGAGCCCAGTAAAAGTGATTAGAGTTTACCATGCATACATGTTCCGAAACTCGATAAAACTTGTTGTATGTACACTGATTATAGAAAATTGAATAGCGTCACAAAAGCAGATTCACTTCCGTTACTAAGGATCGATTGCATTGATTAAATAGAAAATGCCAAGTACGTCACCTGATTTGACCTTCTACAAGGATTATTGGCAAATTCCACATAAGGAAAGAGTGAAAGAAATTTCGGCGTTTGTGACTTCAGATGGACTCTACCAATATAAAGTAATGCTGTTTTGGGATGATGGGTTCTCCAAGTCGATTCCCCGTTTGATGAATATGATTATTTTCGGTCTAGATAATTGTGACGCTTATATAGATGACGTCATTATCAACAACAACAACTGGAAAGGACATCTAGCCACGATTCAGAATTTTTTTTGAAAGACTCACTGATGCTAATTTTACAATTAATTTATCTAAAAGGGACTTCTACATTGCTTGTTTGACTTTCTTAGGACATATTGTTGGACATGGTGAAGTAAAACCTATTGAGGCAAAGGTGAATGTGCCTGTCAGAAAAAGCAATTAATGCGATTTTTGCGTAACCAGATACTATCGAAAGTTTTGTGCAAACTTTTCCAATATCGATGATCCTCTGACAAATCTATTAACTAAGTGAAATAAGTTTCTCTGGACCGAAATATGCCAGGAAGCTTTCGATAGGCTAAAACCAATACTCAAACGTGTGCCAGGTCTAACAACTCCAAATTTCAATCAGTCTTTTAAACTGTATGCGTATGCAAGTGATGCTGGTGTTGGAGCAGTATTAATTCAAGAAGACTGTAATGGCATTGGTCACCCAGTGTGCTATTTCTCTAAAATATTAAATAAGCACCAAAGAAATTATTCAACACTCGATAAGGAATGTTTAGCTTTAATTTTGGCATTGCAACATTTTGAGGTTTACATTAGCTCGGTTCCTTCTCCGGTTGTTGTATATAGTGATCACAACTTCCTTACTTTCATCGACATGATGAAAATTAAAAATCAAAGATTATTAACGTGGAGTTTGTTCTTGCAAGAGTATAATCTGAACATCAGGGACATCAAAGGAAAAGACAGTTTGATTGCAGATGCACTTTCCCGTGTAGAGAAATACTATTTCATTATATACATTATATAATTCATAAGAATTTTCTCATGTAATAATCTTTACCGCATGTATAATTTACAGATGTTAAATAGAAAGCATTTATTATATAAATCTTTATTTTTTTATGGGAAGAAGTGGTACGTATATGTGATTAAATTGTTTGTGTGTAAGGTTTAAAATTCTTTTTAGTTTCATTTTTGTTTCATTGTATTTAATTGCAATAAGTATTTTTTCTCGGATTTTGGATTCTATTTTTAGTAGTGAGATATTTTAGCACAAAGTTTGTTTATTTAAGACGAAGATGTAATATGTGAGGGTTGGCATTTAGTTCGTCTTACCTTGGTAACGAATGAACAGGAAGTTAAAAGGATTGGTCAGCATCACGGACATACTTTCTCCGCGTGATCAATGTTTGCAAACCTTCTTATGGTTGCTTTTTTAGTGGCGTGACATTGGACTACATGTGAATTTTAGTGTAATAAGAGATCACATGACCAATCTTGCGAGATTTGAATGGATATTCTGAGTGTAAATACGCATTCTTAATATTGTTTTGGCCACAGTCATTCAAAACCTTGAAGGAACAAGGTGCATGCATTTATTTTAAATTAGTTACCAGGATATTTCATTCTTCGACTGATTGTTGGATTCATTAATTTATTCTCCTGAACACTCAAGAAGTTGACTTTGCTATAAAAGAAAAATTATGAAAGAAATTCAAGGAAATTAATTCTGGAATTATTCAGAAACAAAGACTGTGATTCAAATGATGAATTATTGTTATTCATACATTGGACTACATCTGACGTCATCTCCCTCCATATTCGTATGTCGTCGGGACTCGAACCTGGATTCTTATAGGACTGATTAGTTATAGGACTTGTGTTTTTATTCTTAGAATTATATTTGGATTATATGAACTGTAAGTCCTAATTACTGATTTTTCCATTGTTGTATAAGGAAATAAATTGCTTTGTTAAAATATACAAAGCTTGTTGGCTTTCACTCATTTTTTTGTTATTGAGTTGTCACCTACCAGTAGTTATGTTTTTAAATTCTAAAGATCTTGTCACATGTGTCAAATGGTAGGAAAACCCAATCAGAAGATACATACGATTCATCGACAACCTATTCCTGCATTTGATGAACCATTTAGTAGAATAAGTGCAGGTTGCGTTGGACCTTTAGATAAGACCAAGTCTGGCAATCAATGTTTGTCGACCATTATGTGTGCGTCAACAAGATTTCCAGAGGCAATTCGTTTGAGGAGTAAAGCAACTAAAACTAGACAAAATATGATCAAGATTTTTTACAATCAGTTTGGCCTTCCCAAATCTGTCCAAACTGTGCAAGGGTCGACTTTTATGTTTAGAATTTCCCAGCTAGTTATGTTTGAAATTGGCATTCAACAATTCAATTCAAAAGTGAAATTATGGTTTCACAAAACTTAAAGGTAGGGAATATTTCAGTCTTGTTATCGAGTTCATTCTCTCTTTCTCATTTTTCAAATATTTCTTCAAATTAAGCATTGCTTCTCTTAAAAAGATAAGAAAATGAATGAGGTAAATTTTAATAATAGTACTCTGACCTCATAAATTACAGGAGTACTAGAATATTGAGAGAGATAGCCAAGTAAATTAATCAATTAATTTACTTGTACGTGTCACACTCAGTGTGAGGATTCAGGTGAAGAAATTCAATGGAACTAAGTTTTGGAGCCACCTGTCTTCAAAATTCAAATATTATGAAAACTCTGGACCCGACATATTTACATTTGGAACAACAGGAAAGGACTGAATTTAAACAGTTATTAATTGAATGTTAGTACTTGTTTCCCGATGTTCCTACGAGGACAGACAGAAATGTTCATGAGAATAAAATTGTAAATTCCAAACCTGTGAAACAACAAGCATACAGGATAAACCATTTCTAACATGAATACTTCAAAAAGGAAATTCAGTATATGCTGGAGCATGATTTCATAGAGCCCGGTAAAGGTGATTGAAATTCACCATGTATATTTGTTGGGAAAAGCAAATAAAAATTTCAGTATGTGCAATGATGATAATAAGGTGAACAGTTTGAATAAACCCAATTCATTTCTATTGCCAAGAATGGATGAATGCATTGATAAAATTAGAAATTCCAAGTATGTCACAAAGTTTGACCCTCTGAAAGGCTATTGGCAAATTCCACTAACGGAAAGGGGAAAGGAAGTTTCGGCATTCGTGACTCCAGATGGACTTGAACAATATAAAGAGATGCCGTTTGGGAATAAGAATTCGTCATGTACCTTTCAACGTTTGATGTTTTATGAATATAATTACCTCAGGACCATATAATCAATATACTTACGACGATGATGTCATGATCTACAACGACACCTTGAAAGAACATATAGCCACGATTCGGATATTTTTTGAAAGACTCACTTATTCAGGTATGACAATTTATCTAAACGTGAGTTCTGCCATACTTGCTTAAGATGTATAGAAGCTATTGTGAATCATGGTCAAGTTACACCTATAGATGCTAAGGTCAAAGCTATCTATGAGTGCCCTGTGCCTTTCAGTATAAGGCAATTGACGCTATTTGGGTATGACTGGATACTATCAGAAATTTTATTCTAATTTTCTAATTTGCAACAAATGGCTGATTTATTGAGCCAGAAACATATATTTTTTTTGGACAGAAAAAATGTCAAGAATCTTTTAACAAGTTAGAGGCCATACCTTTAAGTGTAACGCTTCTCAAAGCTCCAAAGTGCAATCAATCTTTTTCCTGTGCGACGACAAGTGATTGTCGATTATCACCCTGATCAGATAAAAGAGAATGAGTATTTAAAAGGGTATCACTGTGATCAATATAACCCGACTGATCCAAATTAGAAGTGAAAGTGACGTCATCAAAGGCCTAACCAATGTGTCCGCTAAAGGAATGCCTTCTTTATGAAAATCATTCTCAAGAGCTTTCTTTCACATGGGTCTTGTAACTGC
Source organism: Potamilus streckersoni (assembly GCA_016746295.1). Classification (NCBI taxonomy): domain Eukaryota; kingdom Metazoa; phylum Mollusca; class Bivalvia; order Unionida; family Unionidae; genus Potamilus; species Potamilus streckersoni. The sequence goes on from JAEAOA010002326.1 coordinate 12,909, forward strand.
ACAAGCTGGATAAAGCTCATGGTATTCCTTTTCAATTGGATCATGTTTTTGATCCGAAAAAGGCTTCTCAATTATAAGTGGATTCACCACAACTTTGTCTCCAGCTTGGTCGTTGCCTAGCAACTAATCAATGCCCTCAACCGGTAGGTTATACACTATGCCGACTGTCACAGTTTCTGAAACTAAGTCTGATGACATATTTACAGAATGGAGAGGACCATTACCAAATCCGCAATTGATGTTAAATTAGATTTTGAAGAAAAAAAAGTACTTAAAACCTTGTGCAAAAATAGTAAGAAAGGATCGGTCTGAAACAGTATTTAAGATTAGTGCTAATTTGCCAGTGAATAATAGGTTCCTGATAATCAAGATGATTTTATATTATTTAATCACCAGAAACAAGGAAGAAGAATTCAAGTAGAAAACACCTCCTACTACTTCTCCTGAACCACAACAATATTACTTACCATCTGACGTCGAAAAACAAACCATTACTAGTTCTTCCCCCTTCCCATGCAATTTGAAGTGGTCTTACTCTTCGAGGATGTAATCTCGTTACTTGTCCCACAATCGTTCTTGTCGATGTTGAAAGACTAGAAATTCTCATTGGAGGTAAAAGAGCTGGCAACAATTCATCAGAAATCATTAATGAAGCAGGTGATATTTGTAAACGATTATTTACAGGCGGTATCATGGATATTAATGTATATCGGTCCCAATAAAATGAAATAGCTGATGATTATCACAGTGATTGAGAACACAATTAGATGCAGTGAATTTAATAAGATGATCAAACATGATACTCAAAGCGGAGTAACCATGGTCAGGAAAATAAATTCATGATTACCATTATACAAAACTATCTACATAGATAGACAATGTGATGTCGTTCAGGGTCTATTTATAAGGATGGCACGCCCGAAAAGCAACACCACTTGCAAAGAAACTGGGGATGAAAGCTATTGACGTTGCTCTCGAAAAAAGTACTGGTGCTGTTGGTGATGTTGCTAGCAAAGCATTTTCAGTAATCAAGGATACTAGCACGATTAACACGACGAAAAGCTCAGCAACCTGTGAAACTAGCCATCACTGAAGTGATGCCCACAAATGTCAGAGAAAAAACAAGCTGATAACCAAGCACTAGCGTAGTTAACTGGTGTACCAGTGACAGAAAAAGAAAAATATATAACTGCTAGTCTGATAGCTGGAAGTGGTCTTCGTGGTAGACGAGAATAAATAGAATAAAAATGTTCAAACGTATATCTGATCCCGCATTTAACATGGACGCACCAGTACACAAATTATCAGTATCATTCTTATGACGCACGTGTACCTGACGCATGTTGAGGAATAGAATTACAGGTTCAGGATACAAGCAGATATTTCTTACCCGTTGAGGCATTTATTAAAGTAGAAGGTGAAATTAAAAAAGCAGACAATACAGAATATGCAGCTGATATTAACGTTGGTTTTGTTAATAATTGAATCATGGAGTATTTAGCAGTGCCACATATATGATTAACGGAAGGAATGTTGAACCGATTCAAAATGATGTTGACGTTGCCACACCGATATTAGGCCTAGCAAGATACTCAGAAGATTATGCAAGATCAGCTGGTCCATCAATGATGTTTGCAAAATTTATAACTAATCATCCAGAACACATAAACGTGGTAATGAATGCAGGTGGAACTGAAGTTACATCTCTGAAATCAAATTTTAACTTAAGATTTGCAACACGTGAATCAATTCAATGTTAAAAGATGGAAGAAGATGTTTTTCATGGCCAATTCTAGTGACATATATTTGGATTTTGCAAATACGTTAGAAAAGTTTTGGAGCTAAGCATACAGCAGTACTTGTAAGAAAAGGTGATGATCATGATGCGATCAGGCGACCTGCTGGTGATGCTGTTAAAATAGTGGTGACAAAACTTTTGTGATGGATGACAGTAAAGATACCGTCGCTATAAGAAGAAGAACGGTTACTTTCTTTCATGAGTCAATGTGGTAAATCAAGATTGTCATGGCTGACGATGACTACAGACGTGATTACGATACTTTAAGCTCTTTCTACATGTTGTGCCAATGGATTAAATGTCTCTTTCATGATCTATTTTTATAGTTGTTTTGGAGCATCGATCATGCCAAACATAGGAAGTATATCTGAAGAGTTTTTCCATTGTAAGATACCCAGCTATCACTAACATCTTTTAATACCAACTCTCTGCTACACATATTCCAACCATCTTGTGATGTGCCAAAAGATGCCAAGACTTTCATTTTTGATGACGTATATTTGGGTTGTGCCTTTAAATATATTAACTATGTTTGAAGCACTTACAAAGAAAACTGATAAAAAAAATCTTTGCTTCCAAATTGTCTATGTTTCCCAGCTGCTTTGGAGATCACTGTTATTTCTTGATTGTATAATACTAGTGGGCGTTGAGACCTGCTCCCATGATGGAATACAGTGCTCCTCTGCCTAACAGTCTTAATGCAGGCTCTCTCTGAACTACCACGGTAGATTGCTGAACTGGTTTAACTAATTATAGTTTTCTCAGTTTCCAGTACTGCACTGCTTACTGATGCCTGTTGAAGGTTAAGTCTAGAGTTGTTACAGAAAGAATGCCACATCTTCAGCACTGAGTGTGATCCTATGAAGGTGGTCCCAGTTAATGGCCAATATTAATCCATCGCATCATGTCTTGTTATTTTTTCTGTGTTTACATGTAGAGGATAGGAGATACATTGGCACCTTGCTAAATGTATTGTCTAACCCAGAACAGGTAGCTGAGCTTGTCTAAGTAGTTTACTTTGTTTACTAAAGCAGCTTGTATGGCTTTTAGGAGGAGCCACATATTACCTATAATGTATATAGATTCCTTGGGAGGCTGGCTTTCGTGACATATGCCATCAAAAGCTTTTCCAGCATGGAAGTTGGATGGGGCAAGCATCTTCTTTATGTCTTCTTTGGAATTTAGTCGTGCTGCATGGTTATAGGAAATGTTTTTGCTAATTAACATTTGAGATTATTTTTAATCGATGTCAGTGTACTCTATAGGTCAAAGTACATTTTCTATTAATTTTTAATGAAGGTTGTGACCGTAATGCCCGTGGAGTTGTTGGAGATGTTGTGGTCCCTACATTGTTAGCACTGTCGTGATAATCCCTACTTTTAACACTTCTAAAATACTTGAAGAGATTATATAATGCTGCTTACAAGTTTAGTAATGTAAATAGTTATGGTCTGGCTGCAATGTTTAAGATTTACAGTCATGCCAAATTGAGATGGAGCTGTTATTTGGCAGCTTAACGATAGCATGATCCACTGCTGATACTTCTAGTAGAGGTATGTACTAGATACATTTTTTCTAGGAGGAAGTAATCACTAGATATCAATTCATGCTATGATTCAATGAAGTTCTTGTTTTTTGTGTGAGAGAGCTAGGCACGCATCTCTCCGTTTCCATCCCTTTAATACTTCCTCAGGCTGAAGTAATGTATTATCAACCATACAAAGGAGATCAGTCTGTACAAAATGAATATTCCTTTACTTATTGACCAGTCTGAAGATGTGTTGCTGATAAAATTCGTCTACAGCTTTTCTATATAGCAGGTCTCAATTCCGTGCCAACAGTTTACAGAAATCCTGTGGCCACAGATGGCCGAGTAGTCTCAAGTCCTAGTTTTTATCCAGTATCAAATAATACATTCAATGTGGGTGTTTGTTACAGAATAATTGTTGCTCCTATGTGATGTTGTCTGTATATGCCTGGTGATATCATTTCTTCCTATAATCTATCTTAAAATCCAATGTGCACGAAAGACACAATGCAATGTCAGGACCTTTGCTACTAGCCTGCATATACTTAAATTCTGGTATCCAAGAATTGTTAAACTTGTTAGACCGAGTCAATTAACCCGTTTGCTGGTATCCCCTACCAATTTAAATAACAGAAACCTTTAATTTCATAAAAGGGCGAAGAATTTAGTCAATTCATTCAAAGATTTATATTTTCTAAGCTGACTGTGAGTAGAACCTCCATAACACCCTCATTGCCTGCGCATTTCGTGTTTAACAGAAATTTTCAGTATAATAGACGCAATTGCTTAAGAACCATTTCCAGTTCCTGGACAAGTAAATTTTCAGCAAATGGGTGAATGCGCGACTAAAGATGTACATACATATGTCGTCTGCTTCTGATATTTACAGAGTCGAAACAAACAAAGGAAAAGAATGACAACAAAAATTTTGCCTTTCACGTGGATTTAACAAGCGGTTTCATTAATATGTTCATTTGTCCAAATGAATATAATTCCAAACTCAATGTTATGGTAATTTACGGAATTATCCGGCAGTTACTGAATAGGTAATCAATCAATGATTCAATTGACTTAGTTTTATCGTATTAAACGTTTTAAATATTGAAATCGGTAGGGGTGGGTTTACAAACAAACGGGGATGTAGCGTCAGATTATTTTATAGTATTTCTTAGCTGGTGACTTCTTAGCAATGGGAGATAGCGGACGTTTCGGCATTTTGACATGAATTGAAAAAAATATACAAACTGCCATGAATATTAATTTTAAACCATCGTGAAAAATACAAGAACATTTAAAAGACATCGAATCAAAATAATTACTCAGGTGTTTCTGCCCACATCATGTCTGGTCTGTCTCCGTTCTATCTTTCTTCCACGACATATCGGCCGAGTTTTAGTCAAAGACTTATGGTCATCAATGATTACCTTTGATCCTTTTAGTATTTATAACACCTCAAACAACATCCTGCATTTGGCCTTAAACTTTCCAAATTACAACAATAAGGTAATCAAATAACCCCTTCGGTGTCCACATACTAACAATTGTAACCACACCACTCAATTACCCATGATCGCACCAGTCATATTGTAGGTCTATTATTTCCGGATCCCCATAGATTCTTTCTGGCTGCTTTATCTAATGTGTTGATAGAACGCGTATAAAAAAAACGGATTTTTTTAAAAAGAAAAAGATTTCCGTGAAATTTTTAAAACCGGTAGATTTTGACTACTAAACGGTATGTGCGGTAGATGGTCTTTAAAATGGTATTTTTCCCTAATGCCGGTAGACTCACAGATATGTAAAATCCCCATAAAGTTCTGCCAACGTATGTTTATTCAAACCATTATCAAAAATATTTTATATCCAGTTGAATCCATTATTAATTCTGTTAATGATAGAAGAGCACTCTGACTTTGCCCTTTTCGTGGTCACAGTCTCTTAAACAGACAGAATAATACTTTTTCTTATCATAATCACTACTTGGCAATACCAAAGGTCCCAATTTTCATGGCATCTGCAATTTTTAGTAAATACCTAACAATTAACAATATTAAATGATTTTCTTCTTGCAGATGCATATTTTAGGCAATTTTGGAATCTGGAAACCTCTGTTTGAACAAAGGACCAGTGTATTATTCTAGTGGTAGTACGTGAGTAGTAGGAGAAAGTAAGAATCCGAGCTCAACAACCTCCTCCAGACCTCCAAACAAATACAAAATACCTAGGTAACGTAATAGAAAACCCATTGCAATCAATAATTGCGTTAAGAATCCGAGCTCAACAAATACAAAATACCTAGGTAACGTAATAGAAAACCTATTGCAATCAATAATTGCGTTAAGAATCCGAGCTCAACAACCCCTCTCCCCACCCCTCTAGACCTCCAAACAAATACAATAGAACACCTGTTGCAAAATACCTAGGTAACAGGTAAAATTTACTTACGTGATCTTCCAGAATAAGCAAAATGATATGTCAGACTCAATTTTCCAAATCATTACGATTTAGCAGAACGTGGCGATTGTGGACTAAATTACGCATTAGAATTCCAGTAAGGTAAGTGGTATTATACCTCATTACCAACTGTTAATGTCTCAACTGTAGATATCAAAAATATTTCATTATCATGGTGATAGAGGCTAAACTTTATTTTACCGCTGACATAACGACGGGACTCAAACAAATCTTTTATTTGTGATTTGTTAAGAGGGTATTTTTTGTCGATAAAATACACCTTTGACCGATCAAGATCAATTGTAAGTTTGGTATATTTTTGCTGACTAATCGGACAGTGAAAGTTGTTAAATTCCGCTAGCAACTTTTGATACAATTGTTCGAGATAATTAAAATACTCGCTGTCATCAGATCTGATGAGCGAAAGTTTTAACTTGTCACGGGTACCACTAAAGCATATGCCTGATGTTTCATTATTAATTTCAACTGTCAATGGTTTGCCGTCCATCATTAGATATTTGATTTTGCTACTGTAGCTATTTATTACTGTCAAATTTTCAAACATTATTTTTAAAGTTTAGATAAAATTTTAGTTTGCAAAGATAATGTCAAATATATCTCTATCATCATGACAATACCCAAGTGCAAATGTATCTACCCCATTTTCGCAATAACGTTTATCATCAAAATTGCTCAAACCGCGTTTGATAAGGACATCTGTTTCGAGCTTATGATGATTTGTCCGAATTGACATAGCTCTTATAAAACTAACACCGCCATCAAGCGCATACTTGTAGTCATCAAATTTTATAAACTTTTTAACAAAATCACGAGGCAGACCTTTTGCTTTTTTTGTTATTTTATTATTGTCTAACAATACGGCATACATTTTACTACGTAATCCGATAAAGTATTTGATAGCGCTCGAGTTCATTTCATCTTTGAACTTACCAATAACCTTTTTATTTGTGTCGTCATGAAATTTACTGTCACGTGGGTAATCAGAAAGATCAAACAGATATCTATTATCATGCATGTCCTGATAGATGTCCTCACATTCGATTTCATATACGAGCGAATCAGTATCAGTAAATAATAATCTACTAGCCGGCCATTGATTTTTAACAAAATTATAATGAAAATCGTACATCAGCCACTTTGATAAATCTAACACTGAAGCTCCAACGTAGATCGGCTTGTTTAGTTTTAGATTTGTTTTTCTTCTTTGTATCGCAACAAGATTCTCATTAAATATTTTCATGCTCACAAAATCATCGTCTGACACAAGTTTGTTTCTGCGATTGACATCATTAACTAGTTCGATATTTACGCGTTTCCTAATATTCTCCATCGTCTTACCAAAAACGGAATTGTTCATCAGTTTGAAAAAGTTTTTCTCAAAATCAGTTTTTGCCGCAGCTCTTCTTGTAGTGTTTGAGTTAATATAACCTCTCATCCACGGCGACTGATTAAATTTTAGTACGCGATGAACTTTTCTCAACACGAGACCAGCATCGACTGCTTGTTTTAAAGCTTTGTAATGCAAAACATAATTACGTTTATGAAGCAAATTTGGTACTAGTTTCTTTACCATGGAATGTTGCCTTGGTGATGCTAACGCTTGTTGTTCTTTTGATAACAAACTATAATCTATAACCATCGATTCCGCACAGAAAGGGTAATCGTTATGCAATTTGTGTAGCGAAGTTGGATAATCGAGATCAACTTCAACGAAATACGAAACATCGTCTGGTATCTTTTTTTCTGTCTCTGATAGAAATTGATCAGCCGTGATCCAATGAAAGCCACCAAGAGGCATTGGTTCTGCCATCGAATACCCGTACAAGTTATTGCAATCTAGATAAACTATATACTTCGAAGGAAGGTCAGGATTATACTCTTTCAAATATTTGTTGTTTGCTTCAGCATATTTCTTCGTTATCACGCTAATACCGCCTCGGATACCTTTTTCAATAAAATTGAACATATCAACATCAGTCAGTAATTCCAACCTTACCTTACTAAACTTTAACAGAGCATCCCATGACAGTCCGGGGGCAGAATAATACCAGCAAGGATCTAGTCCGTAATTATTATAACTCACTTCTCGAAAACTTTCAAAAACATCTGCTAATAATAACACGTCAGTTTTCAAATACAAATCATGATAATCACCAAAAGTCTCACAATCAAACTCTTTCCAAATATCTTGTGCATACTTGTACTCATCATCAGTGATATTTTCGTTTTTAAGTTGTGAGTAAAATTTGTCTTTACCAGGTAAAGATGTTTCATCAAATTTACTCCAATCGTCGAGATATTTGTATGGAAAAACTCCTTTTTTAGCTAATAGATTAAATTTATCTCCAAAACAGTCTCTTAGGTTATTAAATTTACTACAACCTTTTACTAACTCATCTAACGAGTCTGCCATAAACTGCAGGCTGTCAATAAAACGCAATTTACCTAGCGTAACTGACATGTACTTTTCAAAATTATTTGGGATGCATTTGATGATGTTATCGAGTTTTAGACGAGATTTTATATCAGGATCACCAAAAGCTTCTACTATAATATGGCTATCATATCCTCGAAAATTGTGAAGAATAACTGGAATAAAATCTGGAGCGTGAAATTTTAAATTACACTGGTCATGAGCCGCTCCACGATACTGTCCGGTCAAATGGCAATGGTCACGTACTTTTTTGTTATCATCAAAAGCTTTTTCACAAATATAACAAATTTTCGCTTGCTCGTGATCAGATTCTTGTTGAGGTGTTAATTTTAACATTGGAGTTACTTTTTTCAAACGATAAGTAATATTATCAACTTCGTTAATCAACTGCTTGAGAAGCCAGACAGCTGGATTTTTACCTCGATATAATTTGATCGGTTTAGATAACCTCGAATCAGCGCAACAAACTACCTTGTACGCTACTCCACATGGAACATGATTTTGAATTTTTCTTGTACTCGATTGGTTAGGATCATTTTCTACGCCAAGTACAGGTTGAAGTAAGCATTCGAAATCGACGTATATGACGAAAGGAATTTTTAGTTTATGATTATGATGGACAAACTGTAACACGCTATCTTTTTTAGATGGCATTGTTATTCTTTGTACGTCACTACAGTACTGCAAATGCTTTTGTAATGTTTCATTGTCTCTACAACCGTGCAAGCAGCGATAACAAAAGAACTTTTTGTTGTTATTTTTATTATACTGTCTTCCAACTAGTCTGTTAAAGTTTTTGATCCAAACGTAATGATTTTTATAAAACAGTAAATTGATAGTCGATTGTGAAGCTTTTTCTGAAATATACCTCGGATAGACATTTTCTTTTTCATCTAATCCGAAAACGTTAATCGAAACATTATTTTGCTTTTCAAACTTTGGTATTTGATTTTCTGCCACTGGAAAGTCAATACCAGCACAATTTAATCTTGACACGTGACTGATATACTTCTCAACACGATCAGCATTTTTTTCTGCTGGAAATAGCGCGGAAAGAACAGCCCATTGGAAACATTTGCTATCGACGTTTTTTATGTTTATACAGCACTGTTTATTTTTTATTTTTGGTGGCAGGTCGATATACGAACTACCGCGTAATGCGTCATATTTCATCGTGTGAAACAAAATTTCCTTGATCATTTCAAACTTCCAACCCGAACCTAATTCGGTAAATTCTTCTATTTTTTTCCAAATTTCTTGGTGTATTTCATTAGATAGTGACAAAAGATCACTACCAAGTAAAACACGTCTAGATTTTGCGTTGATGTAAGGGTCTGCAATTTCCTTGTTAGTAGATTCTTCCGTCACAAGTAGTTTTGAAAATATAACGTGATATTGCACTAACAATCTTAGACCCTTGTGTTTTTCAAGCTCACGTTTTACAGTCGTCTGTAGCAGATGAAAGAGATTTGTTTCAGAAAAATTTACTAAAACATTTTGATTATCAAACTGATAACTATTGTCAAAACCTGCAAAAGCAGTCCCTATTTTAACAGGTTCTCCCATAAGACTTCTCTTGGCTATATCACGCAATTTCAACATTATTATATTATAGTCTAATATCTAATTGATAATTTACTCCGCTAAACAACAATTAGAGATAAAAAATATCACCTATAATATAATGTACAAAATCTGACAAGCGCACGTGAGCAAGAGGAATATCATGTTTATCCAAAGTACAACCTGTACGCTGGAAATGCACTTGGTTCGGTTATTAATATCATTACTGGAATATCTGTTGGTAAAGCAACGTTAGCGGGTTATACGATTAGTGTAAAGGGAGATAATACTGAAAGAATTACGATGTTTAGAAAAGATTTTATTTACACGTTATTTTGCGATGACATTCCAGAGGGGAAACGAGTATATCATTATAACGGTAAAGTCACTGATGATAATATTGAAAATTTATCCTTACAAGATGAGTTTCAGCCGCATCCGGTCTTTGATTTATACGAGGCTAACGATCGTGGTATTATAAGAAACAGAAAAACTAAAAAAGTTCTTAATAATATGAGCAATATGGGATATATCAGTGTGACTGTTAGAGGAACATCGACAGATCGAGTTTGTTATACTGGTCATAGGTTTGTTTACGAGGTGTTCAACGGATCTATACCCAATGGTCTGGTTATTAATCATATCAATAATGTAAAAACAGACAATCGATTGGAAAATCTGGAGCTAGTGACCCAACAGGAAAATGTGAGAAAAGGACGAGGTGGTGGTATTAATTTTAGATGCCCAATAAAACCTGTTATTTCGTTAAACCTTGAAACGGATGAGGAGATCAAATTCAAATCAATTACAGCTGCGGCGAAATATTATAATATAAATCCCAGAGCAGTAAAATTTGTAGCTGATGGAGCAACAAAATCAGCTTTTTCAAACAAATATGATGCTAGTATTATTTTTAGATATGATGATTAATAATATTTTGTAATTCGGTTTTAGTCAAACAATGATGAGCAAATGCTATAATATCATCGCAATCAAATTTTAGCGTCACTACTGCACTTTCATTAATTTTATTTTTTTCTGCTTCTGTTAGTAATATTTTATGAGAATCACCTTGCATTACAATAACGTCAACGGAATATGAACTATAACCTGACAAGCATTTTCTTACCGCTTCAGTCAGTTCGTGGTAGTTTATTATATTAACTTTTTGGTGATATTTGACCTTGTCAGTCATCTTATAACAACAAATTAGATAAAAAGTATATTATAATATGGATATGATGAAACGACTTGCTAGCGATAAGGTCTCCACAATCTCTAATGATATGATAGACAAATCCATTGGTTATAACGAAGATGATATTTTATATAACAACGAGTCTGATGATGGTGAAATAGTCACCGTCGTTAACAGATATAATTATAGCAGACCAACCACTGGAAAATATAATGTCAAGTATCACATTGCTAAAAAAATTATAAAATTTAATTTTACCGTTACCGAACAGCAGGTATTTTTACAGTTAATCAGACCTTTTTTAAACATTAAAATTCCAGACCGACAGAAAAATATAAAATTTGATTTCATCTTTGTTAAGATTTTTGATCTTATGACGATCTCTGACGATCGCAGACAATATCTAATATCATTATGTAAACCAGTAAAATGCAAATCTATCAAACGAAAGTATAAGGAAATTTATAATAGCATTATTTCACAGTCGATAAAATCGACCGGGTTGGAATCCAGCTGTTAAATTTATCACTATACCCACGCCATTTGACTAAACTTTTATCTCCTTTTTTCCTAATCACTTTTTCGATAATGAAAACATCTTGTTCAGTTTTTTGTAGTTCTTGTTCGTAAAAACTACCTACTATAGGTTCACCTGCCAGATCTTTTAACGCGTACGTTACAGGTACTGTTAAAGTACCTTATCAACCACAAATACTTCTTCGCTCCAGTTTGGAGTAAATCCTTTTTCAAATATCTTTTTAGTCAAAGAGATTCTAACTTTATCACCGACCTTAAATTTATGTCTGCGGTACATGTTTTCGTTTGCTAATATTGGATTTTTGATAGCGTCATTGGGTGACATTTTGATGGTTCGATGTTTCGTGTTATTATATTCGCCTACGATTTGAGAAAGGTCATCGATGTACCTGTTAGTGTTTTTAGCTGTCATATGTTTATGTAATTTTTCGTTTAGCGTGCGATTAAATCTCTCGACAACAACGCTTTTGCCTTCGTTTCCTGTAACGTATTTTTGAATATTATTTTGTTCTAGAAACTGTTCAAACTTTTTGTTAAAAAACTCGGCTCCATGATCAGTCCAGATTTTGTTTGGTTTTCTTTCAGTACTCGTTATTATCTGTTTTAGCGCATCAGTGATTGACGTTCCTGTTTTATCTGAAACTGGCACACTAAAAGCGTATTTGCTGAAAACATCTATAACATTAAACAAGTATTTCTTATTATCGTTAAACTGAGCCAGATTAGATACATCTACCAAATCTATTGCCCAGATATCATCTACAGCGTTTACAACAACTTTACGTCTCGGAAACTTTTTTTTTTAGGTCTGTGTAGTTCGACTGCAAGATCATCGTATAATTCTTTTCCCCGATCGCGAGGCGATTGACGAGACTCTCCGAGTCCAAGTTTATATTTTGCTCCTATCATTCCTTGAACAAATCTTCTATCAAAACGTTCTCGTAGATTTGTTGGCTCCATATCATGTAATTCGTCTAACATTACTTTATCACAATCTGCTTTCGAGTTTTCATGATCACGATAACAGATATCGTGACGCATTGCTATTGCATCCACTTGATTATAAGGCTCTTGGCCTGGCAATGGATTGTCGTTTTCATCTAGTTGTTGGTCTAGCGGATTGTAAGGACCAGTATACCGATGACCTGGCAAAGTCCAACCGCCTTTTGGTTTTGGTAATTTACCAATTAGTTTATGTATATCTATACCTAACCCTATTATTTCTCTGTTGTTACAACGTTGACAGTACGTAATGATTTTATCTTGTTCTATGCAAAGATCTTTGTCACAATCACAATTGCATTTCATTTTATTTTATTTTATTTTGTTTCATAAGATTAATCGTCGATCAAGATAACTCTATCAACGCTAGATCCTACTTGTTTTTTCAAAAACATACTTTTCTTTCTACCACAGATTGCACAAATACTTTTTAACATCATTCTATTATTTTTCGTTTTTTCCGTCATCTCATCCTTGTTCTCTGTTTTAGTTTTGCATTTGAGACAGTATGTTGACATTATTATATCAAGAAGTTTAGATAAAATTGATTGCAATATTATCATTCGCATGAGAAGGATGCTCATCAAATTGTAAAATAAACTTTAAAAAGTTTTTACTCTGGTGCATTTGTCTGACAAACATGATACAATAATAACCACAAGCTGATGTTCCAATCGGCTGTAGTTGATTAGACGAATAATTTATTTTATCAAATTTTTTAAAAATATATTTTTTTATGAGATCGCTTGGAGGAAGTCCGAACGAATCAAAATAATTGTTATCGTGGACAGCAACCCAGTGGGTGCCAGAGCCATCATTGAAGTTTTCAATATTTACAACACAAGAACCGCCTGTTGGTACGTCATCGAGTTCATCCTTGGAAAATACTCCTCGAAATCCAACAACGTCCTTCAATTTTTCAATGATGTCAAAATTGCTCAATAACGTCTGGTCCCTGGTAGAGTTAATCCGCGTCCGATTCCTAGTAAGTTTGGCAGCAGACTTCCCGCTAGTCCCGCCAAAAGTGGAGCGAAAGGAATAATTCCTCCTTGTTTTGTTTGTTTGCGTTTTGTTGTTTTCTTTTTTTTCGATGATTTTGTTTTTTTCGTTGGCATTTTATTTTATACTATTACATAAAATTAACGATAGATTTGTTTGATACCACGACCTTCGACTGCTTTCTTCGTTGCGCCAGAGACTGCTCCTGACGCAGCCGCAAGTCCAAGTGTACCAAGTACTGGTAAAACTTTGCTAGCTATTATTGATAACGCTGGTCCAAAAAATCCACCTTCTTTTGACATTGCAGTTACCTGAGAAACAGATAATTTCAGCACAAATGGTTTTCCTTTGTCGAGTTTATTGATTTGTTGTTGCGTTAGCATGACTTTTACTGCAATTTTATTTGAAGTTTCCAGAGAGATCATCAAAGAAACAGAGCTGCGTTTAGCAACAGCTGCTGATAATTTTTCAACTTGACCAGATGTTAGGTATATTTCTCGAGTTGTGTATTTGGTTTTCATAATGTTATATCCAAGTTGTTAGATTAAACTTGTACTGTCATTCTTCCTTTGATTGAATCGATGGTCAGAAATCGATCACTAACCAATAGCGCGTATACGTTATACTGTTCACCTGGCACAGCGTCCAGTGTCCACGTGACCTCAATATCTGCAGTCGATCCCACAACACGCTCCAAATGTTTTGATACGTCAAAATAAAAGATGGGATAGAGCGTTCGAAACTCTTCTATTGATATTTGAGATCCACTGTCCGCGTTCTGATATTTTTGCATTGCTTCCATAAGATACATGTACGGCCGAGAGATGTTTCTGGTGGCGTCTTCGGCAAAGTTACATTCGATTGCACGTTCGGGATACTGTTTGGAATTTACTCTCACAAATATTCGTCTAACGTCTGGGTTATCGAATATGGAGTTGTTTATTTCCTGATTGTTACGACGTGCTTGTCGTTGAAATACGACGAACAAGTGTCGCGGTAGTTGTTCGCTGGGCGTGGTCGTTACACGCCACGTGTAATCAGTCGCGTTGGGAATGGCTGTTTGATAAATCCTGTTCTGTTGGAAGTGTATCTTTTTTGTAAAGGTGGCTAGTAAAGATTCGAGCTCCATCATTTTAGCTAATGAAGGGACAACGCGAGGCATCCACAGTGCTAATCTTGTAATAGAAAACTGTCCCTCATCCACTCCATCGGCGTGTATTATACAATCGTTTTTATCAGCTCGATCTAATATAAGCGTATGTTTTATTCCTCGAAACACTTTGTTATAATCACGGCAAAATCCAAAGATTGTACTTAACGGAAGCATCATCGTTATTTGGCGAGATTCTGCGGCAAACGCTTTTCGTTTAGCAAATCCTTCGTTAAAATTTAATCGTCGTAGATTTTTATTTGCGCTTCTTATTGCATTCGCTACTATATCACCACCAGCTGCATCTGCGGTTAATGCTGGAACAGTATGTCGTGCAGCTGCATTAGCTCCAGCTGGGTTTAGAATAAGTCTGTTTGCAACATCAACATCACCTAGCTCTCCAGTTTTAAACTCGTTCGACACAGTTGTCCCTAGTCCAGTATCTTTGAACCACATCATATTTGTGGCTATTGATCTGGAATAGTCATCGCTAAACGAAACGATGTTTAGTATTGTACTCGCTATGGGTAAGTGCATCGAAATATCTTCTACGGTTTGATTGGCCAGTTGGTATCGTGCACTCTTAAACAAGCTCCAACCATTATTGACGAGAGCGATTTCTACATCAGCTGCAATATTACCACCTGCTTCAGTTAATATTTGGCCACGCACTTCTAACATTGCCTTATGGGGTAGTAGAAACACGTCCTCGTCTCTTGTGTTAAAAGTTCTAACTCCGGTTTTATTCGGTTCGTTCGAGTTCTCATCGAGATACTCGACATACTCTAATTCTGTTACAGCATCGTCAGTATCAATTTCTTCTGCAAGATCGAGATAGTTTTTAGCTGACATTTATTTTATAATCGTTACACAAAATTAAAAGGCAGCAGGGGTCATCGGCGCTGTTTTCTTTACAAGTTTACGTACTATTTCTTCACCACTCGGCGACAATAATTTTTTTGTTGTAGCTATCATAGCTCGTTTTGTTTCTTCTGTTGGCGCAATATCTGATATTACTCGTTTTATTTCAGACACCGTAGGTGTTGTTGAAGGTCCTTTAATCTTATCAGCAATCTTTTGCCCTACTGCAGTGCCTGCTGAAGATGCCGCCCCTGTAGCGAAAGCTTTACCGGCGTCAAGTGCAATGGGCGCTACTTTACGCGCGATTCCTGGAATATTCTCTGCAATTGTTGTAAATATATTTCCAAAAAATCCACCTACGATTTTTCTTCGATAAACTTTTCTTCGTCTCATTTTATAAAATTATGTACACAAAATCACATGCCTAGGCAGTGCGTAGGTGTAAGTAATACGTGACTATCTCGTTGTTCACGTCTATTTGTCGTCCAGATTGGTCTGTGAGTTGCATTGTAATGCTTGTAATTTGATTCTCAGGTGTTATTGGATAGTAGATAATCTGTCGCGGAGTGATTTGCATGAGAGAACCCGGTGGGACTTCTGGTGAGAAACTGTAGATCGTTTGCCCGCGGTTGCCTTTTGACGTATAAGATCCAGATGCGATAGAGCAATTGATGAGTATTGTATTTACTTCTGTAATATCTACTGGTAGTTCTCCATCAAATGTCAAAGATTTATCTTCACCGGTGGTATAGTATAAAACTCTAGTAAAACCTAACATCTTTCCAAAACTTCTTTCTTCAAAGATGACTTTCATATTTCTTTTCACTGTTATCCTAGCTCGTAAGGTGTTATAATTCGCCGCTAATTCGAAATTATCAGCATTCCCACCAGCTTTTGTTAGAAGCTCTTTTATTGTTCTGTTTAGATCAGTAATGTTATAAGCTCCTTGTGGAATCTGTAGTTTGTATTGTATATCAATAAACTCTTTTTGTGATGTTGGAGATTGTTTAACATTAACGATTAAAATTTCATCATTAATCCCAGTTTTAATATTCGGCATGGCGTTCCAACAAGTACAAGAAATTAATCCAATCTCATACTGTTTTGCAGGATCTAGTTCTATTGGTGGGTTGTAAATTACTGTAAAATTTGCGCTGTTTCCTGTTATTTGTGATGAATCAAGCAATAATGTTGTTTGCATTATACTAATATTTTAGATAAGATCGCGGTGTAAAATTTCGTACTCGGATGATGTTAGTAATCCATTCGATCTTAGATGATCAAGTATATCAATAATTTCGTTATCAATCTCTACACTTTCATTACCAGCTTCTTTAGAGGATATCAACAGCATTAGCCGATCGACTATGTCTGCGTTTGATGTAAAAACTTTAACTCCAAATCCAGTCTTTTCTGGTAATTTTTTATCTCGCATGTTTTCATATTGTTTGAGTAGTCTTTTAAAATCCCAACCTTTACTATAACCTCCTTCTTTATTTCGATATTGTATTGATGTTTTTAGTAAAATCTCAGCAATAATTCCTTCTCTTATCTGATCAAGTAATACTAGAAAATTCTTTCTATTCTTTTGATCTTTAATTTCTTCATCAGCACGTGAGCCATCTTCTACAATTCTTTTTAATTTTTCCATCAAATCGTTATAGTTTTCTTTTGACCAATCTCGAATACTATTAATATTAGTGATATCATATTTTTTCATAAACTCTTCATACTCAACATATTCTATTTTAGACCTAGCTTGTCTTCTGTAAAATATGATAGTATCCTCAATAGACATTATATTTATCATACTTTCTTGTAACGTTTTTTGTTTCTCAGCTAATTCCTCAGTTTGTTCTGACACTTTTTCCATCATACTTCTTATCTCATCTGGATTAACCGTCAATCTTGTTATTGCGTGTTGAAGTTCAAGAGGATTGTTCATTAGCCTGTCAAACTCAGCTTGTCGTGCAGCAGGATCAGCAATGTTTCTTACAAGTTCGTTTACAATTTTTACAGTTTCTTCTTTTGATCTTTCTCCAAGTAAACCAAACAAACCCTTTTCTTTCATTTTTGCTAGTTCTTCTGGAGATAATGTTTGTATTTCTGGCTGCTTGCCAAGCATCGCCTCAGTAACAGGTTTGAAAAATTTGGTTCTTTCTTCTTCTGCTTGAACTTGTCCACGTCGAGCTTCTTCCACCTTTTTCTTAAAAGCCGCTCGAGTTTCGAGAAACTTTTTTAGTAATTCGATTTTCTGTTGATGTTTGTCCATTATTTTTATACGCTTTACAAAATTATATCATAGAAACGTCTCAAGGCAACAACGAAACATCTTGGTTGGATCACGCGCTAGCTTGTCAAATAAAAAGAAACTATATCGATCTTTAGTTGCTCGATGATATAATTCGATAAATCTATCTTTTGTAACATCACCACATTGTTCGTTTGCAATATTTCTCACATCCACATTATCTAGTCCGGGAAATAATATGAAACAACCCGTATTTCGCCTAATAAACCTATCAACATTATAAAAACCTTGGGCAAGATAAACAGAGTTACATCTTTTATTACGTGATAGTGAAAAATATGATCTAATCTTGTTCATCTCCTCATTGTTTAGCGGAATATCATCAAAGACGATTATCTTCTGCTCTGACGAATCGAGTTCATTCACTGGAACGAGTTCTTCTGGTTGTTTTATCAAAAATATATCATCACCAATGCCAAGTTCATCACGAAGTTTATCATTATACTCGTTTAATAATTTGTATTTGTCTTGTTGGGGGTTGATGGTGTAAATATACACCTTATCATAGTTAAAGTTATTATTGAGTAAAAGATTTAATAACAAATTTGTTTTACCAGATCCAGTTCGCCCAACAATAAGATAATGACAGTCTGGAAGTTCATTGTTATGTTTATGCTTCACCAATCGCTCGGTGTCAAAGTTTATTATCTTCGCCATCGTATAATTTTATGTTATATTAAACCAACAATTTTGTGTAGAACGGTATGTATAATGAGCTACTATACAAAATTTGGAACATTAGCAGTAGATTTATTAACAGAAGGTTACCAGGGTGACTTATCCAAGTATGCGACTCTTGATAAGCTCAAAAATGAAATCAACAATTTGTTAAACGTTGCAAGTGTAGATCCAAATGAAGTTGTAGTTTTCCAGGACAAACAAGGACGATTAAAGACGAGTAATGTACAACTATCAGATGTACTAGTACGAAATCCTACTGCAGTTGCTAATAATATTGTTACTTTTAACAATCAAGGTAAGATAGAAGATTCGGGTAGGTCAGTTAACGATTATGTTAGAAAAGCAGGTGATTTATTTACGGGAAACATTGTTATGAACCAGAACAAGATCACATACCTTGGAAACCCAACTGAGGATAATGACGCTGCTACTAAGAAATATGTTGATGATCAGGAATCAAAGTACGTGTCGGTGCGTGGCGGTATAATGCGTGCATTTCTCAACATGAACAATAATGGCATCAATAATCTTAGAACACCAGAATCTGATTTTGATGCTGTAACAAAGAAATATGTTGATGATATCAACAATGAAATCACCAAGTTCAAAACTGATTTTACTAATCACATCACCACGTTTTTAAATTTTCGCAGAAACATAAACAAAACCAATAACGAATTTTTTGGAAGTCCGCCATCTGTTGATATTACACTCGATAATATTAACACAAAACTCAACGATATTATTAGTGGAATTCCTAGTATTGTTGAGAAAACGAGTATGATTAAAATTCCTCACAAGCAGATTAAAAATATTGTTTATACTGTTGCTTCTGGAATGTCTACTTGGTCGCCGCAAAATAACACTCTCAAACATACTGCAGAGGTCACTGGTGTGTATAGATTGTCCGTGTTGAGCAGTGCAAAGTTTAATATATTTACATTATTTCCATGGCGTCACTCGACTGATAATTTCTCTGGAACCGTGTCTATTGTGTTAAACAAAGATGTTGAAGAAACTTTTATGCTAATAGCAGATGACAAAAAATTAACTGCTGCGTCATATTGGTATTGTCTGGAATTTGTGGCTGAAACACCTCAACTAGTTACTTAATCAAGCCTGAGATTATATGAACAAATATTATAATGAAAAAAAGTATAGTTGATTTCAATCATATTTCAAAAGATATTCCAGAACAGGATGTTGACGCACTAATACAATACTACAAATATTATCATAAAAAACTTTGGTGCGTTAAAAAATGTTACAAATATTATAACAAAATACTTCGAGTAATATCATATCTACCCTTGTTAATGACTAGTTCTGGCATAATTTCAAGTGGTATATCATTAAACCCGTTTTTGTTAATCATATCCGGTGTTGGTGTTTCTCTTACAGCAGCTTGTAAAAAAGTTGAACCTAAAATTTTGATAAAAAAGCACGGCTGCTTAACATCAATTATAACTTACAAAAAACTACTTGATCAAATAAGATCTTACCTACGAGGAGTAAAATATAGTATGGACGATTTAATACGTGAATTTCGTATTATTGACAACATGTTAACAGATATTCTTCCCATGAGGATCAGCAAATATGAGAAAGATTATCAAAAGAAGTATGATATAACATAAAATTTTATATAATACCACTTACCTTACTGGAATTCTAATGCGTAATTTAGTCCACAATCGCCACGCTCTGCTAAATCGTAATGATTTGGAAAATTGAGTCTGACATATCATTTTGCTTATTCTGGAAGATCACGTAATTAAATTTTACCTGTTACCTAGGTATTTTGCAACAGGTGTTCTATTGTATTTGTTTGGAGGTCTAGAGGGGTTGTTGAGCTCGGATTCTTAACGCAATTATTGATTGCAATAGGTTTTCTATTACGTTACCTAGGTATTTTGTATTTGTTGAGCTCGGATTCTTAACGCAATTATTGATTGCAATAGGTTTTCTATTACGTTACCTAGGTATTTTGTATTTGTTTGGAGGTCTGGAGGGGGTTGTTGAGCTCGGATTCTTACTTTCTCCTACTACTACGTGTACTATTAAAAATTTGGTAAATAATGCTTCTGCATTTATAAAATTTGTGTCCACAATTGAGTTATGCAGTAGAAAAGAAGTTACTTCAGTTTTGGAGTTAGTAAAACCAGCTAATTTAAGTTTCCTGTTTTACTACCAAGACCACTATTAATATCTATTTCTGCAATGGGCCTGAAGCTGCACTAGAATGAAACGCTGTATTATGTAAATCATGTATTCATCTCTGAAATTATTTTTCGTCTTTTTCTAATTCACCTGTGAAATTATTTGAAAAAACATTTTTGATCCTAATACATTCATTGACTAGATTAAATCTGACATGAATTTTAGCACCAAATACCTACAGACTGGTTCTGTGCCATATATGAAGTAGAACAATGAATCTGGGAGCAAAGATTACCAATTACCAAACCAGTCTGTTCTCTTCTAACCAAGCCATACAGCTGCTATAAATAGAAACCTATGTGAATTAGAATCTAGCATGTTCTTGGAAATAGGGCAGCTAGTATAAATAGAATATGACACTGTTAAGAAAGTGCATGTTAGTCTGTGGACAAGAATATTCTAATCTCGCAGTTAGGTAGAAGCTGTCCTTTCAAGAATACAGTCTTTAGGATTATTGAGATGTTAATAAAAATGAGACAACAAATTATTAATTTGTTTGGAGCGTGGTATGCTGAAAATGTGTAATCCAGATATGTTTACACATAAGGCGAAATTTAGTGAAAAAAGCATAATGATTACGCCAAAAAGCATAATGGTTGAGATGTATCCTATAAACTGCTACACTGCAGACATTGTAGTGATATGACTGAAAAATTGTCAAAGCTACATTAAAAATCATAATCATATCACATCAATTTCTGGTGCAATTCATATAATGATCTCAATCGATCATAACTGATTCTAAAAGAATGGACAGGTAAGATAAAATCACGAATCAGTTAAAACTTAACATGTTGGAGTGAGATTATTCTTGTGAGAATCCAAAATGTGTATTTACATATTTTTTTGTGAAGATATCACAGACTTTTATTTTTTAAAGTAAATAATAACAGACAAAACAAGTTAAAAGCTGTCTAATGAAGTATAAGAAAGTAACTTCTTTAAATAGCAAAAAAGTTAATAATTCCTACAAAAATAACAGATTTATAAAATTTTATTTTGATTTTTTATCATTATTCAAAACACAGATTATAATACATCTTATTTCCATGAGTATTATGGTTCAAAATATGTGTATTTTTGTATTTTGGTGTTTCTAGCAACCTTACATAAAATTATTATTGATAAAAAATAGTAAACACAGTGGAGTGCTTAAAATCAATAAATCTTTTCCGGAATTGGCAGTCAATCTCCAGCAAATTACTGACTGAATGGCCACATAACCAACTTTACAATGATGAGTCACATATAGTGTCTTTTGAGATTGACATTTTGTGCAAACTCTTTACCACATTTATCACATCTGTAAGGCTTTAGTCCACTATGTGTTTTGAAATGCTGCATTAAGTTTCCTGTTCGAATAAACTTTCGATGACAGACATTACATTTGTATGGTTTTTCTCCACGATGAATCCGACAGTGTTCTTTAAGATTCCCATTCTGTGCAAACACTTTACCACATTGATCACATTTGTATGCTTTTATTCCATTATGCATTCTTAAGTGCTGATTCAAGTGACCGGTTTGAACAAACATTCGACCACATACATGACATTTGAATGGTCTTTCTCCACTATGAATCCGTCTATGTACCATCAGACTATAACCCCTCGTGAACTCTTTCCCACATTCTTGCCACTTGTTTGTTTCTTTGCTTGTTGGTAATCTTGCATATACCTTAGAATTAACCATTGTTTCCATCAACGTTCAACCTTTGTATGTTATTTTTACACTCTTGAGCGCAATTCGTGTATTTTATGCAGCGTTGAAATTCCGGTACAGATTAAAATGTTATTATTCCTTTGTTAGAAATGATTAAAGTCATGTTATCGGACCAACCATTTCATTTGGGGGGGGGTCAAACAAATATCTCCAGCCCCCAAATGAAACAAATATCTTGCTCTGATATGTAGAAGAAATCAAGTTATTAAGGTATATACCATTCATTTATAATGAGGCTTATAAATGAAAAAAATCATCCTGAGATGAAAAAGAAAAAAAATAAACAAACCTGAAATAAGATACCCACCCCAAATTCAAAAATAGTCTATTATGGGGTCAGACCTCTTAATTATATTGCTAGATATTGCCAACATGCATGAGTGCAACGATACACCAAAAACTGTATTGCGTTTTAGAACAATATACAGTACCATATCAATAATGTAATACGTATTTCCATACATTAGCATTTAATGAAAAACAATATCATAATCATTATAACAGTTCTTAGTTGAAAAACAACAAATCTAAGCGATGGTGCCTTAAAAAGACTTCAAATGGTAGTGAAATAAAATTCACATCAAAATGAAACATCTACGTAACACACGAAACTAATAAAAATTATCGGATAATAAAAATCCCTAACATCTCCGCCAATTCGCCCATTCGCACCAGGTATAAACAATAAAATTTGCATTTGTATGAGATAGCATTACGTCGTAATTATGACAGAATTTCCTTAATTACTAGATAACATTACGCTATTACGATATAACATTGCGCTATTACGAGATAAAATTGTGTTATTGCGAGATAGCATCGTGTTATCAGCACATAGTGTTGTGTAAATACGAGATAATATCGCGTTAATACGACATATAATTGCGTTATGACGAGATAGTATTGAATTGAGTTGTTACGAGATATGTTGGAAACTCATTTCTGATACATAGAATTTTCCCCCATAAGAGGGGAGAAGTGTTAGTAATTAAATTATTATAGGCATGACTGAAAAATTAGGTGACTGCAATTTCAGGTCAATCTTAGATGAAGGTGATCTACCAAGTCAATAATTTTGACAGGAGTGGCAGAGTGGTCTAAAGTGATCACCATTACAGATCACTGCCATCTCATCTCTGGGTTTGAATTTCAGGCTCAGCCAATGTGGGTATGTGAGAAAGCTTGCCAGTAGCTTCTTGTAAATCTGGAGTTTTCCCTTATTCTTCCTCCACCATTGATACTGGCTGCCATGTATAGCCTACCTTGTTTTGAAAAATTGTGTAAAACCATAAAACTACAATTATGACAGATTCTGTACATACAAATGATTTAATCTTTGTTCTAATGACTGCCAGTAACTGTCATCTTTTACACTACTTATATAGTTGACACTGAACACATTCTAAGCAACAGATTTCTAGACTCCCTTCAGTTTGCTTTTGAAAGCTTTTGCCAAGGAATCCATGTGTACACAATACTGAAGTTGTGGGTGATTATATATTCAGTAAACAGTTTCTTCAGTAAAGCATTTTTGGTACACGTTGCTTTTTTCTTATAAACTTTTTTTTTCTTTCCCTGAATACACATGTACTATTAATGTGTGTTATCCAATTCTGATTACTGGTAAGAGTCACTCCCAAATATGTTTGGCATGGTCAACAGCTTTTGATTCTGTCATGTAGTTTTTATTGAAATAGGATAGTTTTTCTCCTAATTACATCACTAATTTCACATTTTCCAGGATTATATTCCACAGGCTACTGTTGTTCCATGGAGATAGAGATCATTCTGTGCACAATTTTTTGTGTAAGTACTAGAACCTATGATTAGATAAAAAGAAATGTCATCAGCAGAGAAGCTATCTATATTCAGTTTGTATGGTGGTTGGGCAAATCACTAATATAGGTCCTAAAAAAACTGTCTAAGCAGGGCTTTAAAATTTTGCTTCTGACTCACTTGTATAGGACACTGCCCAAGTCCGCATAAGCCAAGAACTGGTCCATTCAATGCAAAATGTACAAACAAATATTTGTTCCAGTACGTTATAAATATATATGTGCTAACAATGTATTAATGAAAGACAGGATATTAATAAACACCATAAAATTCATACTACTCTGTGTTGTGCCTTTCAGGGAACAAACAATGGAGTAAAGGGAAGATGTATAGCTGTGTCAGCTTCCATAAAAATTTCTTGAGGTTAAGTGAATTTGTTTTTACTAAACAATGGAAGATTCAGAACTTTTATCAGACAATTATGTTGTGTGATTTGGATTTTAATCTCAGCTTTAACATTTTTTCAGTCATATCGATATGATGTCTGCAATGTGGATGGTTACAGTGATGCCTTACACTGCACTGGCATCATTAACAGACATGTTACATTTAGCATGATGCCACACCAGTCACCTTATCCTGACACCAGGCCGACCAGTCCTAACACTAACCTCTTAATGCTGAGTACCAAGCAACGCAGCTGTTAGCACCATTTTTTGTCTCTTGGAATGACTCAAGAGTGGGTGGTGTTTTCAAACCCGCAACCTCCTGCAATTGAGGCTGATGCCCTAACCACTAGGTCACTGAAGCAGTACTTTATCAGGCAATGAGGAGGGATTCTTGGACCTTGTACCAGATGACATTTGATAGTGACACTGTAAGGATACTGTGAATTTAAAAAATGTGAACTTTAATTGTTTATTTTTTTTGCAGCATGTGGAATTAACATATAAAGGGATATTGTGAGCAATTTTATACATGATCCACTATGTGACCTATCATCAAAATTCATAAATCAGTTATATAAATGAATTTAAAATGAGCATTTTGGATTATAATGGATCTGATTAGAAACAAATTATAAGTAATTAATTTATTAGCGACAATTCCACTCAATAATACAGGTAATTTTACAGTTTTTTCTTAATTTTCCTATCTTCTTGTCTACAAATCCAGTAAGGCTTATTTATTGGACAAATCACTCCTTCTTGTAAAATACACCCCCGACTTGTTACACTCTGACAATTGAAAAAATACACTTTGGCATGCTGTTCATGCCAGCAGCAACCTACAATAAAGCAGTTCAGGTTTATGCATACTTAATACAATTTCCCTTTGACTGGTTACCTGAGTAACCGATTATTAAGATCAACAGAAGCTTAAAAAAAAGATAATTATTAAAATTTTTGACAGCTATAGTCAGCAACATGTCTTGAAGCAAATGAATCTCTTGTGGTCTTGTGGTTGATTCTTGTTCCATGCTGTAAATCCTCGTTTTTGACTAAATGCCAACCACATTACAATATATAGTATGCTAATTCTTATTGCAAAGTTTTAGATATGGCTAAGAACATGATTGGTCTTTTAATATCAACTTCTGCTTGCATTAGTGCACTTTTAATACTTTTCTGATGATTTAAGGATTATAAAGCACATTTTCTTCAATTTAATGACAGAAGTAGGAAATGTTTTAATGTCCAACAGGCTAGTGCTAACATACAACAGGCTCACAGCATAAAATCAGGATCTCATATCACAGTAATTTTCTGGCCCTGCCATGGGTTAAGCCTTGCAGAATACCTTACATTAAGTGTTAGATACAACCTTGAAAATACAATATTTTTTTGGTCTTCTTGCAAAAAAAAGAATATATACAGGTATTTATTTTTGGTCTGCATTATTTAGAGTAATTTTAAAATATGAGCATCGTGGTAAAATTTATCAAAAGTTTCATTGTTCCATAAATATTACACACAGGTTTAGCTAGGATTTTAAAACTAGGAGTCCAGGTCTCCCAAGATGGTAAAAATAGGAGTCCCATCAGAAAAAGTTGAAGTCCCACCAGCAAAAAGTTGCAGTCCCCACTAAACCAGTATAAATCACTTACTTTCTTACTTTCTTACACTTGGTTACGGTTGCACTGTAAGCTATCAGTTATAGCAACGCACAGTTCTGAATCTCAATGAAATCATCATCATTTTTCCGCTTAACTACAAAACACTTGTCTAAATTTTGCAAACAGCATTTTGTCTAAGTCTTTGATTTCCAGTGCACATGCAATATTTATACGGCTACAAATGGAAATGAAATCAATAACAGTGATTGCGCTGGGCTTCACCAATGTCTCAAATTGCAATTATGTTTTATATATTGGTGACAAAAAATTTACCATAACCGCTCTGGTGGCCTAGTGGTTAGAGCGTCCGCCTCGGATGCGTGAGGTCATGGGTTCGATCAGTCGAGTTATACCAAAGACTTACAAAAATGGTACTAATAGCTGCCTCGCTTGACACTCAGCATTAAGTGGTTAGTGTTAGGACTGAACTATTTAAATCAACTTGTTGACATGTTTTCATTTCCCTGTTACTAGTCCCATGTTCTTGGTAGTCTCAATAAGCTGGGAACATACTGACCAAAATCTAGGCCAATTTAAGTACAAGCACATTTATGTGAAGCATGTAAATAACTCTGATAATGCAGACGTTGAATATCGTTATACTTTTCATATCAGCATGTGACCAATCTAATATTTTATTGTGGATTATATTACACAAAGGTGAAAAAATGTAATTTGTCAATATACAAGTGTCTTTATGTACAATGGCAGAGTGGTCTAAAGCGCTCATGGTTATGGATCACTGCCATCTCACCTCTGTCAGAGTTTAATTTGTATTTTTTTCAGATTCCCCCCAAAACGCTTATCTCGACATCCGACTATGTTGACAATATTTCCTCGGGCCCAAGTATATTGATGTAACCAGAAAGGGCTGTATTTGATATCAAATACATGGTAAAAAAAACGTTGACGGACACTTCACTGGGGTTATATTTAACTGAGTTATAGTATTTTAAAATCAAAACAGATACAAGCAATGCATAATACTGTTATGAGATTGATAAAAAACAAAGCATACAATATGCATATCTGAATGGTAATAGTAATATAGAAACATCAAAAACATTTGAATTTGAAGTACTGCAATCAACTATAGTTTCCAATATTACTCTTAGATTATCAGTATCTTTCTGCATGTCAATTTTAAAAGATGACCCCCCCTACAATCTCACATTTATAAAAAAGCTCAACTCAGATGAATATACAGAGTACTTATTGGAAGATTTTTTTTGTAAATGAGATAAAAGCATTTCCAAAAGTGATATAACAACTGTTGCTATATGAATTTTCTCCCACTGATGTATTCTTAATAAGACATGTAGAATAAAGAAAATTATTTTTGCGCATTAAGTAAATATAATAAGGTACTAACTTGCATGATTTAATAGATAAATCCTGTAAAAATTAGACAGCCATCCTTCACACTGATTAATACTAATATAGATAATTGTACTTCTTGGTTGTGGCACCAAAATCAGCCTTTGTAAACTAACAAACCAGTAATGTGTGATTTATACCCAGCACTTTTTCAGCACACTAGAATAAATTAAGAGCATGTTCTTTAAAACAGTGAAACAATTTGAATATTCCTCTTATTTAATACCACAGTTACAAAATATTTTACAAATGTGTGCAAAAATATTGTATACCTTCTTCATAAATTTTTATTTAGACTGTCTGCTGATAGCCACTTCTATAGTTAGCCTCATTGTCTATTCCACTTCTATAATTAGCCTCATTGTCTATTCCACTTCTATAGTTAGCCTCATTGTCTATTCCACTTCTATAATTAGCCTCATTGTCTATTCCACTTCTATAATTAGCCTCATTGTCTATTCCACTTCTATAGTTAGCCTCATTGTCTATTCCACTTCTATAATTAGCCTCATTGTCTATTCCACTTCTATAGTTAGCATCATTGTCTATTCCACTTCTATAATTAGCCTCATTGTCTATTCCACTTCTATAGTTAGCCTCATTGTCTATTCCACTTCTATAATTAGCCTCATTGTCTATTCCACTTCTATAGTTAGCCTCATTGTCTATTCCACTTCTACTGTTAGCCTCATTGTCTATTCCACTTCAATTGTTAACCTGGTTGTCTATTCTACTTCAATTGTTAACCTGATGTTTTTTTTTCATGTGCTATATAAGATTATAAGATTGTCGCTGCCATATTTGAAAACTTCGACAGATAGAAGTAAATATGGAGTGCATGGAATAACAATATATGGTATAGAGAGCCATATTTGGTAATGAGTGACCACAAGGATGTCATGGTGGACAAAGTAAGGTTGGTGTAAACATGCAAAAATGTAACAAGTATAATTCACTTGACACATGATTAATATTATTGTGAAACTTCCTGAAAAATATAACTTTACTTATGCAGCCGATTTTAAATACAGTCATCATTTTATCTTATTTTGATAATAATTTGGTCCATTTTTATATATGGTATTATAGTCTAGCCTCAATCATGCTGCGGTTATGACACAATAGCTCCACACTGATGTGCAGGAAACGGTCGTTCTCTTGCATTTTTACATTTCTTTAGGAGTTGGGAAAGCCAAACCCTTTTCACATACATCACATCTTTATGGTTTTTCTTTAGTATGACTCCTTGAATGTTGCTTCAGGTTCTGACTTTGAGTAAACTCTTTCCCACATTCTTGACATTTGTAAGGTTTTTCTCCACTGTGTATTCTTAAATGTATCTTAAGGTTTTGACTATGACTAAATACTTTACCACACAATGTGCATTTGTATGGCTTATCTCCACTGTGTATTCTTAAATGATTCTGGAGGTTTATCAGTGCAATGAACTCTTTACCACATTCTTCACATTTGTATTGTGTTTCCCCACTGTGTATTCTTAAATGTGTCTTAAGGTTTGAAGACTGACTAAACATTCTATCACAGATTTTACATTTATATGGTTTTTCTCCGCTATGTGTTCTTAGGTGCAGCTTTAGACTTGTATTGTCTCTGAAAAGTCTACCACATTCTTCACACTTGTACGGTTTTTCTCCACTGTGTATTCTGATGTGCAACTTTAAACTTTCTTTCCTTATGAACAGTTTACCACATTCTTCACACTTGTAAGGTTTTTCTCCACTGTGTATTCTTATGTGTACCTTCAGATCCTGATTCTGACTAAACGATTTACCACATGTTTCACATTTGTACGGTTTTTCTCCACGATGACTCATATAATGCGTTTTAAGATACCGATTTTGAGCAAACGCTTTACCACATTGATCACATTTGTATGGTTTTATTCCACTGTGCAGTTTTAAGTGCTGCTTCAATTGCCCGGTTTGAACAAACATTCGACCACACACATCACATTTGAATGGCTTTTCTCCACTATGAATCCTTCTATGTATCGTTAGAGTATAACCCCTCGTGAACTCTTTCCCACATTCCAAGCACTTGTTTATTATTTCACTGCTTCTTGATTTTATGTGTAGCTCAGAATTAAGCATTGTTTACAAAAAAAATAATTGTTTTCGTACGTTATATATGCCTATTTCTATTAGTCCTACAATGTATGACATCAATATAGGTCTTTCATGTCGAAAATCAACTGCTCGGTGAAGCGTGTTTTGATGTCGACTATAGAAGTCACGGTACTAATTCAACTCCCATAGTAAACATATGGAAACAGCATCATATTTTAGATTCAAAAACTAAACATTTTTGGGTCCTGATGATCAGACCTATATTTCTCCATGCACAACTATCCTTGGTGCAAGCTTCTGTGTGGAGAACACCATATGAGCCGCAGCATATTTTTTTTTTTTTTTTACTTACATTTATTGATTTTGCACCACGCGAATCAAGTACTACTTTCATTATTGAGTAATCCTAAGTCAAGTCTTTAAAAATATTATAATTGCATCAATAGAAATTTCTCTATATATTTTTTGAATATCACATAGGATAAGCTTTCAAAAGATATCTTTTTTACTAAAATGTTACTTTTCATTATTAACCAATTATGGACCATTAAAAACGTATATACTCTATTATTTCTCCGCCCATTTCTAAACTGGTTCACAGTTCTTCCATATAATTAGTACCATTTTTCCTATACGTATAATGGTACAAATTGTACAACCCCAGTTGGGCGGAGCTTAAGGTGTAGGGAACATTGCATTCAGAAATAAACGACAAAACTAGCAGTGATTGGTGCATTATGTAAGAGTTGTACTTTCTGTTAGGCTTAAAAAAAAAGTTGAGCCTCTTGGCAACATGTGAAATTATGTTAATTCATATCTAGATCACATTTTGTATTTTTTCAGATTTTTTTTTTAAATGTGGTACACATGACTGAAAATGTGTCCGGTGTAACTAGATAACTCTTACCCCTGTCTAGTTCCAGTAGAGTTATCTCTCTTAAATGCAATGAAGTACCTATTTTCGATGTTATCAAATTAACAATCTAACATTGTTCTCTGTGACAGTGTGTGACATGCATGCTGAGGTAGGATAGAAAGTATATTTATTTCGCAAAACATTAGCATTGCGGTCTATGGAAAAGCAATTGGTACCGTGATACCTAAAGGGAAGAACAGCCTCCCAGTGTATCCATAGAAACGCATACATGTTGGCGGCATTTACGAACTGTACTAGTTTGTTGTAGGAAAACTAATGCATGCTGAACATTTCTGGTCAAATATTGGCAATCTTTTAAGAATAAAATGTATGAAATCTTCAGAAAATAGCACAAGTTGACTTAGGATTGGGGCTTTTGATGTGACAGACATAGACTTATATTGCCTGATGGTGATGGTTTCATTTTTGTGTTGTCAGCTCCAAGATTGGCAAAGATGCAACAAAGTGAGTTATGCAAACATATTACAGTAGATTTTGGCCAAATATTGACTATTTTACCTGTCAAATATTATAAACCATGCAAATTAAAACAACAGGTCCAACATTATATATAGAGTGGTAACCATATTAGTCACATATTGCCCATTCCTTCCATTCAAGTAATCACTGTTATTCAAACTTTGCATCCCATCGCAGGAATCCAATTGGCATGGGATCATATCCGCGTGTCTATGGAAGGCTGTACTCCACATCTTGGCATTGTAGACAACATGAAATCAAATAAGCCGCCTCACCTTAGGGAACAATATTACATCACTCTTGAGGACTCCATTACATACAGAAGCATGAATATTAGGTTCCCACTTATCAATAGTGTATTTCTTGGGATAATTTAATTGCATTGTTAATACATGTGTTAATAATGCCATCTCTATTACATAGATAATATATTTGAGGAAATAAAATGACCACACCTTATGTATATAAATCAGTTATCTCCCTTACACCAGACATAACAATTCAATAAAAATAAAAACTTACATTTTCAGTGATTGGTTATAAAAATAAAGAGAAGATTTGTGAAATACTATATTAGTCCTCAGTCTTGATAAAACTATACGTCAAAGCAATTTAATAATTTCTCACAGTAACTTTTACATGTTTAAAACCAGATAAGTGATGTTTTGTTTAGTTTAGTTTAGGTATTTTTCTGCAAAGTTTAGCCAGTTTCTGTTAATTTCTTATATAAAAGAAATGTAAATTATATGCATCTATATCTTCTATCTTATTCACCCTTATGTATTAGATGGGAATGAACACCACTTCACTTGAAATTTCATTGCATGTGATAGATATTGTATCACAGATGCCTTCGGACTGTCCTTGGACCAATGGGGTACTGCCTCCATATATTTGTCCAAGGTAAGGTCATGAAACTTTTGCGTCTCATTTTCCTCATTGCTGCTTTTGTCTCCTTTAATTCCTTTATCATAAGTTACAGCTCTCTTTTAGATACACAATTTACTCCTGTTTTAACTCCATTTGACTCACTTTACTTATTGTTTATCTTTGGCATTTTTCTATATTTTATTCTCCAAATTTCACCCCTAATGCAGAATAACTATTTAAAAGCTGTGAATATACTATATTTGGCGATAGATTGGCTTATTGCATTAATTTTATTCACTACACTAAGGAGGGAATGTTTCTATTTGTATTACCAAGAGGATGGGTAGGTTGACCTTTGTATGAGGACTGGCGGTAAGTGACCTCATGTATCTGTAGACAGTGTAAAGTGTTGATTGCTTATACTTTATAATAAGATTGGTTCATGTCCACCTGTCTCTGGTGTTAAGTTCTGCATCTACTAAACAAAGATAAAGTCCTTTAGTTTAGGTGAATTGTACTTAATGAAGTAGAAGAGGTATGTACTGTTCAGTACACTGACCTTTGACCTAATTATTACATAATATGATATGATGTGATTTATCCCATATCACCCATCTGAAGTTCAGTAAGTGTTCATGTGAATAAAACACAACTCATAGTTAAAGCAAATCATTTTATTCCAAAAATATGGTTTGATAGTAAAGCACACATATGAAAACAGCAGCTGAAAAAGTTTAAAGACAATTACATACACATTAATATAAAACACAGCTAAGGTACCTCATAAAATTGTTTCTGACAAGCGAGACTAAGTACATTTGTTACTTGTACAGTCCCAAGCTATATCAAAGGTTATTGAAAAAATTAAGGTTGGCTATAGGTATAATGGTACCAATAGTACAACCCCTGGTGGGCGGAGCTTAAGGTGTAGGGAACATTGCATTCATAAATAAACGACAAAACTAGCAGTGATTGGTGCATTATGTAAGAGTTGTACTTTCTGTTAGGCTTAAAAAAAGTTGAGCCTCTTGGCAACATGTGAAATTATGTTAATTCATATCTAGATCACATTTTGTATTTTTTAAGATTTTTTTAAAATGTGGTACACATGACTGAAAATGTGTCCGGTGTAACTAGATAACTCTTACCCCTGTCTAGTTCCAGTAGAGTTATCTCTCTTAAATGCAATGAAGTACCTATTTTCGATGTTATCAAATTAACAATCTAACATTGTTCTCTGTGACAGTGTGTGACATGCATGCTGAGGTAGGATAGAAAGTATATTTATTTCGCAAAATATTAGCATTGCGGTCTATGGAAAAGCAATTGGTACCGTGATACCTAAATTCCCATTTGATTGTAAACACCCCCACCCCACCCACCCTCGCCAATTTCAATAACTAAAACGTTTAATGTGGTAAAAGGTGCACAGGACTAAGTCAGCTGGATCATTGATTTATAATTTCTAACCTGAATCTGACCAGAATGACACTAATACTGGCATCCCCTTGCACCTTTCATGCTTAATGGCCTTTCCATACTAACACGGCGCCATATTGCGTACACTAGTTTATTTCTATCCGACAAGATAATGACATAGTTAATACTATTGGGTTACTGACAGATCATTCCGTAAATTGCCATAACGTTGAGAGTTAATCCCTTTGCACATATGAACATATTAATTAAACCGCTTGTTAAATCCACGTGAAAGGCAATTTTGACCTATTGTTTTAAATAGATTTTAGAGTACAGGATTTTGATCCATGTTCGGAAATTTTCTCCGAAATCAAATTTTTCCAGTGTCTTATCAATGTAGCCGTGTTTTAATGGGGTCAAAGGCCTTTTCGTGGTCAAGTAGTATGAGAGCTCCTCTGTAGCCTTGCATTGCTAATTAGTCTATGATTGTTTTAATTGTTAAAATGTTGTTATGTATTTCCTTCACTTTACCACCACAACTTTGGTCACTGTTTTTAATTTGATTAAAACCTACTCAGTATTTTATAATTCACATTTAAGTTCTTCTTGGTCCCCTTTCCCTTTATATAATATTGCTATGAATCCCACCCGCTCTGATATCATCATTTCCCCTTGTAGTAAAATTCCATTATACAGAACTCAAGCAAAGGTATAATTTCAGTTGTAAAAGTTATATAAAAATTCCGCCGTTAGCCAATCAGCACCGGCGATTTGCCCTTGGACAATGATAGGATCGTAGATCTATCTCTCCTGCTTGTATAAACCCCTTGCATCCTGCTTTCATCTCCTCTGTGGTGCTTTTTTTATCATCTTAAATATGTCTTAATATTTTCCTCCTGTATTTTTATCAATGTATAGTGTGATTGATAATATGCTCTAATTGTTTCTGGCAAATCTTTTTTACGTTAATTACTTTCTCCCGGTCCCATAATTTTTATGTTCTTTTTCTTTCCCCTTCATGTCGCTTCCCTCATATTTAGTCCCTCTGCTTTGTTGTATATATCCCAGTACTTCCCCGCTCTTAACCTTCTACATTGTATTCCTTCCCCCTTTCCTTCCCCTTTAATATTTCCTAACGCTATAATCGCCTTACGCTTATCTCACTTTTCGTAGTATTTGTGTCAGTTGGCTTTTTAAGTTCATATTTTTCTTGTCCAGTTTATCTTTCCTAATCTTACAGTACTGTTTTATTATCTTTACTATAATCTTAAGTTGTCAAAATCCGTTATTATATTTACTAGTTCTTTTTCCAGAAATTCATCGAGTTCAGCTTGTATCATTTGATATATATATATATATATATATATATATATATATATATATATATATATATATATATATATATATATATATATATATATATATATATATATATATATATATATGTGGTATCCATTAATGCATTGTTATTTGTTTCCCATTATCACGGGCCCATTTTTCCGTTTCATCTTTTTCTCATGTCAGCTCTCTCGTGTTTCGTCCCGATATTTCAGAGTCCCAGTATAACATTGCCTAGACATACATCATTCAAATGTATTCAATTTTTCAAGCCTACTCGCTTATTCATCCGTGTATTATCACGTGCATTTGGTTCTTAAAACGTTCAGCTTAATGTATCTGTCGATCAACATGTTCTCCTCTATATATTTCCTAAAGCATTCCTTTAAAAAATATATTTCATAGTGACACCCAATTTCCTAGCAATCTCCCTCCCCCCTCTTCCGAGTGAAAATCGCCTTCCCACATGATTTGTTCTATCGTGAAGTTCTGTGTTTACTCTATTGGTTTCTCTATGAATTGTACTTTCTTAGGCAGTACCGGATTTAGGCATAAGCTAAACAAGCTACAGCTTAGGGTCTCAAAGTCTGAGCAGTCTGAAAGGGCCCCTCAAATTTATTTTATACTAAATATGGCCTCTATAGCTTCCCTTTGCTTAGGGCCACACTTTCTCTAAATTCAGCACTGTTCTTAGGATTATATGTTGATGGTACGTATAAGTAGATAACTATACGGTGTTTCTGGCCCCAAACCTTATTTTGTTTTGGACGAAAATATGATTCTCTTCCTCTCCTATTTGCCCTTCTAATGAGTGTAAAAAATATGAATATAAATTTGATGAGGTAAAAGCGTTAATTTCATCATCGTTTACTCGTCGAGGAAAAGACATTGAATTGTCGCCGCTGTCAAACAAAATACCCCTTTGAATCCACTATTTCTATATTTCACACGAAATTTACTATGAAATTACCAACAATTTTTATATCTGATATTTCACACAATATTACTGGAGATTTCTCGAGATTTTTAACATTTCAATAAAATAACTCTCATCATAGTGACAGAACAAATACAAGTTAATTTTTGATGCTGATAAGAGAATCCGGCTCTAACACTTTAATAAAGTCTCCACGAGAAACTATTGTCTTATTGACCTATTTTTTTCACCTCATTATCAACTGTAGTGTATGTGTATTTGTTTCGCGATATTGGATTATAAAGATTATCAATAGCTCTAACGAGATCCTTTGTGACCAAAGCAAGTTTAGCAAAATATTCCAAATAATCATGGCAAACCAGAGACAACTTTATTTTGTTTCAAATTTTTAGTACGTGCAATAATAGTCATTGTTAAGTTGTTGTTGTTGTTGTTGTTGTTGCAGGGTTTAAAGCCATTTTTCAGCACAAGATACGCTATATAATACGGCCAGTAAATCCCGGAAAGAACCACCTACCAACGAGAAGCTACTGGCAAGCTTTCTCACATACCTACACTGGCCGAACCTAAGACTAGAACCCACTCAGACAGGTGAGATGGCAGTGATTTGTAACGGTGAGCTCTTTAGTCCACTTGACCACTCTGGACCCAGGAATGTTAAGTATAATCGTCATATGCTTACCCTGAAAGAGAATTCTCTTCATCTTCAACAGTAACATCTTCCATATTATATTGTTGACAAAATTTACAGATAAGCTCAAATTTGATTTAATATTATATTATAAATCGCTTTTGCTACCTTACACGACGCTTTTTCGTTCTCATATTTTGGTTCTATTTTTGTGTTCATCGCTGATAACACAAAACCTTATCCTGACACTATTAGTAACAACAGTAACAATGGACTGACTGCTCTATCTGCTGATGGTATAGACAATTCTTAATGATATCCTCATAAATATTAATGTATCACGAATACGAGATCAAGCTAGGTAGATTGTAACTATATTGCACATAATATATTACGTAAATTCCTTTTGTGAGAGAGAATATATAATATTGATCGCGGCTGTAATGGATGTAATTTATTTTATAGAGACTGATTCCTTTTGCGTGAGAATATTTTATAGAATTACTGCTGTATATATTATAATGACGAAAACTTACTTGATATTTCCATTCTCTAAAATGTAAGTTGATTTACGTGTAATCTTGGGTCTTCTTTTTCTTAACAGCACACACAATTTAAGTTAATGATAGAGAACAGAAACTATCTAAAGCATTAATTTTGTTTCTGATTATGTATGGTATAAATGAACAGCTATGATTAATCATAACTGTGGGCAAAACACGCGGTCAGAATAAAATATTTATAAAATGTGCATAGTGAAATGAACTGCCCTTTTAACCAACCAAATCCACCAAAGCAGTAGAGACCTTGTGTTGTGCTTTAAGTAGTTTTCGTACATGTCTTGTTTGCTGTCATTTTAATTTGTATTAGAGGTGCACAACCTTTTTGTTTTTATGGTGCTTGCTGCTTGTGGTGCCTGGGGGAGGGGGCAGAAGGGAAAGGGATTTTCACTTTAAATGACTATTTTTTTTTTCTGAATCATTGGTCAACTAACAGTATGTATAACCTATTTTATTCATACAAACACATTGTTTGTTTCAATAATAGACTGCAGTTTTATATTTACACATTATATATATATATATATATATATATATATATATATATATATATATATATATATATATATATATATATATATATATATATATATATATATATATATATATAATTTATATTATTTTTTGGAGTTGGCAGATGGATGAATTTTAACACTCAATAAGTACATGCAGATATTAGACAAAGTAAAATTAATAAGAAAAAAATCATGTCTAAATAACAAGATAGTCTTTTTGTGAATGGGATATTATGTTAATCTGTTTATTAAAAGAACTTTCTCTTTAATTTTAACAAAACCTTTATCTGCCATAATTTGTTTCCCTGGCTCTAACAAATCTATAAACTGGTGCTTAGCTTAGTCTCGTTTTGGATTGGTTGACCTAGGCTCACATGAACACATGATTACATTTTAAGAATGGCATGTTCCTGCTGTTGTTAATACAGTTGGATCATACTTTAGAACGATTATGATTTTGCTGTAATATTTTCTAGCTTGTCTGATACAATAGAGTTTTATGATAATACCTGTAATATTTTATCACCTCGTTAGTATCGTTGTCAGAGAGACAAGATGGTATGTGATTGAAATCAGGTACTTCTTTCTTTGTCATTGTTGACCTATTTCAATAATTATTTCACTTGATGCAGTAAAAATATTTTCGGCAGAAGCCTTATCAATCAGAGCAATAATGTTTGTGTTGACACTATCGGCAAAAACTCTATGCATAGCATTCGTTATATCTGACATTTGTTAAATCTGAAGATAAAAATGGATGGTCAAAATGTGTTGGTAATTCAGCAATATCATTGACTATCATTATACCTATCTTCTGTTTCGTCAGTGCAACTAACACCGTAAGATAGCTGTACCATCTTAAACTTTTCAAGTACTAGATGATTCCTGAGAATTGATTATGCTGTCCCAATACTTAAAATACTGTTAATATATGATTTCTCTTTACAAAAGTAAAAATTGTGGGTAGGTTTAGGTAGCCAGCAATCAGCATTTGATATTTCTCTATTTCTTTTCTGTCAGTAACT
Organism: Potamilus streckersoni; assembly: GCA_016746295.1. Taxonomy (NCBI): domain Eukaryota; kingdom Metazoa; phylum Mollusca; class Bivalvia; order Unionida; family Unionidae; genus Potamilus; species Potamilus streckersoni. Next base: position 51,435 of record JAEAOA010002326.1, read on the forward strand.
TTCCATCTTCTTGTTTATAGTTTTTAAATGCTTATTGTTATAACTATTATGCATTTCATAATTTGAAGCAATTCCAGGCTTTACAGTTATAATATAATCAAGCTCTTCACAAAACATGTCTCGTTCGACATGATCTTATACCTCAATCCTAGTCTCAGTTTCTGATACTACGTTTTGTGCAGCAATAACGTGATATACGATATAATTTTCTTTATCGCCGGTGATAGAGCCTATCGGAACTAAATATGCCGCTGTGAACAGGTTAATGTCGGCGCTGTTATCCACTATATTTTTGTCCTAGTAGTGTATACCGAGTACTAAATATACTAGACTTTTATTAAATATGTCCATGAGCATAAGATTTTTAGGAACACGTGAGTCTTTATTTTAGATAGTTTGTCAAGCTCTTCCTCAATTTTCTTTACACGCTCTTGCTTTTATTTCTTACCACTATAAAATTTTGTTTTTGCAATGCTAAATTTATCAATCGTCAAAACATTTTCTTTATTTGCTCAAGCAACGTATTTATCAAGTATTTTTCAGCTTTTAACCGCCGATCCTCGCAGTCAATTCCAGGACAGTATTTGCTAATTATATCAAAGTCTCTGATCGTGTATATTAGTTGAGGGTCTCTCATTTCTGAAACACTAATTAACTTGTCTCTGTTCTCATTTAAACTGGGTGACTATAAAGTTAATGTTTTCATTCGAGCAATTATATGTGTTGCTCTTGTCTCCTCAGTACGCTCTAGGTCTATTAAATCAACATCAGCTATTTCAATCTTGTTTTGAGGTTTAGTATAAACTTATAAAATTCTTTTGTGACCCTGATCGAATGGAAAATCATTTGACATTATATATTACAAGTATATTAAATCGTCCAGTGTATATATATATATATATATATATATATATATATATATATATATATATATATATATATATATATATATATATATATATATATTGGGAAATACTTGTTTGAGAATTTCTTTATAATCATATGTATACTGCGGAGAAGTAGTAGTAACATTATTTTGAGTGTACAAATATAATCATCCAATCTCCAATACAGTTCATCACATGTTCTATTATCGTTAGAGCCTTCTAATTGCCAGTTATAAATTCTTCTAAAACTATCATTTATTTGACCTCGAAATTGAAATATCCGCATTGCCTTGGCCTATGGACACTGTATTTTGAAATAAAATTACTTAATTCTTTATTTTTAATCCACTCTATCCCGCCAGATATAGGGTTGTTAAGAGCAAAGACATATCTTGTATTATTTTCCGAATAATAACTTTCTGCCGGTGCACAAAAAAACCCCATAACGATCATTAACAGGATCAACAAGATGTGGAAAGTGACCAACACTAATTTTATCTCGTTTTGCACTCGAGATAATAGCGGCTACAACAAAACTTTCCACGTACTGCTTGTTAACAATATTGGATATATAAATGGGTACATAACATCAAAGCTATCGTAATAGCAAGCATGTCAATTTCACCTGTAATTGAATCACCAGATTGCTTAACTTAAAGTACATCAGCAGCTCTACCTGATATATCAATAACATTATTTGTTGCAGTAATTGATCTCTGGTCAACATAAGATCTATTTGTCATATCATATCCAGCATTCACGTTATATGACGTTGTTATCTTGTTCAGTCCCATATCTAACACTCCAGTCATAGAATCAGAAGATTTATTACAAAGTTATCCATGGTAAACTTTACGTATCTACATTTCCAGATATCGTCTCACATATACGGACATTTTATTATCGACCACGCTAAGTTGTGCGTAACTTACCACTTGTGAGTTTGTTATATTAGCAAGGGGGTATTCGGTCTCAAGACATACAATTTCTTTTACTCATTTTTATATCTCCGGTCATCTTTCAACCCACAACGATAACATGCTATCGCTTGACGCACTAAATTGTGGAAATCATATCGCTTCTGAGTTATCTATATCAATAGGTGGATACGTTGTCACAAGGTCACCTGACATACTTAAGTTACTTGCCATCTTTCCACGGGCAAGTGAATTTTTTCAGATACTGCTGTGGTTAGGTGATTATAACTAACCTATTGTGTGTTATTTACATTGACATTTTCAGATACTGCTGTGGTTAGGTGATAATAACTAACCTATTGTGTGTTATTTACATTGACAGAAGGATATGTTTCTTTCTTCTATATCTAACACTCGATGTCCTGACATGATAAGGTAGCCGGTCATTGTGATCAGATTTCTTGACATAAATTTGTTAAATCAACATCTGTTGTTGCTGCAGTTGCTTCAGCAGATGAACCGCTTAATGAAGTACCAAATTGTGTGTAGTATCTCATGTTATTGTATATATATATATATATATATATATATATATATATATATATATATATATATATATATATATATATATATATATATATATATATATATATATATATATAATGTTATTGTTTATATATCCACCTTTCTGGCATAATAGATTCTTAATATGATCAAGCTCAGTTTTGTTTCTAGAGCATAGCACCATGACGTGGTGGGTAGTCGAAAGGTTCCCTCTTTTGCATAACGAGTACTTTGGCATCATTCTTATAATTAATCAGAGTTTCCTCTGACCCTTGCCACCCCAGTTTGTATATTTGCTCATTTATGTTTGGGTGTAGGGGCAGAGTCCACTACCTATCGAAAAGTTGGATTTCGCCGACACCATTTGGTACCAGCATAGGATAGGAGCCTACTAACCCGCCTAGTAATGTTTAACAAGCATTTTTAGAGATATACCTGCATGAAAATGATAGGAATATGGTTTATTATCGCAGACATTGCGAGTGTAACATTCGTTATGTCTTTAATGCGCTCACAGTCTAGACGAAACTAGAGCAATAATGAAATTTGACTTGAAACTAAATTGCATTCAAAATCTAATGACTAAACAAATGTCGCGACCGGCCGAAAGAGGTCATATAGTTATGTGATATCAGCTATAAATCATTTTCAAAGTTTGTGTATATAGAATTCGCAAATATTAGATAAAAGTCACGTAATGCTTGCGAATAAATATAAATCACACTTTTAATTCTCGGTATATTTATTCTGAGAACAACGACTAGATACATGTCTGCATAGCATTATTATTATTATTATTATTATTATTATTATTATTATTATTATTATTATTATTATTGTAATGTTGCATATTATAGTATCGTTTCACGGTCTTTTTCTATGTTTGTAATTAGGTATTGAAAGCGTTGAAGAGACTTCTCCCGCACCCCTTCCCCCTCTGTCAGAGAGATGGATGCAGACTTTGAAGCAGGTTAGTCGTAGTAGTAGTAGTAGTAGTAGTAGTAGTAGTAGTAGTAGTAGTAGTAGTAGTAGTAGTAGTAGTAGTAGTAGTAGCATAAATAGTAGTAGTGATTTAGTTGTTGTTTCTAGTCTGGTAATATTAAAATAACATATCTTTTAATTTCCAAATATTAGACAATAAATAATATTGTGTATTTTTATCGATGAACTATCTTTCTTGATGATAGCTAGGTGTAGTCATTTTATACGTTCGTTTGCCTTATGTTGACGTTGTCTTTTGGTACTTTGTCATTTTACTTAAGACTTACTTAGTACTTCTTTCTTATTTATTTAGGTATCTGGCGAGCTTTCCGGCGTGTGTATCCAGGACTGCCTATCCACTGATGTGCATTTCACATTGGGCAAGCCATGTGGCGAAAACTGCCTGAATCGAGGTTGAGTACAACCTATATTCAAGAAAAGAGTGTGCATCAGTTTTACAAGAGGATAATAATTAGTACCAGCACTCTAATGAATTTTTTGCTAATTTATAGTTGAATGATATCATTTTCATTGGCTTGGTAGCTTTTCACTCTTTTATCTCCCATGTATTTTTTTGTGTCTTCTTTACTAATCGGCCTTGCAAATTTTAACTACCTTTCATCGAGATTTACCTGCATTAAATCGATATGAATACGATTTATTTTCTCATACATTGCGAATATAACATTCTTTTTCTTTAATGCGTTCACTGTATAGACGAAACTCCAGTTGATGACATTTGACCTAGAATTCGCTATTTGCATTCAAAGTCACATGACTACACAAATCTCGTGATCTGCATGTCAATGACAACAGCGGTCAAATAGTTACGAGATACTAACAATAAGCGAATTCCAATTTTTCGATAGGTAGTGCACTCTGACCCAACTCCCCAACATAAATGTCCAAGTATCAAACATGGTATGGTAAGGGTTAGGGAAACTAAGACTATCTTATAACATCCCTCCTTATTGCTGTCTCTACATTAAACCATACATCATGGAGGCATTTAAACATCATACTGTGGACTTGAAACGAGTTTATTTTGACTCACCGTTTCCACACTTTCGTCTATTAAACTTATCTATTATGTATGTTATAGTATTCCTAGTGTGCTCCTCACTTATCTAATTATAAATGTTTATGTCGTTCATCTCCCATCTTATATTCTGTATACTTCATAGCTAGTTGCTTGAGGTGTTTGTATTTCCTTAGCATTTCCAGTAATCTAACCGCCTTCAAAATCGTCATATATATATATATATATATATATATATATATATATATATATATATATATATATATATATATATATATATATATATATATATATATATATATATATATGCAATAGAACGAGATATTTCAAGACAACAATGGAAAAATTAGCGGAGAAACAGATGAAAATTGGATAGCGCTCACCCTTTCTTGAAAATTATCTTGATGACAATATCGTGCCAAAGGTATTACGTTTAAAACGAAAACTTCATATTTGGAATGACACAGCATCAATGAAATATTAAGAATCTATTGACTCCCTATTGAAAAAATGTGATAGACTAAGAGAAGAAAATCAGAGGAGAGCGATCAACATAGGCAAAGAGATAGAAAAACATAGAAATAAACTAAAAGCTTTGATAAAAGACAATACTGGCACTTTTTACGAAGTACTTTTTCAAAAAAAAAAAAACGGAAAAGATACAGAATTTACAGAGAGAAAAAACTTTCAGGATTACACGAAAATTCACAATCGAAACCTACTAATGAGAAATCAAAAAGATACAATTAACAACCTAATGAATCAGCAGAGAAAATTAATTTCATCAAGGTCAAATATGTACGGGAAAGAACTAAGAATCTTCCACGAAAAAAACAAAAACCAAGAAATAAAGTCGGACAAGCATCTCAAACTTCTAGAATAACCTATTAACCAAATCACACAGAACAAGGTAATGGACCCTTTCATAATAATTTGATGAATGATCAAGGAAAATACTTGATTGCCCCAGGCACAAAAAAGTTCAGCCTATATAGATGCAGTCAAAAATGGGGTAAAGAAATTTACAAGGAATCCTACACAAACGTAATAACAACAATGAAAAGACTAATGGAAACCCTAAAAGACCTGTTACAGACAACACAAACAGAAGAAATAATAGGAGATTTATCAGAATATACAACAAGACCAGATAGAGGAAAGGGACGAAAAGATAAAAGGAAATCAAAAGAGGAAAAAAACTGTTTGTTAAACCTTTCTAAGCTTATTCTAACTGATATTGAATACATTTTTCTAGGTAAAGGGGTTATTATATTGTCCGAGAACCAAAGTGCACGATGATAGTAACTAAGCAGTAGCATTTTTCAAATACACAAGATCATTAAAATTAAAAGAATTTTTCTAGCAATTATGCACATATTCACAATATGTCTTTCCCTCACTTCACCGCAAGAAATTTGGTTACTGTTTATAAGTTGTTTACAGTTTATAATTTAGTTACAGTTTATAATTTGGTTCATCCTTGTTCTAAGCATTTCGTCAATATCCTACATATAATTGTATAATTCACATTTAGTAAAGGCATTGCCCCCCCCCTCGTATTTAGCTATTTTGGTCCAATTTTCCTTTATATAATATTGTTATGATTATTTCCTGCACTGATATCATTTCGCCTTGTTGACACATTTTACTATATTAGAACGCAAGTACATGTATAATTTCAGTTTAAAACGTTTTCATCCTGTATTTTTGGTAATGTATAGAGTGATTAATATTATGCCCTAATTGTTTTTCCGCTAATTACTATCTCCCCGTCCCTTATGTTTTCTATGTTCTTTTCCTTACTCCTTCCAGTTTTTCCCCTTTGAATAGTCCCTCTGCCTTGTTGTAGATTTTCCCTTGCTTCCCCTCTCTTAACCTTTTACATAGTTCCTATTCAATTTCGATATTTCCTATCTCTATAGTGACCCCAAGTCTGATTTCACTTTCCGTTGTACTTATTCCGTTTCGGTTTTTAAGTCCATATATTTGCCCGTTTCTTTTTCCTGGTCTTATGGCACTTATTCGTTTCCATTGAAATTTTCATTTTTAAGTTGCCCCGATCTCTTATTATTGTTATTTATTCTTTTTCTATAAATTCTTTTAGTTCAGCTTAAGCATTCCTAAATAGTCTGTATCCTTTAATATAATGGTTCTTTTTTAATTTTCATAGTCTCTGTACCGATTTATCTCTATTAATTTCCAGATCTATTGTGTTGTGATCCAATATTTTAGTGGTTAGGGGCCACGAGTGGGCGAGTGGTCTAAAGCGCTCTCCGTTACATATCACTGCCATCTCACCTCTGTTTGCGTGGGTTCGAATCTAGGATTCGGCGAATGTGGATATGTGAGAAAGCTTGCCAGTAGCTTCTCGTGGGTCGGTGGTTCTTTCCGGTGTTTTCCCGGTTTCTATCTCCAAAATTATTACTGGCCGCAATAAATAGCCTATCGTGTGCTGAAAAATTGGCGTTAAGCCCAACAACAAACAAACAAACAATATTTTGGTTTTCTTGTATAATACTGTTCTTAGCATGCTTTATTCCTATTTATGATATATAAAGGTTATCAAGGCTGCTTGCTTTTTCATCCCTGTATTTGTAAGTTTATGTTCTTAAAATGTTCATCTTCCTGTAGATGTCGATAACTTTGTTCCCCTCTGTAAATTTCCTAAAGCATTGCTATAAAAATATACAATGAGACTCAATTTCCATTCCCCCATGAATTTTTCCATCGGGAATATTTTATATACTGTTAGTTTTTGTATGAATTATGCTTTGGTAACATTATATTGTGACGGTACATATATATTTATGATGTGCCAGTACTATACTTTTATGTGCGTTAGTCTACCATTGAAGATTTTTTCTACATTGACTTCCACCCATTGTTATGGTCTGACCTTTAATGTAAATAGCCTTTCAGTCCCGTCTTTACTCGTTCTTTTTAAACATGATAGTTATTGCATCTAGTTTTATACTATTAAGGCTTACTTAATTCGTGGACGAGTATAATGTTGTAATCGCTTTGTTTATTTCGCTTGTTTGATCCTCTTTTTATCATTATTAAATTATTAATTCTTTGATTCATGCATTCATATTTGCTATCTTTAGTTTCGTATTCTCCCTTTCTTAGCATAGAACAGGTTCTATGCATATCATTAGATTTTGAGCATTTTGTTTCCATTTATTTGCTGCCTATTCCTGCCGTTTTCACTAGTGCTTTCATCTTAGCTAATGTTTTCATATTCTGACAACTTATTTATGTATTTTACCTATTTCGTTGTTTCGCTTTTCCTTCCTGTACATCTTTTTCGCTTTGGTTTTTATTTATGGTATGTTCCCGTTTCATGGATTTTTCTTTGTATCCGTTTCATCATCAGTGTCTGTTCGTCCAGTTCAGTTGGAAAATTTCGTTCATTTCCTTTTCCGTTTTTTCTACTTTAATTTGTCCAACTTCCTTGTCACTTTTAATTTTCGATTGACCATTTTCCTTATGTAGCTTAGCAATGCACGTGTTTGCGGTGGAATGTTTGTTTTTGAGTTGTTGCTCTGCTTCTATCCCTGAATAGGTTCTCCTTCTGGCGCAATTCCTCAGAATTTGATCTTCGTCGCTTTTTCGCATGATTTGCTCGGATAGATGTATGGGGCTTGATGCAATACGTGATTGTCTAGCCCCTTTAGTGGAAGTTCTCCTTCCGTTGATGTCTTCCCCTACTCTTCATACCCGTCCAAGGAGTCGTCTAATACAGGTAATGATACATCCTGGAGAACGTAATAATTATCTTATAATAGGACCTTCTTTAATTCTTTTTCTGTCTGGATTGTGGAGTGCACTTTCAAAAGGGGGGCTCCCCCTTTTAAGTTCTCCCACTCTAGGTCTTTCTTATTGGTTGTATCATCTAAAGTTTCCCTGTATCACTGTTAAATAGGCTTGCAGGCTCGATATCATACGTATCTCCTGTGTGTATTGTGCTGTCAGCCGGTTGCATTTCATTCAATCCGTCCAGCTTGACGTTTGCAGTTAGAGGTTTTGGTATTCCATGTTCTTCTCTTTATGCACTGCGGTGCAGTATCGATGTTTACTAATTTTTTATTACTTCAATTGCACCCGCTACCAATGCTTGCATTACCTTTAGTTCTAATATGGCGTCTTTTGGCAGTACTACAATTGTTTCTATCTTTCTACAAACTATGTTATCTATTTTGAATGCATATGTGTTCTTTGTTTTTACAATCCCACAGCACATTTCCAAAGGTTTTGTTCGTTAGGTATCGTCGCTGCTGTCCATACCGCCAATACTATGATTTATATAAGAATCACATGATGTAGACGAACCTTGTTATTTTAGGAGTAATTTTTATCATTATCGTAACCATTCTGATTCCTGATTTAATCCTCAGGGAGTGGCATTTCTCTTGTCCCCTACTTTAATGGGTTTTTTATCGGTTATCCTAACTACCCCTTTTAATTTCCTTTCCATATATATCCCTGATACGTATAAATCTACCTGCTTAGGTTCAATCTCCGACTCGATAGGCAGAGCTTCGTTTACAGTTGCTATTTATCCTCTGCTTTTAATGCGTCCTTGGCGAACGATCGGTGTATGTTACTTCAGTGTAACATAATAACCTTTAACTATAAATAAAAAACAGGATTGTTTACACATACATGCAACGTGACACAGGTTGATCTCTACTCAAATGTCCATGTGAAAAGCATACAGTCTAAATCTATATCAAACAATAAAGAAAATGAACAAGAAAGAAAAATACAATGATAAAGAAAAGAAAATGTACATAAACAAGAGTGAAATGTACTGCCAGGAGGAACTAAAGAATAAAGAAAAATGACGATTGAGCACAAGGCAAATGTAAGGCGGTTATAATACCCCGTGTGAACTTTTTTCTTCCTTTTGTTTAGTTCATGCCATGGCAGATAATTGACAGACGACTTTCATTCTCAAGAATGAGTCAGATAATCCTGGAAATTATCAATGACCCGCCTTTGTCCCAGGCATGGTTTCTGTGTTTTGATGCAATACTCCTCGATTATTTCTCAGACATATATTTCCAAAATATTGTCAGATCCTCGTACAAGATCACATTTACTTCTATCTCTAATATAAGCAAAAACATTTCACACGAAGTTGCCTGATTTTATCTGGTGGTGATATTTCTTCTCATTGGTATAGAGTGAACTAACCCACACACCATACCGTCTTCCATAATTGTACGAAATGGCATGCATACACATTGTTCTTAATTATCCAGTGTCTTTAGCCACAGTCATGAAAACTCAAGTAACTTTTCTGGCAAATTTGGGTTCTGAAAGTCAGGTTTCAGGGTCTCAAGTGATCTCTTTGTCACTTTGAAGTGTTGGAACTTAAAAGAGTTTGATCAATATGTGAGGGTAGCATTACTGATGTTGCCACTGAACAAAGATTTTGGCATCTTACTTTAGAATGTGTTGTTTTCGATCTTGCATCAATGATCAGAAGTGATATTGATGCTCCAGACTTACATTCGCCGTAGAATAGACTACACTCATGTCCTAGATGAACTTTGCTGATCGTCCTTTTCCGTCTTAGCTCCGTTCTCCACATACTGTAATTCTTTATATTAATTTTTTTACTTATTTGATGAACCATCAAACAAAACACTGGTACTTCAATTCATTGTCAAATGTATATCTACCCTGTTCAACAAATATTTGTATTGCAAAAAGATGTTCACATATAAACGATCTACGAACTACGTCCTTACCTGAAATTGTTTCTGATCGTTAAACCCTTCATTATGTTAAGTCGATAGCTTGTGTCAGCACGTTCTCGCTGAATACATCCAAGTAGTTCGGTTTCCAAACAATCAATACAGATGTGTTTTTGGCTTGTTTTCAGCATTTATAGAAACTCTCTACCAATGTTTGGTAAATATAAATATTCATGCTACAGATGTATAATATTTTCAATTTTCTACCTTGATCAAAACATTTTTCCATTTTTTTTTTGTTTTTTGTTGGTTTTTTTTTTTCGTTTTTGCTAAGTCTTGTTTGGGACGTAATTGGCCGTGAGCACGCGTTTGAGAAATTATTTTGCTTGCTTCAAAGACTGCGGTGACTGCGATATTTGCACCACGCAATAATTGGGCTAGATATAGTGGCTGTTTATAATCTAGATCTTTCATTCCCACAGGAAATGAAAGAATTCATTGTTTATTTTGCAAGCGAACATTCACATGTGTAAGAAATATCTGGCAAAGTAATTCAAATGATCGAAACGTGGTTGCGATGTACTGAGCGTATGTCCCACTTGTGGGCATATCGTTGGAACGAATATATAATAATCACGAGTTTGTACAGGAAATGAAAGATGTCGTTTAGGTGACAAAAGTCGTCGATTGTCATCGTCAATAATACTGTGAAGTGCATGACATCAACCTTTACGAAGTACTAAGTGAAGATCAATGATGACAAAAATGTGCATTTTTTTCTTACTAACTTAGAACGTTTCCATGTGAATGTGCGTCTCATTCCAAGTGTTTTTTTTTTCTCTCTCAAAGCACTTTCACGGAATAAATTCAAAAGAACCTTTATTGCACCACAGTCACATTTGTAAAGTGATTCCGGTAGGGTGTGCGAAAGACATTGTGTAGCTCTCCAGCACATTCGGATTATTCCCAGTGGATTCTAGATTTCTCCGATGGGATATGAACATTAAATGACATAAATCTCTCTCTCTCTCTCTCTCTCTCTCTCTCTCTCTCTCTCTCTCTCTCTCTCTCTCTCTCTCTCTCTCTCTCTCTCTCTCTCTCTCTCTCTCTGACTTTTAAAGTGTTGGTATGAAGTTAAGTTAATGTACCAATAATAATGGTATATCAAATTCTGATACTCCCATGGCGCAACAAAACGCATATATAAACATATAAGCATTCTTTCGACAGTGTGCAGATGCTTCTGGATCAATTATTAATTACGACACATTGATCATGAATGACATATGAAAACAACGATAAAATGTGTTAGCAATCCCCCTTTGATCGCAATCCTTTCAGCTTTCTGTGCCCTCTCCCATGCCCGCTCATTCATAACGGAAATGTGAAGTGAGAGGGAATAATAATTTGGGCTCGATTAAAACCTTGAAAAAGAATTTACATCAAGTTACCTACAAGAGTATGGTTTGTCATCGTTGTAATGTTATGTAGACCTTTTCCTTGGGATTTATCTACAGTGTCTATCAATTATACAAAGTTGCAAAGCATGCCAACATTACACGATATAACTGTGATTTATTGTATTTTTTGTTTCTTAAAAGTATTGTAATATTCTAAAGATCGATTATTAATTGTTAAATTGTTAAAGCTTAAAAGGATCATCTCTCTCTCTCTCTCTCTCTCTCTCTCTCTCTCTCTCTCTCTCTCTCTCTCTCTCTCTCTCTCTCTCTGGTTTTCGTTTGTTGCATCCAATTATCTCAATGGACTTACGAATTGTAGCTGAGAGAGAGAGAGAGAGAGAGAGAGAGAGAGAGAGAGAGAGAGAGAGAGAGAGAGAGAGAGAGAGAGAGAGAGAGAGAGAGAGAGAGAGAATGTTTGGTCGGCATTACTGTTACAAATGCAAAAAATGACTTAAATCAGCTTAAAATAAATGTTATATATATATATATATATATATATATATATATATATATATATATATATATATATATATATATATATATATATATATATATATATATATATATAGAGATGCAATAAACTGACGACGAACAGTACGAAACTAGTAACTAACTAGCCTAAGCGCTTTCGACTCTTAATGAGTCTTTTTCAAAGGCAAATACAAAACATAGTTACGACAAACAAATAAACACAAAAACGTTGCGTTTGTAAACCTCTACATTTCTATCTTCACATGTGCTAAAACTATAAATACAACCAGCTTGTATAGACTAGTTGCGGAAACTGAAAACGTTGTATAATTCCCTAAAAGTCTACAAGCCAAAGCGACATCTATTTTTACTTTGTGTACATATGTAACGCAGATTATATCCCGGATATTTGGTTCTATACCGGTTATTCTTATAGTAAAAATTGAAGGATAAGAAGATTTAGAAAATGTTAAATTCTACTAGTGCATAGTTTTCATTTTCTAGTCTTCTTGGTTTAGACCGCTTGGTTTCAATGTTCTAAGGCGGCGTATCCAGTATGATTCCTTTTCCTTCCTGGTTTCGGAACTCCAGCTGTGGTTGTTGGCAATAGCGATAAGTATTATATCACTGAAAGTGTGGCCAGGGGAGGAGAAGTGTTCTGCGACCGGGCTTCTGTATAGCTTTTTTGTCATCCAATCAGATCTATGAAGGTTTATCCTTATGTGTAGCTTTTCAGTTTCTCCCACGTACTGAAGGCCACAGATCTTACATGTGATGAGATAAATCACATTCTCTGTTTTGCACGTTTTGTGTGGACCATGTATGTTTAGTTTTTCTTTAGTCACTGTGCTAGTAAATGTCTTGGTCTCTATCATATGTTGACAAGTTTTGCATCTTTTATCGCCACAGGGTCCAGATTGACTAGGTTGGTTTTGACTAGCGATTGTTGTTAGCTTGGCCCTGACTAGGATGTCCTTTAGGTTTTTTGGTCTCCGGTAAGCTACTACAGGTTTGTTCGGAAGTATTAGGTTTAGTATGTCTGACGATTGCACGGTTGGCCAGTGGTTTGCGATGATTTTACCTACTTCGGGATTGTCTGGGTGATAGGTCAGAATAAATGGTATCCTATCAACCTTTTCTTTCTGTCCATATCTGAGTAGGTCATCACGGTTTGTTTGTTTGGCCCTTTGGATTGCCTCCGCAATCAGGTCTTTGTCGTAGCCTCGGTAAATTAAATGTTTAGCCAGCTCTTCAGACCTTTCTAGGAATCTTTCATCGTCGGAGCAAATTCTGCGTATCCTCAGTGCCTGGCTATATGGAATGTTCTTAATGCAGTGTTTTGGATGACAGCTGGTTGGGAGAAGATACTGGTGTTTGTCGGTTGGTTTCGAGTAGATGTCTGTGTGTAATTTGTTTTCGACCAGTCTGGTTGTTGTGTCCAGGAAAACATGGTTTGAGTTGGAAATTTCTGCCGTGAATTTTATTGAAGGATGGAAGTTGTTTGCCTTTGAAATGAAGTCATCCAGACTTTCTCTTCCATACTGCCACTTCATTTCTATATCATCGATAAAGCGTACCCACTGGTATGGTGTACGCTCAACCGATGCTAAGAGCTTTCCCTCAAGTTTTCCCATGAAAATGTTAGCATACGAAGGGGCCATTTTAGTACCCATTGCAGTTCCATTGATTTGTAGGTAGTTTTCTTCATTAAATTCAAAGTTGTTGAGTTTTAGGACAAGCTCCAGGAGTTGGATTAAGAAGTGTGTCGGTGGATTGTTTACAGTTCTTGTTTCCCATGCTTCGCTGCATGCCTGTAACCCTTCGTTGTGCGGTATGTTGGTGTACAAAGATGTGACGTCTAAGGAAGCAAGTAATGTATCTGGCAGTAATGGTTCACTAGCTTTGCTTTTTATGAGATAATCTGTCGTGTCTTGAAGATATGATGGTAATTTGTGGACATGTGGTCTCATAAAATGATCTAAATATTCTGATATCCTTTCTGTGGGGTGCCCGTTACCTGAGATTATAGGTCTGCCAGGGTTTCCTTGTTTGTGGATTTTTGGTAGAAGATAAAATCTACCTGCTCTTGGGTTTTCTGGGCTTAAGTAGTTTTTGGTTTGCTGGTCTATGTGTCCGCTTTGGTACGCCTCGTCAATAACATTAGTGATGATTTTTGCATATTCCAGCGTTGGATCATGGTCCAGTTTTTGGTAGAACCTAGCGTCACTTAGTTGTCTACTTGCTTCACTAATGTAGTCTTCCCTATTCATAACGACAACAGCGGAACCCTTATCTGCAGGCTTAATTATTATGTCTGTTCTGCTTTTCAGTGAGTGCAGGGCATCTGTTTCTTCTTTTGTCAAATTAGAATATTTGTTAGTATGGTTGATATGTCTGGAAATATCGTTTTCAACCGAGTTGATAAAGGCTTCCAGATTCGGAATTGAACTTTTTGGTGGGGTCCAGTTACTTTTCTTTCTAAATGTGGGTTGGTCGCAGCTTATATTTTCCTTTGATTTGCTTGGTGGTTGCAAGGCAAAATGGGCTTTGAGTCTTAGTCGGCGGGTGAATTCTTCGGTGTCATTCTTAAGCTTCCCTCTGTCGTATGTTTTAGGACGGGGACAGAAACTCAAACCTTTCGATGAGAGTTTTATTTCTGCATCAGTAAGTTCTAAATTGGAGATGTTGACTACTGTGTTAGTAACAGTTGCATTAGTGTTTGTTACAGAGTGCTTGCGATTCTTCCTTTTGCGGCGATTTTTCTTCTTACGGTTGTTTTTGGAAGAAATTTCGTCAATTGAAGTTTCTTCACAACAGTCCATTGGTTGTAGATCATGACTTCTAAATTTTCTCTCTCTGACTTTGTATAGTTTCGAAGAGAGTCTTTTTTCATCTTTATTTAATTTGGAGTAAAACGTTTTCAATTGTTCTTCTGGTGAGACGGAATTGAGCTGATGTTTTAGTTCTTCAATGGTTGCTGATTTGGCTAGATATTGGTGATTTACGTTTTTACTAAGTAGGGCTGTGAGTTTCATGGAAGCGTCGTGAGTTATTTTATTCCATCTTTTATCAATTTCTAATTTTATCAATGCATTCATCCATTCTTGGCAATAGAAATGAATTGGGTTTATTCACAGTTTTTTTAAGTATTCGTGTTAGAAAGGGTTTATCCTGTATGCTTGTTATTTCACAGGTTTGGAATTTAGAATTTCAATGTCAGGAAAATTTCTTTCCTCGTAGGAACATCGGGAAACAAATACTCTTATTCAATTAATAACTGTTTAAGTTCATTCCTTTCGTGTTGTTCCAAATGTAAATATGTCGGGTCCAGAGTTTTCATAATATTTGAATTTTGAAGATTTGTGGATCCAAAAGTTAGTCCGATTGAATTTCTTCACCCGAGTCCTCACTGAGTGTGACACGCAAAAGTATATTAATTGATTTACTTGGCTATCTCTCTCAATATTCTAGTACTCTTGTAATCTATGAGATTAGAGTACTATTATTATAATTTACATCATTCATTTTTTTATCTTTGCAATTGTCGTAATACTTAATTTGAAGAAATATTTGAAGAATGAGAAAGAGAAATGAACTCTATAACAAGCCTTAAATATTCCCTACCTTAAAGTTTTGTGAAACCATAATTTCACTTTTGAATTCAATTGTTGAATGCCAAATTCAAACATAACTAGCTGGGAAATTCCAAACATTAAAGTTGACCCTTGACCAGTTTGGACAGATTTGGGAAGGCCAAACTGATTGTAAAAAACTTATCAAATCTTTTACTAGTTTTAATGGCTTTATTCCTCAAACGAATTGCCTCCAGAAATCTTGTTGACGCACACATAATAGTCGACAAATATTGATTGCCAGACTTGGTCTTATCTAAAGGATAACGTAACCTGCACTTATTCTACTAAATAGTTCGTCAAATGCAGGAATATGTTGTATATTAATCTTATGTATCTTCTGACTGGGCTTTCCTGCCATTTGACAAGCGTGAAAAGATCTTTAGAATTTACAAACTAATGTTAGATGACAAGAGTTCGTAATTAGTAAGAAAGAAAAATGTGAAAGCCAACAAGCTTTGTATATTCTAATAAACTAATTTATTTTCTTAGACAACAATGTAAAAATTAGTAAATAGGACTTACAGTTAATATATAATCCAAATATGATTCTAAGAATAAAAACACAAGTCCTATAACTTATCAGTCCTATAAGAATCCTGGTTCAAGTACATACGACATACGAATATGGAGGAAGATGACGTCAGATGTAGTTTAATGTGTGAATAACAATAATTCCTCACTTGAATTACAGTCTTTATTTCCGATTAATTCCAGAATTAATTTCCATGAATTTATTTCATAATTTTTTTATCGCAGTCAACTTGTTGAGTGTCCAGGAGAATAAATTATTGAATCAAAAAATCAGACGAAGAATAAAATATTATGGCAACCATTTTAAAATAAATACTTACACCTTGTTCCTTCAAGGTCCAAAACAATATTACGAATGCATATTTACACTCAGAATACCACTTCAAATCTCGCGAGAATGGCCATGTGATTGCTTATTACACTAAAATTCACGTGTAGACCAATATCACTCCATTAAAAACCAATCACAAAAAAATTGTTTACAAATATTGATCAAGCGGAGAAGGTATGTCCGTGATGCTGACCAATCCTTTTAGGTTCCTGCTGTTTTGTTACCAAGGTAAGACGAACTAAATGCCAACCCTCACGTATTACATCGTCGTCTTAAATAAACAAACTTTGTGTTAAAATATCTCACTACTAAAAATAGAATCCCAAATCCGAGAAAAAATATTCATTGTAATTAAATACAATGAAACAAAAATAAAACTAAAAAAATTTTTAAACCTTACACACAAGCATTTTAATCACATATACGTAACACTTCTCCCCATAAAGAAAAAAGAAAGATTTATATTATAAATGCTTTCTATATACCATCTGTAAATTATACATGCGGTAAAGAATATTACATGACAAAATTCTTATGAATTATATAATGTATATAATGAATCTGCAATCAAACTCTTTTCCTTTGATGTGCCTGATGTTCAGATTATACTCTTGCAAGAACAAACTCCACCTTAATAATCTTTGATTTTTAATATATATATATATATATATATATATATATATATATATATATATATATATATATATATATATATATATATATATATATACATACACACAGATTATCTTATGTGCTCCATATTTCAGTATGCTCTTAAAAGTTTTAAGTAAAGCCTATCTTCAAATTTA
The DNA here is from genome assembly GCA_016746295.1 of Potamilus streckersoni. Classification (NCBI taxonomy): domain Eukaryota; kingdom Metazoa; phylum Mollusca; class Bivalvia; order Unionida; family Unionidae; genus Potamilus; species Potamilus streckersoni. The sequence continues at coordinate 68,765 of JAEAOA010002326.1, forward strand.
AAAATATGTTGCACATGTTTATGATCAACCCATTTTGTACATGTATATAAATTATTATATTCATACCCATTCTATCCATACTTGTACTGTATGTGTTTGGATTGAGATAAATGCAGTGTTATTTTGGCCATGTGACTTAAAAAGCACAACAGAAGCTATACATTGTAATTAATTATAACTGATAGTAGTAACAAGACTAGAGTCTTGTAAATGCAAATTGGTAAAAATGCTTAATAAACTACCACTTAATTATTTTATTTCATTTTCTACAAGTTTTGAGCAAAATTGCAGTCAAAAGGATTTCTAGCATTCTTTGAAACAACACCTAACATATGTACATAAGAATAAATGCACAAGTGACTTCAAAGAATACTCTTTGTCCTGATTTCCTTGCTCCTGATAAAACATTAATGTAACTATTTAAAGACAACACACAGAATCTCTTAAGTCGATAGATAACAAGCTGGACCCTTTCCCCAAAAATATGCAAACATGTAAGAACACATATTGCACATTGTGAGTGCATCTAATTTTTAGAAATAGGGCTTTTCTTAATAGAACTATTCACATTAATGCATTTTTACAATAAATTCATTAATAGGACTGCATATTTATGGTTGTATTATTTGCCTACCTACTGGTAATATTGATATGCAAATATATAAATAGTATTTGCTTCACTACTATTTATCTCTTTTGTAATTTCAGCATAGTTTCGAATTCCACAACAGATATTGTCATATGATTTTGACCTACATTATTAAATATTTACGCTAAATCTCCTATCACATAATATTTAAGCTTTTTGTCATTCTATCATATATTTCCCTGAATCTATCAGCTCAATTATTTACAAATACAAAAAGTTTAATGATGTGGTATATCGTATATCATATACATAGCGATGTACAAATTCAAACTGATTTTCTCAAGAAGATACGCAAATATGGCCATTAAAATCTCCATTATAGAACCAAGAAATAAAATTGAAAATGCTCTTCACCAATCACATTTTTAAAAGCAAATTGCTATTTACATAGTGATGCATTTCACCTTGGATTACAACAGTTCCAGAACTTATAGGCCAGAGCAATGGGGCATCTCAAAAGCCATAATCTACAGCCATTTTATGTCCAAAAAGTCTGAGGACAAAATCATTTTCACTTTCCTAACAGAAGAAGGTGAAGTTTACAGTTCTCAGGCAACTTTTTACTTTTTCACCCACTTATATATATATATATATATATATATATATATATATATATATATATATATATATATATATATATATATATATATATATATATGGGTCATGCTACTGCAGATGTTGCTGCCATATTTGAAAACATAAACAGATAGAAATAAATATAGAATAAATTGTAGAAAATCCATATATGGCATTGTAAGTCATATTTTAAAAATGAATTACCATAAAAATCTGTCAAGGTGGACAAAGCAGCAAGGTGTGAGCAAATATACAAATATAATTTACCTGACACATGATTAAAAACTTATTACCGTTAAACTTTTTGAAAAATACAAAAAAATTTAGCAGTAGATTTTAAATACATGTCCACTGATCATTTTTCCAATCTAAACCAGTTTTATATGCTCCATTTTTATGTAAAGCCTGAATCATACCATCATAACTCCACACTGATGTGTAGTAAACAGTTCTCAAGCATTTTTTTTTATCTTGTATATCTTTTTGCATGTTTCTTCAGGTAGGTGGCACAACAAAACCTTTTTCCACATATATCACATTTGTATAGTTTTTCTGCATTATGAATCCTTGAATGTTGTTTTAGGTTCTCACTCTGAGTAAACTCTTTCCCACATTCTTGACATTTGTAAGGTTTTTCTCCACTATGTATTCTTAAATGTATCTTCAAGTTAGGACCATGACTAAATGCTTTACCACATAATATACATTTATATGGTCTATCTCCACTGTGTATTCTTAAATGATTCTGAAGGTTTATCAGTACAGTGAACTTTATACCACATTCCTCACATTTGTACTGTGTTTCCCCACTGTGTAATTTTAAGTGTTTCTTAAAGCTTGAAGACTGAGTAAATGATCTTCCACAGATTTTACATTTATATGGTTTTTCTCCACTGTGTGTTGCTAAATGCAATTTTAAATTGGTATTTTCTCTAAACAGTTTACCACATTCTTCACACTTGTAAGGTTTTTCTCCACTGTGTATTCTTAAGTGTAACTTCAGTGGTTGCCTTAGACGAAACGTTTTGCCACATGTATCACATTTGTACGGTTTTTCTCCACTGTGTGTTCTTAAATGCAACTTCATATTCTGGCTCTGACTAAATGTTTTACCACATGTTTCACATTTGTACGGTTTTTCTCCACTGTGTATTCTGAAATGTGACTTCAGATGCTGGTTCTGGCTAAATGTTTTACCACATATATCACACTTGTACGGTTTTATTCCACTATGCAGTTGCAAGTGCTGTTTCAAGTTCCCTTTTTTAATAAACATTTTACCACACACTTTACATTTGAATGGTTTCTCATCACTATGAATCCTTTTATGTATCGTTAGACTAGAACAGTTAGTGAATTCTTTCCCACAGTCCTCGCATTTGTTTGTATGGTTACTGCTTCGTAAAGTTAGGTGTACCTTGGAATTAAGCATTGTTTATAACACCAGAAAAAAAAAATTCTTCGCACGTTATGGTTACCTGCTAATTCATCAGAGGGCACCAGAGCTTGACGTTTAATCAAGGAAGTACAATTAAATCTCGGACAACTCGAAATCACCTGATCGGTAATTTAACTTCACACCAGGAATAAACCCGTGAACCCAACTAATTACAGTCTCGACAAAATGGTGAACATTTTGCCTACGGAGAGGACGTGACTGTAACACCGAAGTACACTGAAAAAAACGTAATACACCGAAATACACATATAATTACAGGTTCTCGGAGTACAAACAGGAATTATGATTTGATTTTGTTTGAACAGCATTACAATGGAAAATAGAATATGATTCGAGCGATTCTGATACGAATTTTTTGCTTTTATTCCTCGTTACTGTCAACTTCATGCAAAGACGTAACTGTGTCGTACTTGATTCAACAGAAACGATCAACTGTGAATCGCAGTAATACGTACACAGAATTAAAGCGAATAGAATCAAAAGTACTCTCTTAAATAAGATTATATATGCACTTTAACTTTAATGATGCAATTTGTCAAATATAAATAGCGTTGATCAATTTGTTGTTTAAAAGGTTTCCCAATTTCTGGCAATAATGCAACGTACTTGTATGCTACTTTTATTAATATTATAGTTGATTTTAAAGGTGTTAAAATGGATTCGGAATTGATTATTTCATTTAATGCCCTAAGACATGAAAATAAGTAAACTGGTTTTGAATTGGAATGTTGGATTAATAATACCAAATTTTATATTCATAAAAGACAATGATGCAGACAATGTGCATTTTAATGAGAAAGGGCTTGTGGGTGACTTCTTTTATGATAAATAATAAGTCGAAAGTCTGTCGATATATTGTAATAAATAAACTGATAACAATCGTCTGCCTGACAGGTCCTTAGTATCAACTTTATTTTTTAGTTTTCAAAGAAAAACAAAACAGATTCGGTTGTGATTTCTTCGAAGGAGCAAATAATGAATAATAGCAGCGATTAGCCGACGGGTAAACTTTCTTTAATGTGCGCGATAATATTATAATCAGAGAAACTGTGTAGGAGTCTCTGGTACCAAGGAACACTTATTTTTGGTGTAATATCTCAATGCATGTTAATAAATTTACCTAGAAATGTAAATTAAAGCTTTAAGTACGCCCCAAGGGCAAGAATGGACAGATATATTAACACGTGATTTACATTCATTAATTGTAAGAATCTCAGTCAATTACGAGTACTTGTGGGGTTTTAGTAGATAGCATTAGCTGAAGTAGCCTTTTAATGCATAGGTGAATATACTAACAATACTAACAATAATTACAGATTATATAGATGGATGCATAGACCACAAATAGACAATAATTAAAATCTAGGAATTATAAATTTGATCAAAATATTTACTTGTAGAATAAGATCAACAGGAATTCATTAATATATCTAATTATTTATATGGCACGACTGCTTCCTTAGGAGAACAATTAGAGAATCATAATAACGTTGAGCAAAAGGGTGCCATTTCCTAAATGTGCGCGATATATTGCTTTAACTTAAGCTATAGATTACCCGCATTCCAGAACGACCAGTCTTTATCTATACCAGATCGATCAAACGTTAATAAAGTACAACCGCTTGACTGCGATAGAGAAGTAGAAAAGTAAATAATTCGAGGCAAAATCTCTCCAATCATATTTTATTTAGCTCTGTAGTACTATTCAAACAATAACAGATCACATTTCATGTATGTGCAAGAAAATATACACCGAGAACATGTAATGATAAGTGTCTTTCGGTGTGCATTTCGGTGTATTTCTGTTGTTTTTTTTTCTCCGTGTATTTCGGTGTTTATAGTAATCGCGCATCTGGCAATAGAAAACAATTAGAATTCCCATAATATCATCTGGGCCACAATGCAGCACTACATCAATCAACATCTTAAAGAAACTGAACTATAAAATGGAATGCATTGTGTTCAACTTACATCATTTTTCTGTTTTTTTTTTTTTTTTTTTTTTACATGCAATGGTAAATATACCTGGGTAAAGTATATTTTACCCCTCTGACCCGTATTTCATTCTCTGACACCTTAATATGATTTTGTAGAGAACTTGAACAGGTTCTAGTATAAAGTCTTCATCTCCGTCATCTCACTAAATACCCTACAACTATGTTAATAAACAATTACTACTAGCTATTCAAGCAGATATGCGTTACTTAGGAAGTCACCCCATTATAAACACATAAACTAACTGTTTGGACCCCAAATAAATAGTTTCAAGGACCTAAAGGTACAAAGCAAAATATAATTGTGTCTTAATGTATTTTAAATGAGGGTCTTATTTTCACTAACAAAGATATTTTCTCTGAAAAATTTGACAAATATCTATCATTTGAGCTTGTATATGGTGTAGGAGTATATATAAGTTGATACCATTTAATATCATTCCCAATAATTATTATATATGCGTATACTTGGTGAAAAATTTTTATTTTTCAATTGTTTTTTAAATTTCATTTAAATTTTTAAAATTAAATTATTTTTTTTTAATTAGATTTTTATATTTCTGAAGTCAATATACATAACATATTACAATTTCATGTGTATATCATAAATAATAAAGATTTTATATCAGTTTAAAGTTTATTCACATGCATTACTGACAGGCCATAGAACACAATTAATTTTACTATATTGTCTCTATATTTGTTTCTTAGTACTGAACTTTCCACTGTGTGACAATCAATACAAATCATATGTTAATCTAAAATACCTTGAAAGATGACTTTACAGTGATGTTCTTGTCAAGTGTTGATCTACAGTTTTGGAGAGGCTGAATTGTAAACAAAACACCAGGCAACGGAACACAGATTTCACTTCCGGATCATCACCATGACATTATTACTCAATGTGCACTGTCGTCGAAATAAACACAAACAACCACACCATAAGCTCACATTTTAAAGAAAAAAACAATTGCTTTTAAATACTTACCAAGAATGCCAAAATCTAACTCTAGTATCACCACCAAAGTCAGACAGGAAAAAGTGATCTAAAAATAAAATGGGACTACATTCGTGGGTACTGAATCGGATTTTATTAATTGTGTACTGATGCCATCTAACAACTTATAAAAGAAATGACAGCATTTATTAAATAAATTATTTGCGAACTACATACTTTACTCAGTCTTGTATTTCACTCGTGTTGATTGCATTTATTATGGACTTTATTATATACAGATGCACAAAGTATCTTCATACATAGTTAAGCATTTTAATGATGTCTTTGAGACAAATTTGCAGCATATATCCGTAGCAAATTCAATGTTAGACAAAGTGTAGCTCCACCATGACTCAGGTAACCACAGTGTCCGTCGCCGTTTCGAATTACCAGGTTCTAATTGGGGCCTCGAGTGGCCGATTGGTCTAAAGCGCTGTCCGTTACGGATTACTGGCATCTCATCTCTGTCTGCGCGGGTTCGAGTCAAGGATTCGGCGAATGTGGATGTGTGAGAAAGCTTGCCAGTAGCTTCTCGTGGGTCGGTGGTTCTTTCCGGTCATTTCCCGGTTTCTTCCTCCACCATTAATACTGGCCGCCATGTATAGCCTATCGTGTGCTGAAAAATGGCGTTAAACCCCACAACAACAACCAGGTTTTAATCAGCTGATAATCAGTTGTTCCGTCATCATAGAATGACCAATAAGTTACAGCTTTCTTACATAGGAAATTTACTTTGGATATTTTTGTCATGTTGCTTTAATGTATGTGTATTTGTTATTTGCCTAGCACAGATTAATATATAATGTAACTATCATCAGGTTCATAAAACGATCCAGATTACAAAATGGATAGAATGAGTATGTTTGATATTGGGAACAAATTTAAAACACGTGTAAACAAACAGGATTAGCCGTGTCTCCATATCCAGTCATTATATAGTTGAACATATATTTTCGTGGCGTCATGATATCGCTGATTAATACTTCCTTGATGTACATGTAAAGAATCAGCACCCAAATGCATATTTTCCATCCGTGAATGTTCTATTCATGCGTAGTACTCTTCTCACATATGGGGCCAGGTTAACTTAATAGTGTAGCGGAGTACCTTACTCATGACTGAAGAGTCTCAAATTTAAATCTGGCCTTAGCCAGCCCATATAGGCTGCTGCAAAACTCGTGGGCAAACGGTTTAAAGTTCGAACCCCACGTGGACCTTCTCGGATAAGCTTTTGTTGTGAGTTCTTGGTCAAGACTCTTCACTATTGTTTATATTCTATAAAAAGCTAAATCGTGAATAGATCGTATACAAATTCAGCCGAAATGTGTTCTAAATTATGACCTCCAGAGTAGTTGTAGTTAAAACAATTTTAGTTATGTGAGAAGGGTGGTTTGTTTATATTGTATTAGACCCACACATCAACTACATCAGTTACAATATACGCAACCAGTTTTTCGTATGACAAGTCCACATGATGATGTTTCAGCTCTAATGATGACTATGAGTATACACAAAGATAAGGTTATTTAATCCTTAATATCATGTTGTTTACATACGTTATTTATTCCTTAATATCATGATGTTTACCTAGGTTATTTATTCCTTAATATCGTGATGTTTACATAGGTCATTTATTGCTTAATATCTTGGAGTTTACGTAGGTTATTTAATCTTTAATATCATGGTATTTACCTAGGTTATTTAATCTTTAATATCTTGGTGTTTACATAGGTATAATTGGGGAGCTAAATTAGGATCGTGAGTCTTATTGAAAGAAGCAAACGAATTTAATGATTCTAACACAATTACGCAATGCTATCCTATAAAAACGCAAATTTTAGGTTTTTACCTGGTGCTAATGGGCTTCCGTAGAATTGACGTAATGTTTTTGAGCTGTTTATTAGCTGTAATTTGATTGTTTTCAGGTGTTTTGTAGACACGTTTCATTTTCATGTTAATTTTATATGGTTATTTCACTACCATTTGAAGGCTTGTAAGGCACCACCACTTAGAGATGTGTTTTCAAGTAAGAAGTGTTAAAAAGTTCTAACATATATTTTGTGAAACATTTAATCTAAAATAGAATCTTATCAAAGTATGTCAAGTATATCCATCATAGTCTATAAATAAATCGCGACGGAAATTCTATGTATCAGAAATGAGTTTCCAGCCTATCTCGTAACAACTCAATATTATCTGGTAATAACGCAATGATCAGTCGTAATAACGCGATATTATCTCGTAAGTACACAATACTATGTGGTAATAACACAATGCTATCTCGCAATAACGCAATGTTATCTCGTAATAGCGCAATGTTATATCGTAATAGCGTAATGTTATCTAGTAATTAAGGAAATTCTGTCATAATTACGACGTAATGCTATCTCATACAAATGCAAATTTTATTGTTTATACCTGGTGCGAATGGGCGAATTGGCGGAGATGTTAGGGATTTTTATTATCCGATAATTTTTATTAGTTTCGTGTGTTACGTAGATGTTTCATTTTGATGTGAATTTTATTTCACTACCATTTGAAGTCTTTTTAAGGCACCATCGCTTAGATTTGTTGTTTTTCAACTAAGAACTGTTATAATGATTATGATATTGTTTTTCATTAAATGCTAATGTATGGAAATACGTATTACATTATTGATATGGTACTGTATATTGTTCTAAAACGCAATACAGTTTTTGGTGTATCGTTGCACTCATGCATGTTGGCAATATCTAGCAATATAATTAAGAGGTCTGACCCCATAATAGACTATTTTTGAATTTGGGGTGGGTATCTTATTTCAGGTTTGTTTATTTTTTTTCTTTTTCATCTCAGGATGATTTTTTTCATTTATAAGCCTCATTATAAATGAATGGTATATACCTTAATAACTTGATTTCTTCTACATATCAGAGCAAGATATTTGTTTCATTTGGGGGCTGGAGATATTTGTTTGACCCCCCCCCAAATGAAATGGTTGGTCCGATAACATGACTTTAATCATTTCTAACAAAGGAATAATAACATTTTAATCTGTACCGGAATTTCAACGCTGCATAAAATACACGAATTGCGCTCAAGAGTGTAAAAATAACATACAAAGGTTGAACGTTGATGGAAACAATGGTTAATTCTAAGGTATATGCAAGATTACCAACAAGCAAAGAAACAAACAAGTGGCAAGAATGTGGGAAAGAGTTCACGAGGGGTTATAGTCTGATGGTACATAGACGGATTCATAGTGGAGAAAGACCATTCAAATGTCATGTATGTGGTCGAATGTTTGTTCAAACCGGTCACTTGAATCAGCACTTAAGAATGCATAATGGAATAAAAGCATACAAATGTGATCAATGTGGTAAAGTGTTTGCACAGAATGGGAATCTTAAAGAACACTGTCGGATTCATCGTGGAGAAAAACCATACAAATGTAATGTCTGTCATCGAAAGTTTATTCGAACAGGAAACTTAATGCAGCATTTCAAAACACATAGTGGACTAAAGCCTTACAGATGTGATAAATGTGGTAAAGAGTTTGCACAAAATGTCAATCTCAAAAGACACTATATGTGACTCATCATTGTAAAGTTGGTTATGTGGCCATTCAGTCAGTAATTTGCTGGAGATTGACTGCCAATTCCGGAAAAGATTTATTGATTTTAAGCACTCCACTGTGTTTACTATTTTTTATCAATAATAATTTTATGTAAGGTTGCTAGAAACACCAAAATACAAAAATACACATATTTTGAACCATAATACTCATGGAAATAAGATGTATTATAATCTGTGTTTTGAATAATGATAAAAAATCAAAATAAAATTTTATAAATCTGTTATTTTTGTAGGAATTATTAACTTTTTTGCTATTTAAAGAAGTTACTTTCTTATACTTCATTAGACAGCTTTTAACTTGTTTTGTCTGTTATTATTTACTTTAAAAAATAAAAGTCTGTGATATCTTCACAAAAAAATATGTAAATACACATTTTGGATTCTCACAAGAATAATCTCACTCCAACATGTTAAGTTTTAACTGATTCGTGATTTTATCTTACCTGTCCATTCTTTTAGAATCAGTTATGATCGATTGAGATCATTATATGAATTGCACCAGAAATTGATGTGATATGATTATGATTTTTAATGTAGCTTTGACAATTTTTCAGTCATATCACTACAATGTCTGCAGTGTAGCAGTTTATAGGATACATCTCAACCATTATGCTTTTTGGCGTAATCATTATGCTTTTTTCACTAAATTTCGCCTTATGTGTAAACATATCTGGATTACACATTTTCAGCATACCACGCTCCAAACAAATTAATAATTTGTTGTCTCATTTTTATTAACATCTCAATAATCCTAAAGACTGTATTCTTGAAAGGACAGCTTCTACCTAACTGCGAGATTAGAATATTCTTGTCCACAGACTAACATGCACTTTCTTAACAGTGTCATATTCTATTTATACTAGCTGCCCTATTTCCAAGAACATGCTAGATTCTAATTCACATAGGTTTCTATTTATAGCAGCTGTATGGCTTGGTTAGAAGAGAACAGACTGGTTTGGTAATTGGTAATCTTTGCTCCCAGATTCATTGTTCTACTTCATATATGGCACAGAACCAGTCTGTAGGTATTTGGTGCTAAAATTCATGTCAGATTTAATCTAGTCAATGAATGTATTAGGATCAAAAATGTTTTTTCAAATAATTTCACAGGTGAATTAGAAAAAGACGAAAAATAATTTCAGAGATGAATACATGATTTACATAATACAGCGTTTCATTCTAGTGCAGCTTCAGGCCCATTGCAGAAATAGATATTAATAGTGGTCTTGGTAGTAAAACAGGAAACTTAAATTAGCTGGTTTTACTAACTCCAAAACTGAAGTAACTTCTTTTCTACTGCATAACTCAATTGTGGACACAAATTTTATAAATGCAGAAGCATTATTTACCAAATTTTTAATAGTACACGTACTACCACTAGAATAATACACTGGTCCTTTGTTCAAACAGAGGTTTCCAGATTCCAAAATTGCCTAAAATATGCATCTGCAAGAAGAAAATCATTTAATATTGTTAATTGTTAGGTATTTACTAAAAATTGCAGATGCCATGAAAATTGGGACCTTTGGTATTGCCAAGTAGTGATTATGATAAGAAAAAGTATTATTCTGTCTGTTTAAGAGACTGTGACCACGAAAAGGGCAAAGTCAGAGTGCTCTTCTATCATTAACAGAATTAATAATGGATTCAACTGGATATAAAATATTTTTGATAATGGTTTGAATAAACATACGTTGGCAGAACTTTATGGGGATTTTACATATCTGTGAGTCTACCGGCATTAGGGAAAAATACCATTTTAAAGACCATCTACCGCACATACCGTTTAGTAGTCAAAATCTACCGGTTTTAAAAATTTCACGGAAATCTTTTTCTTTTTAAAAAAATCCGTTTTTTTTATACGCGTTCTATCAACACATTAGATAAAGCAGCCAGAAAGAATCTATGGGGATCCGGAAATAATAGACCTACAATATGACTGGTGCGATCATGGGTAATTGAGTGGTGTGGTTACAATTGTTAGTATGTGGACACCGAAGGGGTTATTTGATTACCTTATTGTTGTAATTTGGAAAGTTTAAGGCCAAATGCAGGATGTTGTTTGAGGTGTTATAAATACTAAAAGGATCAAAGGTAATCATTGATGACCATAAGTCTTTGACTAAAACTCGGCCGATATGTCGTGGAAGAAAGATAGAACGGAGACAGACCAGACATGATGTGGGCAGAAACACCTGAGTAATTATTTTGATTCGATGTCTTTTAAATGTTCTTGTATTTTTCACGATGGTTTAAAATTAATATTCATGGCAGTTTGTATATTTTTTTCAATTCATGTCAAAATGCCGAAACGTCCGCTATCTCCCATTGCTAAGAAGTCACCAGCTAAGAAATACTATAAAATAATCTGACGCTACATCCCCGTTTGTTTGTAAACCCACCCCTACCGATTTCAATATTTAAAACGTTTAATACGATAAAACTAAGTCAATTGAATCATTGATTGATTACCTATTCAGTAACTGCCGGATAATTCCGTAAATTACCATAACATTGAGTTTGGAATTATATTCATTTGGACAAATGAACATATTAATGAAACCGCTTGTTAAATCCACGTGAAAGGCAAAATTTTTGTTGTCATTCTTTTCCTTTGTTTGTTTCGACTCTGTAAATATCAGAAGCAGACGACATATGTATGTACATCTTTAGTCGCGCATTCACCCATTTGCTGAAAATTTACTTGTCCAGGAACTGGAAATGGTTCTTAAGCAATTGCGTCTATTATACTGAAAATTTCTGTTAAACACGAAATGCGCAGGCAATGAGGGTGTTATGGAGGTTCTACTCACAGTCAGCTTAGAAAATATAAATCTTTGAATGAATTGACTAAATTCTTCGCCCTTTTATGAAATTAAAGGTTTCTGTTATTTAAATTGGTAGGGGATACCAGCAAACGGGTTAATTGACTCGGTCTAACAAGTTTAACAATTCTTGGATACCAGAATTTAAGTATATGCAGGCTAGTAGCAAAGGTCCTGACATTGCATTGTGTCTTTCGTGCACATTGGATTTTAAGATAGATTATAGGAAGAAATGATATCACCAGGCATATACAGACAACATCACATAGGAGCAACAATTATTCTGTAACAAACACCCACATTGAATGTATTATTTGATACTGGATAAAAACTAGGACTTGAGACTACTCGGCCATCTGTGGCCACAGGATTTCTGTAAATTGTTGGCACGGAATTGAGACCTGCTATATAGAAAAGCTGTAGACGAATTGTATCAGCAACACATCTTCAGACTGGTCAATAAGTAAAGGAATATTCATTTTGTACAGACTGATCTCCTTTGTATGGTTGATAATACATTACTTCAGCCTGAGGAAGTATTAAAGGGATGGAAACGGAGAGATGCGTGCCTAGCTCTCTCACACAAAAAACAAGAACTTCATTGAATCATAGCATGAATTGATATCTAGTGATTACTTCCTCCTAGAAAAAATGTATCTAGTACATACCTCTACTAGAAGTATCAGCAGTGGATCATGCTATCGTTAAGCTGCCAAATAACAGCTCCATCTCAATTTGGCATGACTGTAAATCTTAAACATTGCAGCCAGACCATAACTATTTACATTACTAAACTTGTAAGCAGCATTATATAATCTCTTCAAGTATTTTAGAAGTGTTAAAAGTAGGGATTATCACGACAGTGCTAACAATGTAGGGACCACAACATCTCCAACAACTCCACGGGCATTACGGTCACAACCTTCATTAAAAATTAATAGAAAATGTACTTTGACCTATAGAGTACACTGACATCGATTAAAAATAATCTCAAATGTTAATTAGCAAAAACATTTCCTATAACCATGCAGCACGACTAAATTCCAAAGAAGACATAAAGAAGATGCTTGCCCCATCCAACTTCCATGCTGGAAAAGCTTTTGATGGCATATGTCACGAAAGCCAGCCTCCCAAGGAATCTATATACATTATAGGTAATATGTGGCTCCTCCTAAAAGCCATACAAGCTGCTTTAGTAAACAAAGTAAACTACTTAGACAAGCTCAGCTACCTGTTCTGGGTTAGACAATACATTTAGCAAGGTGCCAATGTATCTCCTATCCTCTACATGTAAACACAGAAAAAATAACAAGACATGATGCGATGGATTAATATTGGCCATTAACTGGGACCACCTTCATAGGATCACACTCAGTGCTGAAGATGTGGCATTCTTTCTGTAACAACTCTAGACTTAACCTTCAACAGGCATCAGTAAGCAGTGCAGTACTGGAAACTGAGAAAACTATAATTAGTTAAACCAGTTCAGCAATCTACCGTGGTAGTTCAGAGAGAGCCTGCATTAAGACTGTTAGGCAGAGGAGCACTGTATTCCATCATGGGAGCAGGTCTCAACGCCCACTAGTATTATACAATCAAGAAATAACAGTGATCTCCAAAGCAGCTGGGAAACATAGACAATTTGGAAGCAAAGATTTTTTTTATCAGTTTTCTTTGTAAGTGCTTCAAACATAGTTAATATATTTAAAGGCACAACCCAAATATACGTCATCAAAAATGAAAGTCTTGGCATCTTTTGGCACATCACAAGATGGTTGGAATATGTGTAGCAGAGAGTTGGTATTAAAAGATGTTAGTGATAGCTGGGTATCTTACAATGGAAAAACTCTTCAGATATACTTCCTATGTTTGGCATGATCGATGCTCCAAAACAACTATAAAAATAGATCATGAAAGAGACATTTAATCCATTGGCACAACATGTAGAAAGAGCTTAAAGTATCGTAATCACGTCTGTAGTCATCGTCAGCCATGACAATCTTGATTTACCACATTGACTCATGAAAGAAAGTAACCGTTCTTCTTCTTATAGCGACGGTATCTTTACTGTCATCCATCACAAAAGTTTTGTCACCACTATTTTAACAGCATCACCAGCAGGTCGCCTGATCGCATCATGATCATCACCTTTTCTTACAAGTACTGCTGTATGCTTAGCTCCAAAACTTTTCTAACGTATTTGCAAAATCCAAATATATGTCACTAGAATTGGCCATGAAAAACATCTTCTTCCATCTTTTAACATTGAATTGATTCACGTGTTGCAAATCTTAAGTTAAAATTTGATTTCAGAGATGTAACTTCAGTTCCACCTGCATTCATTACCACGTTTATGTGTTCTGGATGATTAGTTATAAATTTTGCAAACATCATTGATGGACCAGCTGATCTTGCATAATCTTCTGAGTATCTTGCTAGGCCTAATATCGGTGTGGCAACGTCAACATCATTTTGAATCGGTTCAACATTCCTTCCGTTAATCATATATGTGGCACTGCTAAATACTCCATGATTCAATTATTAACAAAACCAACGTTAATATCAGCTGCATATTCTGTATTGTCTGCTTTTTTAATTTCACCTTCTACTTTAATAAATGCCTCAACGGGTAAGAAATATCTGCTTGTATCCTGAACCTGTAATTCTATTCCTCAACATGCGTCAGGTACACGTGCGTCATAAGAATGATACTGATAATTTGTGTACTGGTGCGTCCATGTTAAATGCGGGATCAGATATACGTTTGAACATTTTTATTCTATTTATTCTCGTCTACCACGAAGACCACTTCCAGCTATCAGACTAGCAGTTATATATTTTTCTTTTTCTGTCACTGGTACACCAGTTAACTACGCTAGTGCTTGGTTATCAGCTTGTTTTTTCTCTGACATTTGTGGGCATCACTTCAGTGATGGCTAGTTTCACAGGTTGCTGAGCTTTTCGTCGTGTTAATCGTGCTAGTATCCTTGATTACTGAAAATGCTTTGCTAGCAACATCACCAACAGCACCAGTACTTTTTTCGAGAGCAACGTCAATAGCTTTCATCCCCAGTTTCTTTGCAAGTGGTGTTGCTTTTCGGGCGTGCCATCCTTATAAATAGACCCTGAACGACATCACATTGTCTATCTATGTAGATAGTTTTGTATAATGGTAATCATGAATTTATTTTCCTGACCATGGTTACTCCGCTTTGAGTATCATGTTTGATCATCTTATTAAATTCACTGCATCTAATTGTGTTCTCAATCACTGTGATAATCATCAGCTATTTCATTTTATTGGGACCGATATACATTAATATCCATGATACCGCCTGTAAATAATCGTTTACAAATATCACCTGCTTCATTAATGATTTCTGATGAATTGTTGCCAGCTCTTTTACCTCCAATGAGAATTTCTAGTCTTTCAACATCGACAAGAACGATTGTGGGACAAGTAACGAGATTACATCCTCGAAGAGTAAGACCACTTCAAATTGCATGGGAAGGGGGAAGAACTAGTAATGGTTTGTTTTTCGACGTCAGATGGTAAGTAATATTGTTGTGGTTCAGGAGAAGTAGTAGGAGGTGTTTTCTACTTGAATTCTTCTTCCTTGTTTCTGGTGATTAAATAATATAAAATCATCTTGATTATCAGGAACCTATTATTCACTGGCAAATTAGCACTAATCTTAAATACTGTTTCAGACCGATCCTTTCTTACTATTTTTGCACAAGGTTTTAAGTACTTTTTTTTCTTCAAAATCTAATTTAACATCAATTGCGGATTTGGTAATGGTCCTCTCCATTCTGTAAATATGTCATCAGACTTAGTTTCAGAAACTGTGACAGTCGGCATAGTGTATAACCTACCGGTTGAGGGCATTGATTAGTTGCTAGGCAACGACCAAGCTGGAGACAAAGTTGTGGTGAATCCACTTATAATTGAGAAGCCTTTTTCGGATCAAAAACATGATCCAATTGAAAAGGAATACCATGAGCTTTATCCAGCTTGTGCAGTTACAAGACCCATGTGAAAGAAAGCTCTTGAGAATGATTTTCATAAAGAAGGCATTCCTTTAGCGGACACATTGGTTAGGCCTTTGATGACGTCACTTTCACTTCTAATTTGGATCAGTCGGGTTATATTGATCACAGTGATACCCTTTTAAATACTCATTCTCTTTTATCTGATCAGGGTGATAATCGACAATCACTTGTCGTCGCACAGGAAAAAGATTGATTGCACTTTGGAGCTTTGAGAAGCGTTACACTTAAAGGTATGGCCTCTAACTTGTTAAAAGATTCTTGACATTTTTTCTGTCCAAAAAAAATATATGTTTCTGGCTCAATAAATCAGCCATTTGTTGCAAATTAGAAAATTAGAATAAAATTTCTGATAGTATCCAGTCATACCCAAATAGCGTCAATTGCCTTATACTGAAAGGCACAGGGCACTCATAGATAGCTTTGACCTTAGCATCTATAGGTGTAACTTGACCATGATTCACAATAGCTTCTATACATCTTAAGCAAGTATGGCAGAACTCACGTTTAGATAAATTGTCATACCTGAATAAGTGAGTCTTTCAAAAAATATCCGAATCGTGGCTATATGTTCTTTCAAGGTGTCGTTGTAGATCATGACATCATCGTCGTAAGTATATTGATTATATGGTCCTGAGGTAATTATATTCATAAAACATCAAACGTTGAAAGGTACATGACGAATTCTTATTCCCAAACGGCATCTCTTTATATTGTTCAAGTCCATCTGGAGTCACGAATGCCGAAACTTCCTTTCCCCTTTCCGTTAGTGGAATTTGCCAATAGCCTTTCAGAGGGTCAAACTTTGTGACATACTTGGAATTTCTAATTTTATCAATGCATTCATCCATTCTTGGCAATAGAAATGAATTGGGTTTATTCAAACTGTTCACCTTATTATCATCATTGCACATACTGAAATTTTTATTTGCTTTTCCCAACAAATATACATGGTGAATTTCAATCACCTTTACCGGGCTCTATGAAATCATGCTCCAGCATATACTGAATTTCCTTTTTGAAGTATTCATGTTAGAAATGGTTTATCCTGTATGCTTGTTGTTTCACAGGTTTGGAATTTACAATTTTATTCTCATGAACATTTCTGTCTGTCCTCGTAGGAACATCGGGAAACAAGTACTAACATTCAATTAATAACTGTTTAAATTCAGTCCTTTCCTGTTGTTCCAAATGTAAATATGTCGGGTCCAGAGTTTTCATAATATTTGAATTTTGAAGACAGGTGGCTCCAAAACTTAGTTCCATTGAATTTCTTCACCTGAATCCTCACACTGAGTGTGACACGTACAAGTAAATTAATTGATTAATTTACTTGGCTATCTCTCTCAATATTCTAGTACTCCTGTAATTTATGAGGTCAGAGTACTATTATTAAAATTTACCTCATTCATTTTCTTATCTTTTTAAGAGAAGCAATGCTTAATTTGAAGAAATATTTGAAAAATGAGAAAGAGAGAATGAACTCGATAACAAGACTGAAATATTCCCTACCTTTAAGTTTTGTGAAACCATAATTTCACTTTTGAATTGAATTGTTGAATGCCAATTTCAAACATAACTAGCTGGGAAATTCTAAACATAAAAGTCGACCCTTGCACAGTTTGGACAGATTTGGGAAGGCCAAACTGATTGTAAAAAATCTTGATCATATTTTGTCTAGTTTTAGTTGCTTTACTCCTCAAACGAATTGCCTCTGGAAATCTTGTTGACGCACACATAATGGTCGACAAACATTGATTGCCAGACTTGGTCTTATCTAAAGGTCCAACGCAACCTGCACTTATTCTACTAAATGGTTCATCAAATGCAGGAATAGGTTGTCGATGAATCGTATGTATCTTCTGATTGGGTTTTCCTACCATTTGACACATGTGACAAGATCTTTAGAATTTAAAAACATAACTACTGGTAGGTGACAACTCAATAACAAAAAAATGAGTGAAAGCCAACAAGCTTTGTATATTTTAACAAAGCAATTTATTTCCTTATACAACAATGGAAAAATCAGTAATTAGGACTTACAGTTCATATAATCCAAATATAATTCTAAGAATAAAAACACAAGTCCTATAACTAATCAGTCCTATAAGAATCCAGGTTCGAGTCCCGACGACATACGAATATGGAGGGAGATGACGTCAGATGTAGTCCAATGTATGAATAACAATAATTCATCATTTGAATCACAGTCTTTGTTTCTGAATAATTCCAGAATTAATTTCCTTGAATTTCTTTCATAATTTTTCTTTTATAGCAAAGTCAACTTCTTGAGTGTTCAGGAGAATAAATTAATGAATCCAACAATCAGTCGAAGAATGAAATATCCTGGTAACTAATTTAAAATAAATGCATGCACCTTGTTCCTTCAAGGTTTTGAATGACTGTGGCCAAAACAATATTAAGAATGCGTATTTACACTCAGAATATCCATTCAAATCTCGCAAGATTGGTCATGTGATCTCTTATTACACTAAAATTCACATGTAGTCCAATGTCACGCCACTAAAAAAGCAACCATAAGAAGGTTTGCAAACATTGATCACGCGGAGAAAGTATGTCCGTGATGCTGACCAATCCTTTTAACTTCCTGTTCATTCGTTACCAAGGTAAGACGAACTAAATGCCAACCCTCACATATTACATCTTCGTCTTAAATAAACAAACTTTGTGCTAAAATATCTCACTACTAAAAATAGAATCCAAAATCCGAGAAAAAATACTTATTGCAATTAAATACAATGAAACAAAAATGAAACTAAAAAGAATTTTAAACCTTACACACAAACAATTTAATCACATATACGTACCACTTCTTCCCATAAAAAAATAAAGATTTATATAATAAATGCTTTCTATTTAACATCTGTAAATTATACATGCGGTAAAGATTATTACATGAGAAAATTCTTATGAATTATATAATGTATATAATGAAATAGTATTTCTCTACACGGGAAAGTGCATCTGCAATCAAACTGTCTTTTCCTTTGATGTCCCTGATGTTCAGATTATACTCTTGCAAGAACAAACTCCACGTTAATAATCTTTGATTTTTAATTTTCATCATGTCGATGAAAGTAAGGAAGTTGTGATCACTATATACAACAACCGGAGAAGGAACCGAGCTAATGTAAACCTCAAAATGTTGCAATGCCAAAATTAAAGCTAAACATTCCTTATCGAGTGTTGAATAATTTCTTTGGTGCTTATTTAATATTTTAGAGAAATAGCACACTGGGTGACCAATGCCATTACAGTCTTCTTGAATTAATACTGCTCCAACACCAGCATCACTTGCATACGCATACAGTTTAAAAGACTGATTGAAATTTGGAGTTGTTAGACCTGGCACACGTTTGAGTATTGGTTTTAGCCTATCGAAAGCTTCCTGGCATATTTCGGTCCAGAGAAACTTATTTCACTTAGTTAATAGATTTGTCAGAGGATCATCGATATTGGAAAAGTTTGCACAAAACTTTCGATAGTATCTGGTTACGCAAAAATCGCATTAATTGCTTTTTCTGACAGGCACATTCACCTTTGCCTCAATAGGTTTTACTTCACCATGTCCAACAATATGTCCTAAGAAAGTCAAACAAGCAATGTAGAAGTCCCTTTTAGATAAATTAATTGTAAAATTAGCATCAGTGAGTCTTTCAAAAAAAATTCTGAATCGTGGCTAGATGTCCTTTCCAGTTGTTGTTGTTGATAATGACGTCATCTATATAAGCGTCACAATTATCTAGACCGAAAATAATCATATTCATCAAACGGGGAATCGACTTGGAGAACCCATCATCCCAAAACAGCATTACTTTATATTGGTAGAGTCCATCTGAAGTCACAAACGCCGAAATTTCTTTCACTCTTTCCTTATGTGGAATTTGCCAATAATCCTTGTAGAAGGTCAAATCAGGTGACGTACTTGGCATTTTCTATTTAATCAATGCAATCGATCCTTAGTAACGGAAGTGAATCTGCTTTTGTGACGCTATTCAATTTTCTATAATCAGTGTACATACAACAAGTTTTATCGAGTTTCGGAACATGTATGCATGGTAAACTCTAATCACTTTTACTGGGCTCTATGAAATCGTTCTCCAGCAAATACTGACTTTTGTTGAGAGGGTTCATCCAGTATGGGTGTTGTTTTGCCAGTTTTTAATCAACAATTTCAGTTATGAAAAATTTTGTTTGTACTTGTAGGAATATTCGAAAACAAGTGCTCATATTGAATAATAACTGTTTAGGTTCATGTCTGTCTTCTTGCTGCAAATGTGAAAGTTTCTGGTCTAGATCTTTCATAATTTCCGAATTTTGAAGATTTGTTGTTCCAAGTTCAACGATGTCCAATTTACTTTCTTCACATAGATCCATTTTCTTTGACTGGTACCACTACATTAATTTTAATAACTGACTTGGCTATTTCGTTCAATATACTAGTACTCCATGAATTTATTTAGACCTGTATACAATAATTATAATTTAAATCATTCACTTTCTTCTTTACTTTGTAAAGACCGTAAAATATATCTTGAAAATAATTTTGAAGAATGAGCAAGAGAGAATGAACTCTAGTACAGAACGGAAATATTCTCTCAAGTAAAATTTTTTGAAACTATAGTTTCACTTTTGACCTGATTTGCTGAGCGCCAAATTCAAGCTTAAAGTGTTGGAAAAGTCCAGACATGAAATTTGACCTTTAACCTGATTCAATTCGACCAATTTGGGAAGGCCAAATAGAGTAAAAGACTTTTTAAAGCTTTTACTATAGTTTTGGTTTTAATATTCCTCAAAGGAATCGCCTCTGAGAATTATGTTGATGCACACACAATGGTCAACAAATATTGATTGCCTGGCTTGGTCTTAGGTAATGGACCAATACAATCTACTGTAATTCTGCTAAATGCCTCATCAAACGTTAAAATTCATTGAAGCTGAGTCTTGGGTCTCTTCTGATTGGATTTTTCTACCATTTGACAAGTATGACAAGATCTACACACTTTTAAAAATATCACATTTGATTTCTGCCTAATAAAAGCAAGTCAAAATCTTGTGATAAATTTTATTTATCCCTAGATGACCAGCCAGGTGTTTCATGGGCCAAACTAAATATTTCCTGTCTGTATGACTTTGGCGCTACAATCTGATATTTTACTGACTACTAGTCACCCTGATTAGATAAAAGAGAATAAGTATTCAAAAGAGTATTCAAATCAACACCTTTAGATTGATCCAAATTTGAAGTGGAAGTGACCTCAGCAAAAGCCTTACCAATATATGTAAACTAAAGGAAAAATTTCCTTATCAAAATCATTCTCAATAGTTTTATTTTGACATAGCTCCTGTAACTGCACAAGCTGGGTATAACTGAGGGTGTTCTTTTTCAGATACATATACATAACACCACATAATGACATCACATGTTCTAAAGATGTGTTTAGAATTAGCATTTTGTAGTGATTTAATTCAGTCATAATATCACACATTTAAAGCTCAAGAGTTATTCTTCCTTTTGTTGCCAAATTTGAACTGAGCTTTTATTTAATATAATTTATTTTCCCTGGAGACTTTTTCTAGCATTTATTTTAATTCTTGTACAAAGAAAGATTTTGAAAATTAATCAAAAGTCTAAAGCAGGATTATTTATTCTTGGATTCAAACAGGAACTGTTGATATATCAGCACAATAGTTATTGGATTTCATTGGGATTCAAACTTTGATTCATTTAGAACTTTTTAGTGAAAGGACTTTAATTTTTTAAAATCTAGGATTGAGTTTTGTATTAGATTCACAAAACAGAAGTCCTTTTTCATATTTTCTAACTTGTTTTCCAAAGAAATAAATTCTGTAAAATTTACAAAGCTTGATGGTTTTATTCCTTTGTTTGTTACTTTGTATTAAGTTAGTCATATCTGTAATAATTATTTTCTTATGTGCTCCATATTTCAATATGCTCTTAAAAGTTTTAAGCAATGCCTATCTTCACATGTTTATGATCAACCCAATTTGTACATGTATACAAATTATTATATACATACCCATTCTATTCATACTTGTACTGTACATGTTTGGATTGAGATAAATGCAGTGTTATTTTGGCCATGTGACTTAAAAAGCAAAACAGAAGCTATCCATTGTAATTAATTATAACTGATAGTAGTAACAAGACTAGAGTCTTTTAAATGCAAATTGGTAAAAATGCTCAACAAACTACCACTTAATTATTTTATTTCATTTCCTACAAGTTTTGAGCAGAATTGCAGTCAAAAGGAATTCTAGCATCCTCTGAAACAACACCTAATATATGTACAAAGGGATAAATGCACAATTGACTTCAAAGAATACTCTTTGTCCTGATTTCCTTGCTCCTGATAAAACATTACTGTAACTGTTTAGAGACAACACACAGAAGCACTTAAGTCGATAGATAACAAACTGGACACTTTCCCCAAAAATATGCAAACATGTAAGAACATATATTGCACATTGTGAGTGCATCTAATTTTACGAAAGAGGGCTTTTCTTAATACAACTATTCACTTTAATGCATTTTTACAATAAATTCATTAATAGGACTGCATATTTATGGTTGTATTATTTGGCTACCAACTGGTAACAATGATATGCATATATTAATAGTATTTGCTTCACTACTATTTATCTCTCTTGTAATGTCACAAAAATTACAGCAGATTAGAAAATAACCTTGACATTGCAGCATTGTTTAGAATTCCACAACAGATATTGTCATATGATTTTGACTTACATTATTAAATATTTACGCTAAATCTCCTATCACATAATATTTAAACTTTTTTTCATTATATTATATATTTCCCTGAATCTATCTGCTCAATTTTTTACAAATACAAAAAGTTTAATGATGTAGTATATCCTATATCATATACATAGGGATGTCCACAACTACAAGTTCAAACTGATTTTATCAAAAAGATTAAAATCTTGATTATAAACACAAGAAATAAAATTGAAAATGCTCTTCACCAATCACATTTTTAAAAGCAAATTGCTATTTACATAGTGATGCATTTCACTTTGGATTACAACAGTGTCAGAACTTATTGACTAGAGCGAGGGGACATCTCAAAAGCCATAATATAAAGCCAATTTACCTCCAAAAAATCTGAGGGCAGTCACTTTCACTTTCATAACAGAAGAAGGTGAAGTTTAATGTTTTCAGGTGACATTTTCACCCACTTCGCCTAGCAGCGTGACCCATATATATATATATATATATATATATATATATATATATATATATATATATATATATATATATATATATATGGATCACACTACTGCGGATGTTACTGCCATATTTGAAAACATAAACAGATAGAAATAAATATAGAATAAATTGTAGAAAACCCATATATGGCAGCTTAAGCCATATTTTAAAAATGCATTACCTCAAAAAATTTGTTATGGTGGACAGAGCACAGTGTGAGCAAACATACAAATATAATTTACCTGACACACGAGTAAAAATTTATTTAACTTCCTGAAAAATGCAAATTAAATTTAGCAGTAGATTTTAAATACACTCATCATTTTTCCAACTTTCACCAGTTTTATTTGCTTCATTTTTATGTATAGCCCCAATCATACCATCATAACTCCACACTGATGTGTAGTAAACAGTTCTCAAGCATTTTTATTAACTTGTATGTCTTTTTGCATGTTTCTTCAGGTAGTTGGCACAACCAAACCTTTTTCCACATATATCACATTTGTATAGTTTTTCTGCAATATGAATCCTTGAATGTTGTTTCAGGTTCTCACTCTGAGTAAACTCTCTCCCACATTCTTGACATTTGTAAGGTTTTTCTCCACTGTGTATTCTTAAATGTATCTTCAAGTTAGGACCATGACTAAATGCTTTACCACATAACATACATTTATATGGTTTATCTCCACTGTGTATTCTTAAATGATTCTGAAGGTTTATCAGTACAATGAACTCTTTTCCACATTCCTCACATTTGTACTGTGTTTCCCCACTGTGTAATTTTAAGTGTGTCTTAAGGCTTGAAGACTGAGTAAACCATCTTCCACAGTTTTTACATTTATATGGTCTTTCTCCACTGTGTGTTGCTAAGTGCAATTTTAAATTTGCATTTTGTCTAAACAGTTTACCACATTCTTCACACTTGTAAGGTTTTTCTCCACTGTGTATTCTTAAGTGTAACTTGAGTGGTTGCCTTAGACGAAACGTTTTGCCACATGTATCACATTTGTACGGTTTTTCTCCACTGTGTGTTCTTAAATGCAACTTCATATTCTGGCTCTGACTAAACGTTTTACCACATGTTTCACATTTGTACGGTTTTTCTCCACTGTGTATTCTTAAATGTGACTTCAGATGCTGGTTTTGGCTAAACGTTTTACCACATATTTCACATTTGTACGGTTTTATTCCACTATGCAATTGCAAGTGCTGTTTCAAGTGCCCTTTTTGAATAAACATTTTACCACACACATTACATTTGAATGGTTTCTCACCACTATGAATTCTTTTATGTAGCGTTAGACTAGAACAGTTAGTGAATTCTTTCCCACAGTCCTCGCATTTTTTTGTATTGTTTTTGCTTCGTAAAGTTAGGTGTACCTTGGAATTAAGCATTGTTTCAACATCAGAAAAAAATATTCCTTCGCACGTTATAGTTACCTGCTAATTCATAAGGGGGCACAAGAGTTTGACGTTTAATCAATAAAGTACAATTAAATCTCTGACAACACGAAAAAAAAACTTATCGGTAATTAAGCTGCACACCAGGAGTAAAAGCGTGTCGCAGTCTCGACAAATGCTGAACATTTTGCCTACCGCAGAGACGTGACTATAACACCGATGTAAACTGAAAAAACGTAATACACCGAAATACACATATAATTACATGTTCTCGGTGTACAAACTGGATTCATGATTTTTTTTTTTAAGCATTACAATGGAAAATAAAATATAATTCGAGCGATCCTGATACGAATTATTTGCTTTTATATCCTAGTTATGGTGGCGCTCTACAGTTTCGTATTTAGCATTAAAATTTTAAAGAAAAAGAGCTTTCCCGGGTTTCCTCACTAGTTATACTGGTTATTTAAAAGACACTTTGTATATCTTAAGTACTGTTCAAAGAACCTTTAATTCCCTTTATTTTGATGTGTGATCGATGGGTGCAATATGGGTTTTGAGAGTATACAGCTTGGCCTTACTCCAGATGTGCATCTTTCAAGAAAGTGCTAGCTCTACTTGCTCATTTTCACTTCTCGAACTTCAGAGGTAAATTGTAAAAAAAAGAAAAAAAGAGCCGATAACTTTTTTTTACATTTTATGTATTTGGTAATTCAGTCATTGCACTTTTAGAAGCTGGTATTATCTAGTTTGGCAAAATTCATTTTCCATATTTTAATAGCTGCCAAGAATAGTGTACTTTAGACAAATTTAGGGTGATTTTTTGGAGCACAAGGGAGCAGTCATTTTAGTTAGCAGTGTCCTAAGATCATTTAAAATTTCCAAAAGTACAATATCCAAAGAAATTTCATCCACATTACATGAAAGTAATATATAGGTATGCCAACATTCTCTCCACTGTGCATGTTTAAAATGCAAACAACTTCAACGTATATACATCACTCTTACAAAAGTACATAATAACTGGTGAGTGCCACCTATTTTTAACGTCTTGCAATGACGTCACACTTGATTCGACAGAAACGATCACCTGATAATGGCAGTAATACATGTACAGAATTAAAGCGAATAGACTCAAAAGTACTCTCTGACATAAGATTATATATGTTCTTTAACTTTAATATTACAATTTGTCAAATATAAATAGCAATGATCAATTTGTTGTTTAAAAGGTTTCCCAATATATGCCAATAAAGCAGCGTACTTGCTACTTTTGTTAATATTATAGTTGACTGTAAAGGTGTCAAAATGGATCCGGAATATATGAGTTCATTTAATGCCATAAAATAAGAAACTAAGTAATCTGGTTTTGAATTGGAATATTTGATTAATTATACCAAATTTTATATTCATAAAAGACAATGATGCAGACAATGTGCATTTTAATGAGAAAGGGCTTGTGGGTGACTTCTTTTATGATAAATAATAAGTCTAAAGTCTGTCGATATATTGTAATAAATGAACTGATAACAATCGTCTGCCTGATTAACATTAAAAATACCACAACATCTTTATGATAAAATATCCACAGAAGTGTTTCCAATGATCAGGTTTGGATCTTTTAGCAGTCTATATCACAGTTCATACATTAATCTTTCGGTCCGTTTGTATTTCTTTGTATAATAATAAAAAGCTAAACAAAGTTTGATTCAAATTTATATGAATTACTTACTCTTTACGTGATTAGATGATAAACGTCGAACTACATAGGCAGAATGTAAGTGAAAAGTAGCAAAGTAACAAAATTATCAAATAGATTATTGACAAAATGTAATAAGTACATTTAATTACCTACATAAGGTATAAGATTTCAATGAAGGAATGTGCGCACACATATGATTTAATTAAATCCATTAGTATTAAAGATTCTCTTCCTCTTGAAACTTGGCCTTCAAGTCATGTATTCAACCAGTGATAGACTACTTGAAAGAACCCACTCCCCTAGTTTGTTTGTTTGTTTGTTTAGCTTAACGCCATTTTTCAGCACACGATAGGCTATTCATGGCGGCCAGTATTAATGGTGGAGGAAGAAACCGGGAAATCACCGGAAAGAACCACCGACCCACGAGAAGCTACTGGCAAGCTTTCTCACATATCTACATTAGCCGAATCCTAGACTCGAACACACGCAGACAGAGGTGAGATGGCAGTGATCCGTAACGGACAGCGCTTTAGACCACTCGGCCACTCGCCACCCCCACTCCCCTAGTAGTTTGACCCTCGTTTAGTACATACTGTTGTTGTTGTTTTTTCAAGTGAGTATACTATCACAGAATTATAATGAATTTACCAAGAAATGAAGATTAAAGCATTAAGTACGTCACAAGGGCAAGAATGGACTGGTATAATAATACATAATTTACATTCATAAATTATCGGATTTGAGGTCATTTAAAATCACAATGGGAGGGGGCATCGACAGCATTAGCTAAAATAGTCTTTAAAATGCATAGGTGAATATACTAATAATACTAACAACAATTACAGATTATATAGATGGATGCATAGACCACAAATAGACAATAATTAAAATCTAGGAATCATAAATTTGATCAAAATATTTACTTGTAGAATAAGAGCAACAGGAATTCATTAATATATCTAATTATTTATATGGCAGGACTGCTTCCTTAGGAGAACAATTAGAGAATCATAATAACGTTGAGCAAAAGTGTGCCATTTCTTTAATGTGCGCGACATATTGTTTTAACTTAAGCGAGAGATTACCCGCATTCCAGAACGACCAGTCTTTATAATTACCAGAGCTATCGACCGGTAATAAAGTACGACCGCTTGACTGTCCTAGAAAAGTAAATAAGTAAATAATTCGAGTCAAAATCTATCCAATCATATTTAATTTAGCTCTGTAGTACTATTCAAACAATAACAGATCACAATTCATGTATGTACAATACAATATACACATAGAACATATATTTAAAAGTGTCTTTCGGTGTGCATTTAGGTGTATTTCTGTTTTTCAGTGTACTTCGGTGTTTATAGTCATCGCGCATCTGACAACTTATGAAAGAAATGACCTCACTTAGAAAATAAATTATTTGCGAACTACATACTTTACTCAGTCTTGTATTTCACTCGTTTTGATCGCATTTATTATGGACTTTATTATATACAGATGCACAAAATATCTTTATATATAGTTATAGCCCTGTAAAGATGTCTTTGAGACAAATTTGCAGCATATTTCCGTAACAAATTCGATGTCAGACAAAGTGTGCCTCCACCATAACTCACGTAACCGTAGTGTCCGTCGCCGTTTCAAATTACCAGGTTTTAATCAGCTGACAATCGGTGGTTCCGTCAGCATTAAATAGGAAACCTTACTTTGGATATTTTTGTCATGTTGTTTTAATGTATGTGTATTTGTTATTTGCCTGGCACAGATTAATATATAATGTGACTACCATCAGGTTCATAAAACGATCCAGATTACAAAATGGTTAGAATGAGTAGGTGTGATATCGGGAACAAATTTAAATCACGTGTAAACAAACAGGATTAGCCGTGTCTCCATATCCAGGCTTTACATAGTTGAATACATCTTTTCGTGGCGTCATAATATCTCTGATTAAAACTTCCTTGATGTTCATGTAAAGAATCAGCACCCAAATGCATATTTTCAATCCGTGAATATTCTATTCATGCGTAGTGCTCTTCTCACATATGGGGCCAGGTTAACTTAATTGTGTAATGGAGTACCTTACTCAAGACTGAAGAATCTCAAATTTAAATCTGGCCTTAGCCAGCCTATATAGGCTGCTGCAAAACTCGTGGACAAATGGTTTTAAATTCGAACCCCACGTGGACCATCTCGGATAAGCTTTTGTTGTGAATTCTTGGTCAAGACACTTCACTATTGTTTATATTCTATAAAAAGCTAAATCGTGAATAGATCGTATACAAATTCAGCCGAAATGTGTTCTAAATTATGACCTCCAGAGTAGTTGTAGTTAAAACAATTTTAGTTATGTGAGAAGGGTGGTTTTTATATATTGTATTAGAGCCACATATCAGCTGTATCAGTTACAATGCACGCAACCAGTTTTTCGTATGATAAGTCCGCATGACGATGTTTCAGCTCTAATGATGACTATGAGTATACACAAAAGTTAAGGTTATTTAATCCTTAATATCATGTTGTTTACATACGTTATTTAAGTAGTAGATGAAAGTAAGAATCCGAGATCAACAACCCCCTCCAGACCACCAAACAAATACAAAATACCTAGGTAACGTAATAGAAAACCTATTGCAATCAATAATTGCGTTAAGAATCCGAGCTCAACAAATACAAAATACCTAGGTAACGTAATAGAACACCTGTTGCAATCAATAATTGCGCTAAGAATCCGAGCTCAACAACCCCTCTAGACCTCCAAACAAATACAATAGAACACCTGTTGCAAAATACCTAGGTAACAGGTAAAATTTAATTACGTGATCTTCCAGAATAAGCAAAATGATGTGTCGGACTTACCCGGCTGTATAAAATATGGACTGACGCATCCGGAGATGGAAAATTTCCAGGAGGGTTAGCAGGTACTCAAGCGGGTCAAAATTTAACAAAAAAAATAAATAGCATCAACGAAAAGTTAAAAGAAAAACGGCAAACGTGTAAAAGTTTACAGACCAAGCATGATGAAATAACTAGCAAAGCTCTCAAAATGAAAAATGAACTAGATGTACGGCAAGAACTGATCAACAAACTGACGTGTGAGATACAACGGCGAGATCATGTCGTACAACTGTACGAAAAAGCAGTAAATGAAGTTCGCGACGTTGAAGAGACCATAGCCAGGTTAAATACCACCATCGAAGATAATAAAATAATCATAGATGATTTAACATCAACGATAAATGAACAACATGAAGAAATCAGCCGACTTGAAAGAATCAGCGCAGACAACAAAGTTGTCATGGAAACGCTAGCGTGGGAATCGTTAACGATTCCACCAAAGAAGAAATCTGTTGAACAAATACTTACTGAGGCGTTACTGAAACCTAAAGATCACTCGTAAAACCACTAGTGGTTTCAATTGCTTGGAGAACCTTTGGTTCAAATTCTCAATCATCAGTGATTTTCAATGTTTTGTTGATCAGTTCGTTATACGCGTACGGGTAATATTCACCATCTGGTTCACTTTTGATAAATTTTTTGTGAGTTTTGCGAAAATTATTGTTTAATGCTGCTTTTCTCGTTATGCTGTACAAGTAAGGATAATATTCTCCATCTGGTTCACTTTTGATGAGTGATTTATTGGCGTTGATGTAGTGGTTGAGCAGATCTCTTTCTCTTTTGATAAATTTATCAGGGAGATCTATTACGTCAATATCATCTACTGGTATATACCCTGGAGAAGTATATAATTGCATAAGATTTTCAGCATGTTTCATCTGAACTTCTCGGAGGATTTCATGGAGATCACTTGAAAATTCGGTCATTATATAATATAAAAAAAAATTTATATATCTAATTGATTTTATGTTATATCATACTTCTTTTGATAGTCTTTCTCATGTTTGCTGATCCTCATGGGTAGAATATCTGTTATCATGTTGTCAATAATACGAAATTCACGTATTAAATCGTCCATACTATATTTTACTCCTCGTAGGTAAGATCTTATTTGATCAAGTAGTTTTTTGTAAGTTATAATTGATGTTAAGCAGCCGTGCTTTTTTATCGAAATTTTAGGTTCAACTTTTTTACAAGCTGCTGTAAGAGAAACACCAACACCGGATATGATTAACAAAAACAGGTTTAATGATATACCACATGAAATTATGCCAGAACTAGTCATTAACAAGGGTAGATATGATATTACTCGAAGTATTTTGTTATAATATTTGTAACATTTTTTTACGCACCAAAGTTTTTTGTGATAATATTTGTAGTATTGTATTAGTGCGTCAACATCCTGTTCTGGAATATCTTTTGAAATATGATTGAAATCAACTATACTTTTTTTCATTATAATATTTGTTCACATAATCTCAGGCTTGATTAAGTAACTAGTTGAGGTGTTTCAGCCACAAATTCCAGACAATACCAATATGACGCAGCAGTTAATTTTTGTCATCTGCTATTAGCATAAAGGTTTCTTCAACATCTTTGTTTAACACAATAGACACGGTTCCAGAGAAATTATCAGTCGAGTGACGCCATGGAAATAATGTAAATTTATTAAACTTTGCACTGCTAAACACGGACAATCTATACACACCAGTGACCTCTGCAGTATGTTTGAGAGTGTTATTTTGCGGCGACCAAGTAGACATTCCAGAAGCAACAGTATAAACAATATTTTTAATCTGCTTGTGAGGAATTTTAATCATACTCGTTTTCTCAACAATACTAGGAATTCCACTAATAATATCGTTGAGTTTTGTGTTAATATTATCGAGTGTAATATCAACAGACGGCGGACTTCCAAAAAATTCGTTATTGGTTTTGTTTATGTTTCTGCGAAAATTTAAAAACGTGGTGATGTGATTAGTAAAATCAGTTTTGAACTTGGTGATTTCATTGTTGATATCATCAACATATTTCTTTGTTACAGCATCAAAATCAGATTCTGGTGTTCTAAGATTATTGATGCCATTATTGTTCATGTTGAGAAATGCACGCATTATACCGCCATGCATCGACACGTACTTTGATTCCTGATCATCAACATATTTCTTAGTAGCAGCGTCATTATCCTCAGTTGGGTTTCCAAGGTATGTGATCTTGTTCTGGTTCATAACAATGTTTCCCGTAAATAAATCACCTGCTTTTCTAACATAATCGTTAACTGACCTACCCGAATCTTCTATCTTACCTTGATTATTAAAAGTAACAATATTATTAGCAACTGCAGTAGGATTTCGTACTAGTACATCTGATAGTTGTACATTACTCGTCTTTAATCGTCCTTGTTTGTCCTGGAAAACTACAACTTCATTTGGATCTACACTTGCAACGTTTAACAAATTGTTGATTTCATTTTTGAGCTTATCAAGAGTCGCATACTTGGATAAGTCACCCTGGTAACCTTCTGTTAATAAATCTACTGCTAATGTTCCAAATTTTGTATAGTAGCTCATTATACATACCGTTCTACACAAAATTGTTGGTTTAATATAACATAAAATTATACGATGGCGAAGATAATAAACTTTGACACCGAGCGATTGGTGAAGCATAAACATAGCAATGAACTTCCAGACTGTCATTATCTTATTGTTGGGCGAACTGGATCTGGTAAAACAAATTTGTTATTAAATCTTTTACTCAATAATAACTTTAACTATGATAAGGTGTATATTTACACCATCAACCCCCAACAAGACAAATACAAATTATTAAACGAGTATAATGATAAACTTCGTGATGAACTTGGCATTGGTGATGATATATTTTTGATAAAACAACCAGAAGAACTTGTTCCAGTGAATGAACTCGATTCGTCAGAGCATAAGATAATCGTCTTTGATGATATTCCGCTAAACAATGAGGAAATGAACAAGATTAGATCATATTTTTCACTATCACGTAATAAAAGATGCAATTCTGTTTATCTTGCCCAAGGTTTTTATAATGTTGATAGGTTTATTAGGCGAAATACGGGTTGTTTCATATTATTTCCCGGACTAGATAATGTGGATGTGAGAAATATTGCAAACGAACAATGTGGTGATGTTACAAAAGATAAATTTATCGAATTATATCATCGAGCAACTAAAGATAGATATAGTTTCTTTTTATTTGACAAGCTAGCGCGTGATCCAACCAAGATGATTCGTTGTTGCCTTGAGACGTTTCTATGATATAATTTTGTAAAGCGTATAAAAATAATGGACAAACATCAACAGAAAATTGAATTACTAAAAAAGTTTCTCGAAACTCGAGCGGCTTTTAAGAAAAAGGTGGAAGAAGCTCGACGTGGACAATTGACTGCTACAGAAACAACAGCTACGATTTTCAGACCAATAACTGAAGCAATATTAGGTAAACAACCTGAAACTAAACCACTATCAGAAGAAGAACTGAAACAACTGAAAGAAAAAGGTTTGGTTGGAATTGTTAAAGAACAACAAGAAGCAGCTGCTGCAAAAATCATTACTAGATCTGATGAAGACAAAAGAAAACTAGCTGAGTCACTTACAGCAAATATAGCTGATCCTGCTGCTAGACAGGCTGAAACAGATCGATTGATAAACAATCCGCTAGAACTTGAGAGAAGATTAGCAGAGTTAACAACGCAAGGAATAACAAATATTATAACAAATCTATCAGGAGAAATTAAAGATATCAAAGAGGAGCAAAAAAGAGTTGGTGAGGCTACTGTAAAGTTTATGAAAGTTGAAGATCAAAGATTTTATTTTATAAAAAGAGCAAATTATGAGATAAAAGATGATGAGTATGATGATTTTTTAAAGAATGAAAATATTAAAGATATTGATAATATAGAAAAGTGGAATGATGGAGAATATCAAGTATTAATCGATAGATTAAATGAGATAATAAGAGATGGAGCTGCTGCTAAAGAAGAATTAAACACGGTTACAGAGATTGATAATATGATTCCACTTTATGAAAGAATGAGAAACGGTATTATTGCTTCAATATTTGGAAGAACAGCAGAAAGTGGTAGACCAAAAGGTTTTGGTAGTGGGTGGAGTTTTAGAAGGAAATTTTTTACTTTTGATAAATTTCGTGTAAAAAAAAATAGAGAAGCAATAACAGGAAAAGGTGTGAAAATATTTACATCAAACGCAGACATAGTCGATCGGCTAATGCTGTTGATATCCTCTAAAGAAGCTGGTAATGAAAGTGTAGAGATTGATAACGAAATTATTGATATACTTGATCATCTAAGATCGAGTGGATTACTAACATCATCCGAGTACGAAATTTTACACCGCGATCTTATCTAAAATATTAGTATAATGCAAACAACATTATTGCTTGATTCATCACAAATAATAGGAAACAGCGCGAATTTTACAGTAAATTACAACCCACCAATAGAACTAGATCCTGCAAAACCGTATGAGATTGGATTAATTTCTTGTACTTGTTGGAACGCCATGCCGAATATTAAAACTGGGATTAATGATGAAATTTTAATCGTTAATGTTAAACAATCTCCAACATCACAAAAAGAGTTTATTGATATACAATACAAACTACAGATTCCACAAGGAGCTTATAACATTACTGATCTAAACAGAACAATAAAAGAGCTTCTAACAAAAGCTGGTGGGAATGCTGATAATTTCGAATTAGCGGCGAATTATAACACCTTACGAGCTAGGATAACAGTGAAAAGAAATATGAAAGTCCTCTTTGAAGAAAGAAGTTTTGGAAAGATGTTAGGTTTTACTAGAGTTTTATACTATACCACCGGTGAAGATAAATCTTTGACATTTGATGGAGAACTACCAGTAGATATCACAGAAGTAAATACAATACTCATCAATTGCTCTATCGCATCTGGATCTTATACGTCAAAAGGCAACCGCGGGCAAACGATCTACAGTTTCTCACCAGAAGTCCCACCAGGTTCTCTCATGCAAATCAATCCGCGACAGATTATCTACTATCCAATAACACCTGAGAATCAAATTACAAGCATTACAATGCAACTCACAGACCAATCTGGACGACAAATAGACGTGAACAATGAGATAGTCACGTATTACTTACACCTACGCACTGCCTAGGAATGTGATTTTGTGTACATAATTTTATAAAATGAGACGAAGAAAAGTTTATCGAAGAAAAATCGTAGGTGGATTTTTTGGAAATATATTTACAACAATTGCAGAGAATATTCCAGGAATCGCGCGTAAAGTAGAGCCCATTGCACTTGACGCTGGTAAAGCTTTCGCTACAGGGGCGGCATCTTCAGCAGGCACTGCAGTAGGGCAAAAGATTGCTGATAAGATTAAAGGACCTTCCCCGTCAGAAATAAAACGAGTAATATCAGATATTGCGCCAACAGAAGAAACAAAACGAGCTATGATAGCTACAACAAAAAAATTATTGTCGCCGAGTGGTGAAGAAATAGTACGTAAACTTGTAAAGAAAACAAAACCGATGACCCCTGCTGCCTTTTAATTTTGTGTAACGATTATAAAATAAATGTCAGCTAAAAACTATCTCGACTTTGCAGAAGAAATTGATACTGACGATGCTGTAACAGAATTAGAGTATGTCGAGTATCTCGATGAGAACTCGAACGAACCAAATAAAACCGGAGTTAGAACTTTTAACACAAGAGACGAGGACGTGTTTCTACTACCCCATAAGGCAATGTTAGAAGTGCGTGGTCAAATATTAACTGCAGCAGGTGGTGATATTGCAGCTGATGCAGAAATCGCTCTCGTCAATAATGGTTGGAGCTTGTTTAAGAGTGCACGATACCAACTGGCCAATCAAACCGTAGAAGATATTTCAATGCATTTACCCATAGCGAGTACAATACTAAACATCGTTTCGTTTAGCGATGACTATTCCAGATCAGTTGCTACAAACATGATGTGGTTCAAAGATACTGGACTAGGGACAACTGTGTCGAACGAGTTTAAAACTGGAGAGCTAGCTGATGCTGATGTTGCAAACAGACTTATTCTAACCCCAGCTGGAGCTGATGCAGCTGCACGACATACTGTTCCAGCATTAACCGCAGATGCAGCTGGTGGTGCTATAGTAGCGAATGCAATAAGAAACGCAAATAAAAATCTACGACGATTAAATTTTAACGAAGGATTTGCTAAACGAAAAGCATTTGCCGCAGAATCTCGCCAAATAACGATGATGCTTCCGTTAAGTACAATCTTTGGATTTTGCCGTGATTATAACAAAGTGTTTCGAGGAATAAAACATACGCTTATATTAGATCGAGCTGATCAAAACGATTGTATAATACACGCCGGTGGAGTGGCTGAGGGACAGTTTTCTATTACAAGATTAGCACTGTGGATTCCTCGGGTTGTCCCTTCATTAGCTAAAATGATGGAGCTCGAATCTTTACTAGCCACCTTTACAAAAAAGATACACTTCCAACAGAACAGGATTTATCAAACAGCCATTCCCAACGCGACTGATTACACATGGCGTGTAACGACCACGCCCAGCGAACAACTACCGCGACACTTGTTCGTCGTATTTCAACGACAAGCACGTCGTAACAATCAGGAAATAAACAACTCCGTATTCGATAACCCAGACGTTAGACGAATATTTGTGAGAGTAAATTCCAAACAGTATCCCGAACGTGCAATCGAATGTAATTTTGCCGTAGACGCCACCAGAAACATCTCTCGGCCGTACATGTATCTTATGGAAGCAATGCAAAAATATCAGAACGCGGACAGTGGATCTCAAATATCAATAGAAGAGTTTCGAACGCTCTATCCCATCTTTTACTTTGATGTATCAAAACATTTGGAGCGTGTTGTGGGATCGACTGCAGATATTGAGCTCACGTGGACACTGGGCGATGTGCCAGGTGAACAGTATAACGTATACGCGCTATTGGTTAGTGATCGATTTCTGACCATCGATTCAATCAAAGGAAGAATGACAGTACAAGTTTAATCTAACAACTTGGATATAACATTATGAAAACCAAATACACAACTCGAGAAATATACCTAACATCTGGTCAAGTTGAAAAATTATCAGCAGCTGTTGCTAAACGCAGCTCTGTTTCTTTGATGATCTCTCCGGAAACTTCAAATAAAATTGCAGTAAAAGTCATGCTAACGCAACAACAAATCAATAAACTCGATCGCAACAAACCTTTTGTGCTGAAATTATCTGTTTCTCAGGTAACTGCAATGTCAAAAGAAGGTGGATTTTTTGGACCAGCGTTATCAATAATAGCTAGCAAAGTTTTACCAGTACTTGGTACACTTGGACTTGCGGCTGCGTCAGGAGCAGTCTCTGGCGCAACGAAGAAAGCAGTCGAAGGTCGTGGTATCAAACAAATCTATCGTTAATTTTATGTAACAGTATAAAATAAAATGCCAACGAAAAAGTCGCCGATAAAAACAAAATCATCGAAAAAAAAGAAAACAACAAAACGCAAACAAACAAAACAAGGAGGAATTATTCCTTTCGCTCCACTTTTAGCGGGACTAGCGGGAAGTCTGCTGCCAAACTTACTAGGAATCGGACGCGGATTAACTCTACCAGGGACCAGACGTTATTGAGCAATTTTGACATCATTGAAAAATTGAAGGACGTTGTTGGATTTCGAGGAGTATTTTCCAAGGATGAACTCGATGACGTACCAACAGGCGGTTCTTGTGTTGTAAATATTGAAAACTTCAATGATGGCTCTGGCACCCACTGGGTTGCTGTCCACGATAACAATTATTTTGATTCGTTCGGACTTCCTCCAAGCGATCTCATAAAAAAATATATTTTTAAAAAATTTGATAAAATAAATTATTCGTCTAATCAACTACAGCCAATTGGAACATCAGCTTGTGGTTATTATTGTATCATGTTTGTCAGACAAATGCACCAGAGTAAAAACTTTTTAAAGTTTATTTTACAATTTGATGAGCTTCCTTCTCATGCGAATGATACTATTGCAATCAATTTTATCTAAACTCCTTGATATAATAATGTCAACATACTGTCTCAAATGCAAAACTAAAACAGAGAACAAGGATGAGATGACGGAAAAAAACGAAAAATAATAGAACGATGTTAAAAAGTATTTGTGCAATCTGTGGTAGAAAGAAAAGTATGTTTTTGAAAAAACAAGTAGGATCTAGCGTTGATAGAGTTATCTTGATCGACGATTAATCTTATGAAACAAAATAAAATAAAATGAAATGCAATTGTGATTGTGACAAAGATCTTTGCATAGAACAAGATAAAATCATTACGTACTGTCAACGTTGTAACAACAGAGAAATAATAGGGTTAGGTATAGATATACATAAACTAATTGGTAAATTACCAAAACCAAAAGGCGGTTGGACTTTGCCAGGTCATCGGTATACTGGTCCTTACAATCCGCTAGATCAACAACTAGATGAAAACGACAATCCATTGCCAGGCCAAAGAGCCTTATAATCAAGTGGATGCAATAGCAATGCGTCACGATATCTGTTATCGTGATCATGAAAACTCGAAAGCAGATTGTGATAAAGTAATGTTAGACGAATTACATGATATGGAGCCAACAAATCTACGAGAACGTTTTGATAGAAGATTTGTTCAAGGAATGATAGGAGCAAAATATAAACTTGGACTCGGAGAGTCTCGACTCGGAAAAGAATTATACGATGATCTTGCAGTCGAACTACACAGACCTAAAAAAAAAAGTTTCCGAGGCGCAAAGTTGTTGCAAACGCTGTAGATGATATCTGGGCAATAGATTTGGTAGATGTATCTAATATGGCTCAGTTTAACGTTGGCGCTGATGGCGCTCCAAAGAAGTATTTGTTTAACGTTATAGATGTTTTCAGCAAATACGCTTTTAGTGTGCCAGTTTCAGATAAAACAGGAACGTCCATCACTGATGCGCTAAAACAAATAATAACGAGTACCGAAAGAAAACCAAACAAAATCTGGACTGATCACGGAGCCGAGTTTTTTAACAAAAAGTTTGAACAGTTTCTAGAACAAAATAATATTAAAAAATACGTTACAGGAAACGAAGGCAAAAGCGTTGTTGTCGAGAGATTTAATCGCACGTTAAACGAAAAATTACACAAACATATGACAGCTAAAAACACCAACAGGTACATCGATGACCTTTCTCAAATCGTAGGCGAATATAATAACACGAAACATCGAACCATCAAAATGTCACCCAATGACGCTATCAAAAATCCAATATTAGCAAACGAAAACATGTACCGCAGACATAAATTTAAGGTCGGTGATAAAGTTAGAATCTCTTTGACTAAAAAGATATTTGAAAAAGGATTTACTCCAAACTGGAGCGAAGAAGTATTTGTTGTTGATAAAGTACTCTTAACAATACCTGTAACGTACGCGTTAAAAGATATGGCAGGAGAACCTATCGTAGGTAGTTTTTACGAACAAGAACTACAAAAAACTGAACAAGATGTTTTCGTTATCGAAAAAGTGATTAGGAAAAAAGGAGATAAAAGTTTAGTCAAATGGCGTGGGTATAGTGATAAATTTAACAGCTGGATTCCAACCCGGTCGATTTTATCGACTGTGAAATAATGCTATTATAAATTTCCTCATACTTTCGTTTGATAGATTTGCATTTTACTGGTTTACATAATGATATTAGATATTGTCTGCGATCGTCAGAGATCGTCATAAGATTAAAAATCTTGACATAGATGAAATCAAATTTTATATTTTTCTGTCGGTCTGGAATTTTGATGTTTAAAAAAGGTCTGATTAACTGTAAAAATACTTGCTGTTCGGTAACGGTAAAATTAAATTTTATAATTTTTTTAGCAATGTGATACTTGACATTATATTTTCCAGTGGTTGGTCTGCTATAATTATATCTGTTAACGACGGTGACTATTTCACCATCATCACACTCGTTGTTATATAAAATATCATCTTCGTTATAACCAACAGATTTGTCTATCATATCATTAGAGATTGTGGAGACCTTATCGCTGATATCACTAGTATCTTCTTCGTATAGTTGAACGAGTCGTTTCATCATATCCATATTATAATATACTTTTTATCTAATTTGTTGTTATAAGATGACTGACAAGGTCAAATATCACCAAAAAAGTTAATATAATAAACTACCACGAACTGACCGAAGCGGTAAGAAAATGCCTGTCAGGTTATAGTTCATATTCCGTTGAGATTTTCGTAATGCAAGGTGATTCTCATAAAATATTACTAACAGAAGCAGAAAAAAATAAAATTAATGAAAGTGCAGTAACGAAGCTAAAATTTGATTGCGATGATATTATAGCATTTGCTCATCATTGTTTGACTAAAACCGAACTGTTAAGTATAATTAATCATCATATCTAAAAATAATACTAGCATCATATTTGTTTGAAAAAGCTGATTTTGTTGCTCCATCAGCTACAAATTTTACTGCTCTGGGATTTATATTATAATATTTCGCCGCAGCTGTAATTGATTTGAATTTGATCTCCTCATCCGTTTCAAGGTTTAACGAAATAACAGGTTTTATGGGGCATCTAAAATTAATACCATTACTATTTTGTCCTTTACTCACATTTTCCTGTTGGGTCACTAGCTCCAGATTTTCCAATCGATTGTCTGTTTTTACATTATTGATATGATTAATAACCAGACCATTGGGTATAGATCCGTTGAACACCTCGTAAAACAAACCTATGACCAGTATAACAAACTCGATCTGTCGATGTTCCTCTAACAGTCACACTGATATATCCCATATTGCTCATATTATTAAGAACTTTTTTAGTTTTTCTGTTTCTAACAATACCGCAATCGTTAGCCTCGTATAAATCAAAGACCGGATGCGGCTGAAACTCGTCTTGTAAGGATAAATTTTCAATATTATCATCAGTGACTTTACCGTTATAATGATATACTCGTTTCCCCTCTGGAATGTCATCGCAAAATAACGTGTAAATAAAATCTTTTCTAAACATCGTAATTCTTTCAGTATTATCTCCCTTTACACTAATCGTATAACCCGCTGGTGTTGCTTTACCAACAGATATTCCAGTAATGATATTAATAACCGAACCAAGTGCATTTCCAGCGTACAGGTTGTACTTCGGATAAACATGATATACCTCTTGCTCACGTGCGCTTGTCAGATTTACTGTCATTATATTATAGGTGATATTTTTTTTATCTCTAATTGTTGTTTAGCGCATGCGCAGTGTGCGGTAAATTATCAATTAGAGATTATATTATAATATAATAATGTTGAAATTGCGTGATATAGCCAAGAAGAGACTTATTGGAGAACCTGTTAAAATAGCGACTGCTTTTGCAGGTTTTGATAATAGTTATCAGTTTGATAATCAAAACGTTTTAGTAAATTTTTCTGAAACAAATCTCTTTCATCTCCTACAGACGACTGTAAAACGTGAGCTTGAAAAACACAAGGGTCTAAGATTGTTAGTGCAATATCACGTTATATTTTCAAAACTACTTTTGACGGAAGAATCTACTAACAAGGAAATTGCAGACCCTTACATCAACGCAAAATCTAGACGTGTTTTACTTGGTAGTGATCTTTTGTCACTATCTAATGAAATACACCAAGAAATTTGGAAAAAAAAATAGAAGAATTTACCGAATTAGGTTCGGGTTGGAAGTTTGAAATGATCAAGGAAATTTTGTTTCACACGATGAAATATGACGCATTACGCGGTAGTTCGTATATCGACCTGCCACCAAAAATAAAAAATAAACAGTGCTGTATAAACATAAAAAACGTCGATAGCAAATGTTTCCAATGGGCTGTTCTTTCCGCGCTATTTCCAGCAGAAAAAAATGCTGATCGTGTTGAGAAGTATATCAATCACTTGTCAAGATTAAATTGTGCTGGTATTGACTTTCCAGTGGCAGAAAATCAAATACCAAAGTTTGAAAAGCAAAATAATATTTCGATTAACGTTTTCGGATTAGATGAAAAAGAAAATGTCTATCCGAGGTATATTTCAGAAAAAAGCTTCACAATCGACTATCAATTTACTGTTTTATAAAAATCATTACGTTTGGATCAAAAACTTTAACAGACTAGTTGGAAGACAGTATAATAAAAATAACAACAAAAAGTTCTTTTGTTATCGCTGCTTACACGGTTGTAGAGACAATGAAACATTACAAAAGCATTTGCAGTACTGTAGTGACGTACAAAGAATAACAATGCCATCTAAAAAAGATAGCGTGTTACAGTTTGTCCATCATAATCATAAACTAAAAATTCCTTTCGTCATATACGTCGATTTCGAATGCTTACTTCAACCTGTACTTGGCGTAGAAAATGATCCTAACCAATCGAGTACAAGAAAAATTCAAAATCATGTTCCATGCGGAGTAGCGTACAAGGTAGTTTGTTGCGCTGATTCGAGATTA
Organism: Potamilus streckersoni; assembly: GCA_016746295.1. Classification (NCBI taxonomy): domain Eukaryota; kingdom Metazoa; phylum Mollusca; class Bivalvia; order Unionida; family Unionidae; genus Potamilus; species Potamilus streckersoni. The sequence goes on from JAEAOA010002326.1 coordinate 110,735, forward strand.
TCTAAACCAATCCAATTCTATCGTGGTAAAAATCCAGCTGTCTGGCTTCTCAAGCAGTTGATTAATGAAGTTGATAATATTACTTATCGTTTGAAAAAAGTAACTCCAATGTTAAAATTAACACCTCAACAAGAATCTGATCACGAGCAAGCGAAAATTTGTTATATTTGTGAAAAAGCTTTTGATACTGACAACAAAAAAGTACGTGACCATTGCCATTTGACCGGACAGTATCGTGGAGCGGCTCATGACCAGTGTAATTTAAAATTTCACGCTCCAGATTTTATTCCAGTTATTCTTCACAATTTTCGAGGATATGATAGCCATATTATAGTAGAAGCTTTTGGTGATCCTGATATAAAATCTCGTCTAAAACTGGATAACATCATCAAATGCATCCCAAATAATTTTGAAAAGTACATGTCAGTTACGCTAGGTAAATTGCGTTTTATTGACAGCCTGCAGTTTATGGCAGCCTCGTTAGATGAATTAGTGAAAGGTTGTAGTAAATTTGATAACCTAAGAGACTGTTTTGGAGATAAATTTAATCTATTAGCTAAAAAAGGAGTTTTTCCATACGAATATCTCGACGATTGGAGTAAATTTGATGAAACATCTTTTCCTAGCAAAGACAAATTTTACTCGCAACTTAAAAAAGAAAATATCACTGATGACGAGTACAAGTATGCACAAGATATTTGGAAAGAGTTTGATTGTGAGACTTTTGGTGATTATCACGATTTGTATTTGAAAACTGACGTGTTATTATTAGCAGATGTTTTTGAAAGTTTTTGAGAAGTGAGTTATAATAATTACGGACTAGATCCTTGCTGGTATTATTCTGCCCCCGGACTGTCATGGGATGCTCTGTTAAAGTTTAGTAAGGTAAGGTTGGAATTACTGACTGATGTTATGTTCAATTTTATCGAAAAAGGTATCCGAGGCGGTATTAGCGTGATAACGAAGAAATATGCTGAAGCAAACAACAAATATTTGAAAGAGTATAATCCTGACCTTCCTTCGAAGTATATAGTTTATCTAGATTGCAATAACTTGTACGGGTATTCGATGGCAGAACCAATGCCTCTTGGTGGCTTTCATTGGATCACGGCTGATCAATTTCTATCAGAGACAGAAAAAAAGATACCCGACGATGTTTCGTATTTCGTTGAAGTTGATCTCGATTATCCAACTTCGCTACACAAACTACATAACGATTACCCTTTCTGTGCGGAATCGATGGTTATAGATTATAGTTTGTTATCAGAAGAACAACAAGCGTCAGCATTACCAAGACAACATTCTATGGTAAAGAAACTAGTACCAAATTTGCTTCATAAACGTAATTATGTTTTGCATTACAAAGCTTTAAAACAAGCAGTCGATGCTGGTCTCGTGTTGAGAAAAGTTCATCGCGTACTAAAATTTAATCAGTCACCGTGGATGAGAGGTTATATTAACTCGAACACTACAAGAAGAGCTGCGGCAAAAACTGATTTTGAGAAAAACTTTTTCAAACTGATGAACAATTCTGTTTTTGGTAAGACGATGGAGAATATTAGGAAACGCGTAAATATCGAACTAGTCAATGATGTCAATCGCAGAAACAAGCTTGTGTCAGACGATGATTTTGTGAGCATGAAAATATTTAATGAGAATCTTGTTGCGATACAAAGAAGAAAAACAAATCTAAAACTAAACAAGCCGATCTACGTTGGAGCTTCAGTGTTAGATTTATCAAAGTGGCTGATGTACGATTTTCATTATAATTTTGTTAAAAATCAATGGCCGGCTAGTAGATTATTATTTACTGATACTGATTCGCTCGTATATGAAATTGAATGCGAGGACGTCTATCAGGACATGCATGATAATAGATATCTGTTTGATCTTTCTGATTACCCACGTGACAGTAAATTTCATGACGACACAAATAAAAAGGTTATTGGTAAGTTCAAAGATGAAATGAACTCGAGCGCTATCAAATACTTTATCGGATTACGTAGTAAAATGTATGCCGTATTGTTAGACAATAATAAAATAACAAGAAAAGCAAAAGGTCTGCCTCGTGATTTTGTTAAAAAGTTTATAAAATTTGATGACTACAAGTATGCGCTTGATGGCGGTGTTAGTTTTATAAGAGCTATGTCAATTCGGACAAATCATCATAAGCTCGAAACAGATGTCCTTATCAAACGCGGTTTTGAGCAATTTTGATGATAAACGTTATTGCGAAAATGGGGTAGATACATTTGCACTTGGGTATTGTCATGATGATAGAGATATATTTGACATTATCTTTGCAAACTAAAATTTTATCTAAACTTTAAAAATAATGTTTGAAAATTTGACAGTAACAAATAGCTACAGTAGCAAAATCAAATATCTAATGATGGACGGCAAACCATTGACAGTTGAAATTAATAATGAAACATCAGGCATATGCTTTAGTGGTACCCGTGACAAGTTAAAACTTTCGCTCATCAGATCTGATGACAGCGAGTATTTTAATTATCTCGAACAATTGTATCAAAAGTTGCTAGCGGAATTTAACAACTTTCACTGTCCGATTAGTCAACATAAATACACCAAACTTACAATTGATCTTGATCGGTCAAAGGTGTATTTTATCGACAAAAAATACCCTCTTAACAAATCACAAATAAAAGATTTGTTTGAGTCCCGTCGTTATGTGAGCGGTAAAATAAAGTTTAGCCTCTATCACCATGATAATGAAATATTTTTTATATCTACAGTTGAGACATTAACAGTTGGTAATGAGGTATAATACCTCTTACCTTACTGGAATTCTAATGCTTAATTTAGTCCACAATCGCCACGCTCTGCTAAATCGTAATGATTTGGAAAATTGAGTCTGACATATCATTTTGCTTATTCTGGAAGATCACGTAATTAAATTTTACCTGTTACCTAGGTATTTTGCAACAGGTGTTCTATTGTATTTGTTTGGAGGTCTAGAGGGGTTGTTGAGCTCGGATTCTTAGCGCAATTATTGATTGCAACAGGTGTTCTATTACGTTACCTAGGTATTTTGTATTTGTTGAGCTCGGATTCTTAACGCAATTATTGATTGCAATAGGTTTTCTATTACGTTACCTAGGTATTTTGTATTTGTTTGGTGGTCTGGAGGGGGTTGTTGAGCTCGGATTCTTACTTTCATCTACTACTATTTAATCCTTAATATCATGTTTAGATAGGTTATTTAAACCTTAATACAATGTTGTTTACATAGGTTATTTAATCCTTAATATCATGTTGTTTACAAAGGATAATTTAAATCCCTAATATCATGTTGTTTACGTGGTTTATCTATTCCTTAATATCATGGTGTTTACATAGGTTATTTAATCCTTAATATTATGGTGTTTACCTAGGTTATTTAATCCTCAATATCATGTTGTTTACATAGGTTGTTTATTCCTTAAAATCATAGTGTTTACATAGGTTTTTTTTATAATTCCTTAATATAATCATGTTTACAAAGGATTTTTTTAATCCTCAATATCATGTTGTTTACGTAGGTTATCTATTCCTTAATATCATGGTGTTTACATAGGTTATTTAATCCTTAATATCATGTTGTTTACATAGGTTATTTATTCCTTAATATCATGTTGTTTGCATAGGTTATTTATTCCTTAAAATCATGGTGTTTACATAGGTTATTTATTCCTTAATATTATGGTGTTTACATAAAGTATAAGGGGGGGGGGCTGAATTAGTACCGTGAGTCCTCTTGGAAGAAGCAAAGTGGCACGCTTGTGTGCGTCTGCTTACAAATTTAATGATTCTAACACAATTACGCAATGCTATCTTATAAAAACGCAAATTTTATGTTTTTACCTGGCGCTAATGGGCTTCCATAGAATTGACAGAATGTTAATGGGGTGTTTATTATCTGGTAATTTGATTGTTTTCAGGTGTTTTCTAGACATGTTTCATTTTCATGTTATATATATATATATATATATATATATATATATATATATATATATATATATATATATATATATATATATATATATATATAGTTATAGTTATAGTTATAGTTATAGTTATTTCACTACCATTTGAAGGCTTTAAAGGCACCACCACTTAGAGATGTGTTTTCAAGTAAGAAATCTTTGAAAAGTTCTAACATATATGTTTGTGAAACATTTAATCTAACATAGAATCTTATCAAAGTATTCCAGTATATTCATCGTAGTCTATAAATCAATCGCGACGTAAATTCTATGTATAAGAATTGAGTTTCCAGCCTATCTCGTAACAACTCAATACTATATCGTAATAACGCAATGATATGTCATAATAGCGCGATATTATCTCGTAATTACACAATACTATGTGGTAATAACACAATGCTATCTCGCAATAACGCAATGTCATCTCGTAATAATGCAATACTATCACGTAATAACGCAATGTTATCTCGTAATAGCGCAATGTAATATCTTTATAGGGTAATGTTATCTCGTAATTAAGGAAATTCTGTCATAATTGCGCAATACTATCTCCTACAAATGGAAATTTTATTATTTATACCTGGTGCGAATGGGCGAATTGGCGGAGATATTAGGGATTTTTATTATCTGATAATTTTATTATTTTCAGGTGTTTCATAGATGGTTCATTTTGATGTCAATTTTATTTCACTACCATTTGAAGACTTTTAAGGCACCATCGCTTAGATATGTTGGTTTTCAACTAATAACTGTTATAATGCCAATGATATTGTTTTTCATTAAATGTCAATGTATGGAAATACGTATTACAACAAGGATTTGGTGCTGTATATTATTCTATAACGCAATACAGCTTTTGGTGTATCATTGCAATTATACATGTTGGCAATATATAGTGTAACGAGGAAACCCCATGGACTTCAATTATATTCGTTTCTTTGCATGATATTCGTTTCGTTAAAATTTATATTATTTCGAATGCTTGGCGGGCTTTGTAGTGCCATCTATCGTCTTAGCTTTGGGTCACGCGATTCCCATTGGGTATATATACGGACCAACTGTGGCTGCTGGGGAGTGTGTAAATAACCGGCATAGAGTGAAGACGTCCCCTGCAGTGTAGCAGTATAACCACCCCGCCACGGCAAGTACACTTGGTCGTAATCCTTGGGTAGGAAGAAGCAGGCCAGGAATCTGAAAAGGGTAGGGACAAGGTCTTTCATCGACCAGCAGCCCGGTGCTACAGGGCTCGTCCAAGCAACGCAGAGGTCTTGCGACAATACACGTTTAGACCGAGGATGGCTCTTCTTTCGTTATTTCGTCTCTATCGATCTTCTGCGACAAGTCGGCGACTGAGACCAGTCGGCAACCCTGCGACCAGTAGGCGACATTGCGACAGTCGGCGACTCTGCGACCCAGTCGGCGACTCTGTGACCAAGTCGGCGACTGCGACCAGTCTTCGACCCTGTAACCAGTCGACGACCGAGACAGCGACACAGTCGGCGACCCTGCGACTAGCTTTGACCAAGTCGGCGACTGCGACCAGTCGGCGACACTGCGACACTGCGACCAAGTCGGCGACTGCGACCAGTCGGCGACCCTGCGACAGTCGGTGACTCTGCGACCAGGTCGGCGACTCTGCGACAGTCGGCGACTCTGCGACCAAGTCGGCGACCCTGCGACAGTCAGCGACTTTGCGACCAAACCGGCGACCCTGCGACAATCGGCGACTCTACGACCAAGTCGGCGACTGCGACGAGTCGGCGACCCTGCGACAGTCGGGGTCTCTGCGACCAAGTCGGCGACTGCGACCAGTCGGCGACCGAGACAGCGACACAATCGGCGACCCTGCGACTCTGCGCCAAGTCGGCGACTGCGACCAAGTCGGCGGCACCCAATAAGCCAGAAATAAGCCGGTATCCCGCTGAGGTGGAAATCTGTTTCACTCTGGAGTGCCAATCTTCAGACAGATTCAGCGGGGTATCATTCCAACTATACGACCTATCGTAAAGAACCCGACATAGCGAGACTCGGGGCAGTGTAGCCGAGAGAGCAGTTCCGCTACAAATTGGTGGCAGCGGTGGGATAGGTCGAGGAGTAGAAGACAGAATCAAAATGGCTTACGGAGGGTCACATGAAGGCGACTGGATGCTTACCCCCGAGACGGTGGTAAAGACGGCGATTCCTTTCGAAGACGAGTTTCGACGCTTGACAAAAGAATGCGAAGATTTGGAGAAAAGACTAACTACAAGGAAGGGGACTATGGCTATGAGTGGGGAGAGGACCAAGAAGACAGGAGAGTGCTCTAGAGAAAGAATTGTCCCCAGACGACAGATTTACTTTAGTGGACAGGCGATATCGACACCCTCGAAGTCACAGGAGACCAAGAGTATAGCCGATGCTACAGCGACAAAGGATGCTGTACATACAGCTCTCAAAGACCGAAATAGGTCTGAGAGCAAGGGAATGGTTACGGAAGGAAGCGATGAGGCGACTAATCCTCCACAAAGAACCTTGAAGCGACCGGTCGTTACTCCGATGTCGTACGACGGGATGACACCCATGTTGGATTTTATCACACACTTCGAGATGTGCTCGACCCTACACTATTTGACAGAGGAAGAAAATAAACTGTATTTAGGTGTCTTACTAAGTGGTCAAGCACAGCAATTGTTGGCAGTGCCTGAGAAGAAGTCGTATGCTGAATTAGTGGATGCTTTGAAACAGAGATTCGAACCCCCGAACCAGACCGAGTTATACAAAATTCAGCTAAGGAGAAGAATTCGCAAGAACGGAGAATCTTTACCAGAGCTTACGCAAGCTATACGGCGGCTTGCGACTTTAGGTTACCCTGAGGCGAGTTTCCTTTTGGTTGATACGCTCGCTAAAGAACAATTTATTGATGCCCTGGACGATTCCGACATGCGCTTAAAGGTACAAAAGGCAAGACCCACTACGATTAACGATGCGGTACAGATAACTGTCGAGTTAGAGGCTTTCGCTAGAGCTGAGCTGCAACGACAGGGAGGACAAAGGCATGTCCATAGTGTGTCGTCGCAAGGGCCAGCAATCAGAGAACTGAGAGAGCAAATGATGGAGCTGACAAGATTGGTGGCTTTTCTCACGAATGAAGTTAGGAGTACCAAAGAAACGAGTAAAGTCCCAGAGCGACGCAGAAACAGAAATTATAACGAACTTGTTTGTTACGGTTGCAGTCAGCAGGGACATTTTAAGAAAGACTGTCCTGCTAAGAAGTCATGTAACAGTAATTCGCGACCGACCCCGCAGACGACGGGTCGCATGAGATATGACAGGAACCGGAGGAAGAGACGCAAGAGGGATAAGGTTTCTTACCGACCTGGAAACCGATCGTCGGATGCTGACGTCGGGTTTTATGTGGCAATCACCATTCAAGGGACTGGTGTCGATCTCCTGATTGATACGGGTGCTACAGTAACTATCCTATCTAGAGAAGTCTATAGGAGAATTAAACCTGAGAAAAACCCAGACCTGATTCCTGTGAGAGGGAAAGTCAATCTCGCAGACGGTAGACCAATGTCAGTCGACGGGAAGGGACTTTTTGAAATAAGCCTACACGGTGTTCGTCGACGACATAAAATGGTGGTTGCTAACATCTCAGCAGAGGGAATACTTGGATTAGACTTTCCTAAGTTTAACTCGTGTCGACTCGATGTTAACAAGAGTCGCCTTTCCATCGGCAAGGAGAATTTACTTTGTACGTTTAAAGGACATGTAGGATGCACCAGAATAATTGTCGCAGAGACAGTGAACGTTCCAGCAATGCACGAGATGATTGTTCCAGGAAAACTTGACAAGCTGTCGTCTTCAGCAGTGCCGGAAATTGGAGTGATAGAGCAGTATCAGAAGTTTGGAGAGCGGCACGACATCTTAATCTCAAGAACGCTAGTCAGACCCGGGAAAGGGAATTTGCCCGTACGGATACTAAATGCGACTGCAGATAACAAGACACTATATACTGTAACAAACATAGCTGTCTTAGAAGAAGTCGGAGAAGTCGTCGATTTTGATAGGAATGCGAGCGTTCGTTGTATTCGGAATAACGAGTTGCAGCCTCGACTACCGACCCATTTGAAAGAACTGGCGCTTACGTCTAAAGAATCACTCTCTGAAGAACAGGCAAGAAAGGTGGATAAGATTTCTCTGCGACTACCAGTCACTCTTTGCCGCATCTGGTGCTGATCTTGGAAGGATTACAAAGACGCGACACAAAATTGAAACATGGAGCTCGGGATCAATAAAACTATCCTCGAGAAGAGTTCCGATTCACACCAGAAAAGAAATTGAAAAGCATGTGAACGACATGTTGAATAAAGGGATAATTTCACCATCTTCCGGTCCATGGTCGTCACCATTGGTATTAGTAAAGAAAATGGATGACGCAACGAGGTTCTGCGTCGACTACCGTGCATTAAACGAAGTGACTGTTAAAGACGCATACCCTCTACCACGGATCGATGAGTCGCATGACTCGCTATCTGGAGTAACTTGGTTCTCGACGTTAGACCTCATGAGCGGATATTGGCAGGTAGAAATGGAGCCAGAAGATCGGTCGAAGACAGCATTTGCTACTATGCAAGGTTTATACGAGTTCAAAGTCATGCCGTTCGGACTCTGTAATGCACCCGGTACCTTTGAGAGACTGATGAAATCTTTAGCATGGTTTTAAATCATAGACACTAAAGTAATTCATCGCTTAATTAATTTTCTTTTCTTTCCCAGTTGTGTATGGCAAGGACTAAAATTACTCCTAGAAAAATAAAGAATTGTCCTTTCTGTGAGGAGAAGTACGATAGTGACGTGGCTCTTTTAGAGTATTTTAGGCACAAACATTTAGTAATGAAATATCCTTGTGAGGAATGTTCCTACAGTACAGACTGTACATGTGATTTTAAGAGACGTGGAGTAACAGTAGCCTGTCAAGCAGAGGTCGAACCGCAAGTCGGAATACGGAGAGAGACCGAGGACAAATAAACCATTCGAGCTGATGTTACTAAACATAAAATGCAACGAACTCTGAGAGGGGAAGAATTTGCCGGTACAACCGTGCGAGCAAGAGTGTGGTTGTAGATATCATGATAGCTGGAAGGAAGGACAGAGATATGATGATGGACATTTATACTGAACATTAATTCTTTCGTGATTGTTTAGTATTATGTTTTTACGTGATTTAGTTGTGATTCAAATGATTCTAATTATTTGTTTAAATTTCATTCTTGACATTCGTATGTGCGTGGAAGCACATATAGTGGAGGCGTGGGATGTGTAAAGAGGAAACCCGATGGACTCCAATTATTTTCGTTTCGTTGTATAATATTTGTTTCATTAAAGTTTATATTGTTATTTCGAATGTTTGGCGGGCTTTATAGTGCCATTTATCGTCTTAGCTTTGGGTCACGTGAGTTTGCCTGGGTATATATACGGGCCAACTGTGGCTGCTGAAGAGTGAGAAAACAACCAGCATAGAGTGAAGACGTCCCCTGCGGTGTAGCAGTATAATCACCCCGCCACGGCAAGCACACTTGGTTGTAATCCTTGTGTAGGAAGAAGCAGACCAGGAATCTAAAAAGGGTTGGGACAAGGTCTTTCATCGACCTGCAACCCGGCGCTACAAGGCTCGTCCAAGCAACGCAGAGGTCTTGCGACAATAGACGTTTAGACCGAGGATAGCTCTTCTTTCGTTATTTCGCACTGTCGTCTCTCTCTCTCTCTCTCTCTCTCTCTCTCTCTCTCTCTCTCTCTCTCTCTCTCTCTCTCTCTCTCTCTCTCTCTCTCTCTCTCTCGATCTCCTGCGACATGTCGCGACTGAGACCAGTCGGCGACTCTGCGACCAGTTGGCGAACCTGCGACAGTCGGCGACTGCGACCAGTCTTCGACCCTGTGACCAGTCGGCGACCAAGACTGCGACAGTCGGCGACCGAGAGAGCGACACAGTCGGCGACCCTGCGACTAGCTGTGACCAAGTCGACGACTGCGACCAGTCGGCGACCCTGCGAAACTGCGACCAAGTCGGCGACTGCGACCAGTCGGCGACCCTGCGACACTCGGCGACTCTGCGACCAAGTCGGCGACCCTGCGACAGTCGGCGACTCTGCGACCAGTCGGCGATCCTGCGACAGTCGGCGACTCTGCGACCAAGTCGGCGACTGCGACGAGTCGGCGACCCTGCGACAGTTAGCGACTCTGCGACCAAGTCGGCGACTCTGCGACCAAGTAGGCGACTGCGACCAGTCGGCGACTCTGCGCCAAGTCGGCGACCGAGACAGCGACACAATCTGCGACCCTGTGACTCTGCGCCAAGTCAACGACTGCAACCAGTCGGCGACCCTGCGACTAACTGTGAACAAGTCGGCGGCACCCAGGAAGCCAGAAATAAGCCGGTATCCCGCTCAGGTGGAAATCTGTCACACCCTGGAGTGCCAATCTTCAGACAGATTCAGCGAGGTATCACTCCAACTATAAGACCTATCATAAAGAACCCGACATAGCGAGACTCAGGGCAGTGTACTGAGAGAGCAGTTCCGCTACATTAGCAATATAATTAAGAGGTCTGACCCCATAATGGACTGTATTTTTGGGGTGGGGATCTTATTTCAGGTTTGTTTATTTATTTATTTTTTCATCTGGATGATTTTTTCATTTAGCAGCCTCATTATAAATGAATGGTATATAGCTTAATAACTTGATTTCTTCTGCATATCAGAGCAAGATATTTGTTTCATTTGGGGGCTGGAGATATTTGTTTGACCCACCCCTCCGAAAATGAACTGGTTGGTCCGATAACATGACTTTAATCATTTCTAACAAAGGAGTAATAACATTTTAATCTGTACTGGAAGTTCAACGCGGCAATAAATACACGAATAGCGCCCAAGAGTGTAAAAATAACCTACAAAGGTTGAACGTTGTTGGAAACAGTGGTTAATTCTAAGGTATATACAAGGTTACCAACAAGTAAAGAAACAAACAAGTGTCAAGAATGTGGGAAAGAGTTCACGAGGGGTTATAGTCTGACGGTACATAGACGGATTCATAGTGGAGAAAGACCATTCAAATGTCATGTATGTGGTCGAATGTTTGTTCAAACCGGTCACTTGAATCAGCACTTAAGAATGCATAATGGAATAAAAGCATACAAATGTGATCAATGTGGTAAAGTGTTTGCACAGAATGGGAATCTTAAAGAACACTGTCGGATTCATCGTGGAGAAAAACCATACAAATGTAATGTTTGTCATCGAAAGTTTATTCGTACAGGGAACTTAAAGCAGCATTTAAAAATTCATAGTGGACTAAAGCCTTACAGATGTGATAAATGTGGTAAAGAGTTTGCACAAAATGTCAATCTCAAAAGACACTATATGATTCATTTTGGAAAAAGACCATACCAATGCGAAACATGTGGTAAGATGTTTACACAGAGTCCACACTTGAAGTTACACCTAAGAATACACAGTAAAGAAAAACCGTACAAGTGTGAAGACTGTGGTAGAGTATTTAGTCAGAATTCAAGTCTCAAGCTTCACCTAAGAACACATAGTGGAGAAAAACCATATAAATGTACAATATGTGGAAGAATGTTTAGTCAGGCTTCAAACCTTAAGAGACACTTAAGAATACACAGTGGTGAAACACAATACAAATGTGAAGAATGTGGCAAGGAGTTCATTTCTCTGATAGAACTTGAGAGTCATTTTAGGATTCACAGTGGAGAGAAACCATACCAATGTTTATTGTGTAGTGATGTATTTAGTCAAAGTCACCACTTGAAGATGCATTTAAGAATACACAGTGGAGAAAAACCGTACAAATGTCAAGAATGTGGGAAAGCATTTACTCAAAGTCAAAACCTGAAACGCCATTCAATGTGTCATGCTGGAAAAGAAACATATAAATGTGGTATATGTAGAGAAAAGTTTATATTGACCCAAGACTTGAAGAAACATTTAAAGGTACATCGTAGACATAAATCTTGATAACCAGCTAAACAGAGTGTGTAGCCTAACTTGGACTCGATTTATAGAGTCAGTAAAGTGACTCATCATTCTAAAGTTGGTTAATTGTCCATAAATTCAGTAATTTGCTGGAGGTTGACTGCCAATTCTGGACAAGATTTATTGATTTTAAGCACTCTACTGTGTTTACTATTTTTTATCAATAATAATTTTATGTAGGGTTGCTAGAAACACCAAAATACAGAAATGCACATATTTTGAACCATTATACTCATGGAAATAAGATGTATTATAATTTGTGTGTTTTGAATAATGATAAAAAAAATCAAAATAAAATTTTATAAATCTGTTATTTTTTTTAGGAATTATTAACTTTTTTGCTATTTAAAGAAGTTACTTTCTTATACTTCATTAGACATCTTTTACCTTGTTTTGTCTGTTATTATTTACTTGCAAATATAAAAGTCTGTGATATCTTCACAGAAAATATGCAAATACACATTTTGGATTCTCACAATAATAATCTCACTTCAATATTTTAAGTTCTGACTGATCCGTGATTTTATCTTACCTGTCCATTCTTTTAGAATTTGTTATGATCAAATGAGATCATTATATGAATTGCACCAGAGATTGATGTGATGTGATTATGATTTTTAACGTAGCTTTGACAATTTTTCAGTCATATCGCTACAATGTCTGCAGTGAGGCAATTTATAGGATACATCTCAACCATTATGCTTTTTGGCGTAATAATTATGCTTTTTTCACTAAATTCTACCTTATATGTTTTCAGTATATCACGCTCCAAACAAATTAATAATTTGTTGTCTCATTTTTTTTAACATCTCAATAATCCCAAAGACTGTATTCTTGAAAATACAGCTTCTACCTAACTAGGAGATAAGAGTATGCTTGTCCAAAGACTGACATGCACTTTCATAACAGTGTCATGTTCTATTTATAGTAGCTGCCCTATTTCCAAATCATGCTAGATTCTACTTCACCTAGTTTTCTATTTATAGCAGTTTTATGGATTGGTTACAAGAGAACAGACAGGTTCACTAATTTGTAATCTTTGCTCACAGATTCTTTGTTCTATTTCAGATGTGGCACAGAACCAGTCTGTAGGTATTTGGTGCTAAAAATCAAGTCAGATTTACTCTAGTCAATGCATGTGTTAGAAATAAAATAATTTCACAGATGGATTTGAAAAAGAAGAAAAATAATTTCAGAGATGAATACATGAATTACATAATACAGCGTTTCATTCTAGGGCAGCTTCATGCCTATTGCAGGAATGGATATTAATATCCATTTAATATTAATATAAAAGTTAATAATAGCTAATTCAAAGTGTCTTTGTTTTACTACCAATACCTCTATTAATAGAGATCTTGGTAGTAAAACAAAGAAACTTTGAGTTAGCTGGTTTACTAAATCCAGTACTAAGATAACTCCTTTTTTACAGCAGAACTCAATTGCTGACACCAATTTTATAAATGCAGAAGCGTCATTTACTGAGTTCCTAATAGAACATGTACTACAACTAGAAGATACTCTGGTCCTTTTCTCACGCATTCTATCAGCACATTAGATAAAGCAGGCAAAACCAGTCTACTTGGGGCTGGAAATAATAGACCTGTGATATGACTGGTGTGACCATGTGTAATTCAGTAGTGTGATTACAATTGTTAGCATGTGGACCCAGAAGCAGCTATTTGATTACTTTATTGTTGTAATTTAAAGAGTTTAATACCAAATGCCGGACGTTGTTTGAGGTGTTATAAGTAATAATAGGATAAAAGTTTATCGTGGATGGCCATAAGTCTTTGACTAAAACTCGGCCGATCTGTCGTGGAAGATAGAATGGAGACAGACCAAACATGATCTGGGCAGAAACACCTGAGTAATTAATAATTTTCGATGTTTTTTTAAAGTTATTATATTTTTCACGATGGTTTAAAAGAAATATTCAAGGCAGTTTGTATATTTTTTGTTTCAATTCATGTCGAAATTGCCGAAACTTGCGCATTCTCCCAATGCTAAGAAGCCACCAGCTAAGAAAGACTATAAAATAATCTGACGCTATGTCATCGTTTGTTTGTAAACCCACCCCTACCGATTTCAATAATTAAAATGTTTAATGTGATAAAAAGTGCACAAAACTAAGTCAATTGAATCATTGAATGATTACCTATTTAATAATTGCCGGATAATTTCATAAATTACCATAACGTTGAGTTTGGAATTATATTCCCTTGCACAAATGAACATATTAATGAAACCGCTTGTGAAATCCACGTGAAAGGCAATTTTTTTGTTGTCATTCTTTTCCTTTGTTTGATTCGACACTGTAAATATCTGAAGCAGACGACATATATGTATATACATCTTTAGTCGCGCACTCACCTCTTTGCTGAAGATTTACTTGTCCAGGAACTGGAAATGGGTCTCAAGCAATTGAGTCTATTGATTTACTTGTCCAGGAACTGGAAATGGGTCTGAAGCAATTGAGTCTATTATACTGAAAATTTCCGTTAAACATGAAACACGCAGGTGATGATAGTGTTATGGCATATCTATTCACAGTCAGCTTAGAAAATATAAATCTATGAATGAATTGACTATGTTCTTCGTACTTTTATGCAATTAAAGGTTTCTGTTATAGAAATCGGTAGGGGGGTACAAGCAAACTGGTTAATTGTCTCGGACTAACAAGTTTAACAGCGCTTGGATACAAGAATTTTAATGTGTGCAGGCTAGTAGCAAAGGTCCTGACATTGCATTGTGTGTTTCATGCACATTGGATTTTAAGATAGCATATAGGAAGAAATGATATCACCAGGCATATACAGACAACATCACATAGGAGCAACAATTATTCTGTAACAAACACACCCACATTGAATGTATTATTTGAGACTGGATCAAAAGATGATAAAAACAAGCACTTGAGACTACTCGGCCACCTGTGGCCACAGGATTACTGTACATTATTGGCACATAATAGTGACCAGCTATAAATGTAAGGACCACAACATCCCCCAACAACTCCATGGGCATTATGGTGACAATCTTCATTAAAAAAGTTAATAGAAAATGTACTTTAACCTAGAGAGTACACTGACAGCGATTGATAATAAACTCCAATGGGAATTCGCAAAAACATTTCCTATAACCATGCAGCACTACTAAAATCCAAAGATGACATAAACAAGATGCTTGCCCCACCCATCCTTCATGCTGGAAAAGCTTTTGATGTCATATATCATGAAGTAATCCCAAGAAATATATATACCAACCCATCTTGACCTTCAACAGGCATCAGTAATCAGTACAGTACTGAAAACTAAGAAAACTATAATTAGTTAAACCAGTTCAGCAATCTACTGTGGTAGTTCAGGTAGAGCCTGCATTAAGACTATTAGACAGAGGAGCACCGTATTCCATAATGGGAGCAGGTCTGAATGGAAAGATTCTTCTCAATGCCCACTAGTATTATACATTCAAGAAATAACAGTGAACTCCACAGCAGCTGGGAAACAAAAAAAGAGTCTGAAGCAAAGATTCTTTATCAGATAGTTTTTTTAAGTGCTTCTAACACAGTTAATATATCTATAGGCACAACCCCAATATAGGTCAACATCACAAATGAAAGTCCTGGCATCTTTTGGCACATAAAAAGATGGCTGTAATATGTGTAGCTGAGAGTTGGTATTAAAAGATGGTGGTAGCAATAGTTAGTTATCTTTCATTAAAAAAAACTCTTCAGATATACTCCTACATTTGGCATGATCCATGTTCCCAAACTATGGAAATAAATCATGAAAGAGGCATTTAACCCATTGGCACAGAATGTAGGAAGAGGCTATAGTATCGTAATCGTGTTTGTAGTCCTTGTCAGCCATGATAATGCTGATTTACCACCTTGACCTATGAAAGAAAGTAACCGTTCTTCTTCTTATATCGACGGTGTCTTTACTGTTATCCATCACAAAAGTTTTGTCAGCACTACTTTAACAGCATCACCAGCAGGTCGCCTGATCGCATCATGATCATCACCTTTTCTTACAATTACAGCTGTATGCTTAGCTCCAAAAATAACCTTTCTAACGTATTTGCAAAAACCAAATATATGTGACACTGGAATTACGCGTGAAAATCATCTTCCATCTTTTAACATTAATTCACGTGTTGCAAATCTTAAGTTAAAATCTGAATTCAGAGATGTAACTTCAGTTCCACCTGCATTCATTACCATGTTTATGTATTCTGGATGATAAGTTATATTTTTGCAAACATCATTGATGGACCAGCTTATCTCGCATAATCATCGGAATATCTTGCTAGACCTAATATCGGTGTGGCAATGTCAACATAATTTTGAAACGATTCAATATTCCTTCCGTCAATCATATATGTGGCACTGCTAAATAACGCTATGACTTCATTATTAGCAAAACCAACGTCAATATCAGCTGCATATTCAGTATTGTCTGCTGTTATAATTTCACCTTCTACTTCAATAAATGCCTTAGCGGGTAAGAAATATGTTTGTATCCTGAACCTGTAATTCTATTCTTCCACGTGTGTCATGTACACGAGCTTCATAAGAATAATGTTGATAATTTGAGTACTGTTTCGTCCATGTCAAATGCGGTATCAGATATACGTTTGAACATCTTTATTATCGTCTAATACGAAGACCACATCCAGCTCTCAGACTAGCAGTTATATATTTTTCTTTTTCTGTCACTGGAACACCAGTTAACTATGCTAGTATTTGGTTGTCAGCTTGGTTTATTATTTTCCTGATATTTGAGGGCATCACTTCAGTGCTGGCTAGTTTCACTGGTTGCTGAATTTTTCGCCATGTTAATCGTGTTAGTATCCTTGAGTACTGAAAATGCTTTGCTAGCAACATCACCAACAGCACCAGTACCTTTTTCAAGAACAACGTGAATAGCTTTCATCCCCAGTTTCTTTGCAAGCGATATTGCTTTTTGGGCCATCCTTATAAATAAACCTTGAACAACATCACATTGTGTATCTATGTAGATAGTTCTGTATAATGGTAATCGTGAATTTATTACTCTGACCATGGTTACTCTGCGTTGAGTATTATGTTTGATCATCTTATTAAAGTCACAGCATTTTATTATGTGCTCAATCACTGTGCTAATCATCAGCTATTTCATTTTTTAGGGACCGATATACATTAATATCCATGATACCGCCTGTAAATAATCGTTTACAAATATCAGCTGCTTCATTATTTATTTCTGATGAATTATTACCAGCTCTTTTCCCTACAATGAGGATTTCTAGTCTTTCAACATCGGCAAGAACGATTGTGGGACAAGTAACGAGACGACATCCTCGAATAGTAAGACCACTTCCAGTTGCATGGGAAGGGGGAAGAACTAGTAATGTTTTGTTTTTCGACGTCAGATGGTATATCATATTGTTGTGGTTCACGAGAATTAGTAGGAGGAGGTGTATTCTACTTGAATTGAAAAAATAATATAAAATCAGCCAGATTACCAGTAACTTATTATTCGCTGTTAAATTAGCATAAATCTTAAATACTGTTTCAGACCAACCATTTTTTGCTATTTTTGCACAAGGTTTCAAATACTATTTTTTAATCAAATTCTAATTTAACATCAATTGCTTTTCATGCATTTCCCCTAATAGATGCAACCTTGTCTTCGCGTCTTGTCTTTTTCTATTGCTGGTTGTCTTACTTTTAATTGTGTTTCTTCAAATAAAGCTAGCCTATATCCCTAATTGGGTCTTGTTATTGAATATTAGTTATTTTACCTGGAAGTCCTTTTTTTCTTAGTTCTTTCTGTATTTTTTTCAGTTGATACAGCGGTTTGCTGCAACGTGGAAAGAAGACCTCTGGTAGCTTCTGTAACTTTTTCTGTAGCTTTCTTATCCCCTTTGGTGGCTCTAGTAACAGGTTTAAATGATTGTTCTGCACTTTCTATTAATTCTTTATGTTCTTGCAGCTTTTTTTTTGACAGAATAACCGATGGGTAGATTTTTTTAAAATTGCATCTCGTTGCTCACGAACTAGTTTGGATGTATGAGATTAAATTATTTGATATAACAGTGATTTAATTAAAGCAGCCAGTAGGTTGAATGACGAGCATTGAGTGACCAGCACGGAAACGAAACATGCAATAAAATAAACGCCAGCGTCAGTGATGTTGAAACAAAATAAGTTTGCCCAATGAGAAATATTATGGCCTGACAAAGGATTTAGTTTAACGTTATTGACCCTAAAATTTCATTTTCGTAGAAAAGTCTCCAACAAAAATAGTCTCTTCACCCTCCATGCTGCTTGAGGTGTTAACATTTCTTCTACTAAAAGGAGAGGGTTACCATGTAAACTTGTTATATTGTAAGCGACCGCTTTACCATATAAATCTATGCTTTCTCGTTTGATTCAAAATAAATAAATAAATAAATAAATAAATAAATAAATAAATAAATTTTTAATCTCTGGAAAAGAGATATAACTGAAGTTAACATACAATCTGGTTCCGTGTATCCTTTGCCAGTCGCAGTGTAGAGAAGCTTCACGTTTCTTTGGAGTTGATTCTCAAATACTTATTACCCATCTATGACCCATCTATTTCAACTGCAAGAACAGCCATAATGATCTAATAATGTATCCTTTTTAACGTATCATTACCTTTAAAAAATTACACTACAGGATTCATTATGAAGAAAAACCGTACAAATGTGAAACATGTGGTCAAAGGTTTAGTCGCAATCTTCGCTTGAAGTTACACTTAAGAATACACAGCCGAGAAAAACCATTCAAATGTGAGGCATGTGGTAAATTCTTTAGAACGGATATAGGTTTAAAGGTGCACTAAAGAGCACATAGTGGAGAAAAACCATATAAATGTGAAATCTGTGGAAGATCGTTTAGTCCGGCTCCAAACCTTAAGACACATTTAAGATTACACAGTGGTGAAACAAAATACAAATGTGAAGAATGTGGTAAAGAATTCATTTGTCTGACAAATCTCAAGAGTCATTTAAAAATACACAGTGGAGATAAACCATACAAATGTACATTGTGTGGTAAAGTATTTAGTCACTCTCACCACTTTAAGACACATTTAAGAATGCACAGTGGAGAAAAACCTTACAAATGTCAAGAATGTGGGAAAGAGTTTACTCAGCATCACAGCCTGAAGCAACATTCAACGATTCATACTGGAGAAAATCCATACAAATGTTGTGTTTGTGGAAAAAGTTTTGGCTGTGCAAAATACCTGAATAAACACGTAAAAATACATTCAAAATGAAAACAAGCTGAGAATTGTTTACAGCACATAAGTGTGGGGCTATGTGTCATAACCTCTGTGTGATTGAGGCTACACTTTGATCATATACATAAAAATGGAGCAAATAAAACTTGTCTAAAACAACATAAAAATGACTGATTGAAATCTACTGCCTAAATAAAGATATATTTTTCAGGAAGTTTGACAGTAATTAGTTATTAATCATGTATCAGGTAAATTGCAGTAATTCATTTTCAAAATATGGCTTGCTATGCCATGTATGGATTTTCTACAAAATGTTATTCAATTCCTTTTTTGTTTCTATGTTTTCTAATATGGAAGCAACATCTTTATACATGTATTAGCAACCCTAGTCTAGGTATATGTCCCCTAGAATTTTCAGTTTTAAATGGTCACTGCAATTTTTCCATGTTAGTAACATTCTGTACTAAAGATCATTATAAAATACATATGAAAAAAAAGCCATTAAAACTATCTTTCTACATATGTATTACTTGTTAGTGTTTTTTTAATTGGAACTACACTTTATCACAGATGGAAAAGTAAATTACTGATAAAATAAATACTTCAGTGACCTGTTCATTGCCTAATTGTTTAATGCCATACCGCTTAGTAAATGTCTAAACTATTAATGTCTATGACTTACAGCTGACAAATACAGGGTTCTAAATTGAGTTTTAACATTTATTCTTATATTTTGAAAGTGATCATCTTTAGAGAATTTATCGTGACAATCATTCTTCATAACCATTTGGAATTGCAGTTAGCATCAAATTTAGTTGGAAAGAAAGCAAGAGAGAAATTGCTAGTTTTATTTCTGTATTTTATTAATAGAAGTTTTAATATATATATATATATATATATATATATATATATATATATATATATATATATATATATATATATATATATATATATATATATAGATAGATAGATAGATAGATAGATAGATAGATAGATAGATAGATAGATAGATAGATAGATAGTCCAAATAGTTTGGTCCTATTTTTGTAGATATAAGTATTTCCAGTAATGTAGATATTAGAAGCTGTTTTTGCCTTGTGGTCCAATTGCCCTGCAGAATGGACTGTTACTTTATTTTTAATGGATTATTATTATTTTTATGACTAAAAAGATTAAATCACATCCATCAACAAAAATCTTATAAATGTCAAGAATGTGGGAGAGAGTTTACTTGAAGTCAATACTTGATGCAACACTCAAAAGGTAACATGGGTGAAAAACCATGCAAATATGGTATATGTATAAAAAGTTTGGGTTGTTCCAGAATGTAAAGACCAGATTTAAAAGTGCACAGTAAATAAAACTTGGGTTAACCCATTTCTACATATCAGAGTGGATGTTGACTACCTAGTTTTGATGGGATTTGTCCATTAAGTTTGGCATGCTTTTGGAGTTTACCTTTTGTGCGATAAAAATGTATGGACATTGGTGGGTTGAAGTATCCTGATTAGAATTTGTAAAAATGATGAAAAATTGAATACAGTTTTCTGTAAGTATAAAATTTAGTTTTCCTTCTTTTATCTAGGATCAGTCTTTCTTTGAGTTTTTGCAACTTATGATTGAAAAATATTAGATAATTAAATTACATGGCCAACAAGGTATATTGCCTTAGTTCCTGCCATCTGAGGAATTATAGGTGATTGTTTCATATGAAGTTTTAAGATGAATATACTACAAGAGCTGAGTTGGAAAGAGAAATAAAATGAGAAGAAATGAAGAGTCAACTTGAAAAAGGGAGAAAATCGGGTGTAATAGTTAGATCTGAAAGAAAGGGGGAAAACAAAGTAAAATACCCCACCCCCCAAGTGACGTTTCGCAGAATAAGAACCAAATCCTTGTGTTGAATCTACTGAAGGAGGAAACGGAAGTGACCTTGTTACTCACGATCAACATCACTGGCAAAAAGTTGGTAATTTAACAAAAATCTTAAATATTGTTTTAGGTAACATTGTCATCGCAAAATTTTTCAGTTGATGGTTGCCTTACTTTTGATTGTGTTTATACAAATAAAGCTGACCAATATCACTAATTGGGTCTTGTGACTGAATATCAGCAACTTGCTGCAACGTGGAAAAAAGACTTCTGGTAGCTTCTGTAACGTGTTCTGCAGCTTTCTTATCCCCTTCGGTAGCTCTAGTAACAGGATTAAATAATTGTTCTGCAGCTTCTTTAACTTCTCCTGTGTTTGCTGCTAATGTTCTTGCAGCTTTTCTTGGACAGAATCACGGACTGGTAGATATTTTTAATTGTCTCTAGTCACTCAGGTACTAATTTAGATGTATGAGATTCCATTTTTTGATATGACAATGATTTATTTATAGCAGCAGGGAAGGTGAGCAACCAGCGTTGAGTGACCAGCACATAAAAGAAACATGTCATAAAATAGAAATACGCATCAGTGATGTAACAAAATGAGAAATCTTATGGCCTGACAAAGGTTTTGGTTTAATGTTGTTGATCCTGAAATTTCATTTTCGTAGGAATGTTCATTTTTCATAAATAAGGCCTAAAAAAACGGTCTCTTCACTCTCCCTGCTGCTTGAGGTGTAAGCATTTCTCCTACTAAAAGCAGAGGTTTGCCATGCAAACTCTTGTTATATTGTAAGAGATTCTTTACCATGTAAATCTATGCTATCACGTTTGATTGATTCAACGTCTACAAAAATAAATAAATAATAATGAAAACTCTGGAAAAAGAGATATAACTGAAGTTTACATACAATCTGAGCAGCAGGAATGGTGAATCCTACAAAGTTGTAGAGACCATTATTTACGAAAAATAAAGGTTCATATGAAGGCTGAAAAGCTATGTCGATAGTGTTGAGCCAAAAATTATCTAAATGGATTAAATTATTTTTTGACCTTTTTGTTTTTAAGTGCTGGTCACCTGTGCTATTCATCTTCGTTGCTACTATAAATTAAAAAACAAGGACCAACGATTTTATGTAAACCTACTCGATACCTTGTTCTTGGATCATTTATCTCTCATTTGTACAACATCAACTTCAAGTAACATTGATTTATCACTGAGTATGACGGTGATTGCTCTATAATTTGGAATAGCTCCAGCATCTCTATTAACACGAATTTGAAAATGTATATCAACTACTGATTAGTTAAATCTAAATGTTCTAGTGAGAAATAATACATCGGTTACAGCGTTGAAAAATCTAACTGTGATATTTTTAAACCAGTACCAATGTTTTGATCACGCCCCATTAACGACATAAGACGATGATACGCACTTGCTACATGATTGTGACTGAAATTCAACAAAATATCCTCATATGGTTCTTAATGTCCATTCATCCTTAATGAAACCTTAAAAACACCAAGATCATCAAAATACCATAATGCCACATATTTGTAAGTTTCCTCGTACAGCATTTTGTACTGCAATAACTATCTGTCACGGTGAAGAAACACCTTGCTGAGAAGCTACATGCTGTGTGAATAAGCCGATAATTGTACTTTGAGCACTGTCTGTGGCTGTTAGTAATGATAGAGTTGATTTACCAGCTTGACTGATAATAGATAGCAACCGGTCTTCTTCAGATATCGATGGAGTGAGTCATCACTTGCATCCACAGTGAACGTTTTGTAAGAATTACGCTACCAGCATCACCAGGGAGTGGCCATATTGCATCATCGCTGGGTGCTTTTCGTACTAGCACAAGTGTACGTTTGGCTTTCAAAATGACTTTTCTGACATTTCTCCAGAATCCAAAGATATGAGACAGTGGAATTGCACATGAAAATCTGCTATGTCCATCTTTTAACATTGCTCGACGTAATCTAAATCCTAAGTTGAAATCTGCATTTACATTAATAATGATTCTTTGCACATCAACATCAGCGTTGTTGGCGAAGTTTTTTGGTCATCCAATTTCATATTATTGGTATTCTGGAGAATTAGAAGTATCTTTTACAAACTTCATTGATGGACCAGCTGATCTTGAGTAATCGTTGCTGTATCTTGCAAGAACAAGGATTGTTATAGCAACGTCGACGTCTTTCTCAATTAATTCAATATTTTTTCCGTCGATAATATACGTAGTGTTGTCAAAGAACGCAATAACATCATTATTAACAAAACCAACACTAATATTAGCGTCATATTCAGTACTATCTTCTTTTATAATTTCACCTTCGACTTGAATAAATTCTTCAGTGGTTAAGAAATATCTACTTGCATCCTGAACCTGTAGTTCGATTCGTCCACGCTGATTTGGCTGTCGTGGGTCGTAAGAATAATACTGATAATCACGCACAGATTCTTCTTTAAGAACTGGTGCATCCATGTCAAACGCGGGGTCAGATATACGCTTAAACATCTTTATTATTAACATCTTCGTCTAACAGAAACACCACTTCGAGAAGTAAGACCACTTCCTTCTATCGGACAAGCGGTTATATATTTTTCCTTTTCCGACATTGGTACATCAGCCAACTCTGCTAGTTTTTTTTATTAGCGGCTTGATTATTATTTTACTAACACTTGAGGGCATCACTTCATTGCTGGATAATTTCACCGGCTGAGGTCGGACCGCTTGCGGCTTGCGTAGAAATCGTGATAGTCTATTTCTGATTGCTGAAAATACATACTTTACTAGCAATATTACCAACAGCGCCTATACCTTTTTCACGAACAAAATCAGCAGCTTTCATTCCTAGGTGCATTACAATCGGTATTGATTCTGGGGCTATCCTTCTAAACAGACCCTGAACAACATCACTTAGTCTATCTCCTTGGGTTGTTTTGAATACTGGTAATCGAGAGTTTATTACCCTGACCATGGTAAGTCCATGTTGAGCACTCTGTATTATCATTTTATTATTTAGTGGCTTTATCACTAATTGTATCTAATCCCTGTGGTAATCATCGACGATTTCATTAATAAGGGACCGATATAGATTAT
The DNA here is from genome assembly GCA_016746295.1 of Potamilus streckersoni. Classification (NCBI taxonomy): domain Eukaryota; kingdom Metazoa; phylum Mollusca; class Bivalvia; order Unionida; family Unionidae; genus Potamilus; species Potamilus streckersoni. Next base: position 134,986 of record JAEAOA010002326.1, read on the forward strand.
TATCCATGATACCGCCTGTGAATAATCGTTTGCAAATTTCAGTTAAATCATTAATGATTTCTGAAGAATTATTACCAGCTCGTTTTTCTCCAATGAAAATTTCTAGTCGATCAACATCAACAAGATCATTATTGGGACAAATAATAAGACCACTTCCAGTAGAAGGTTCTAAATCTTTTTGTAATTTTTCTCCCTATTTTCTTCCTTCCTTCTCCTCATATTGTCTCCACCATTTGCCTGTACTGAGGGTGCCATTCTTCCACCTCTTCCTTTTTGCTTTGTTTAGGAGATGTAATTGGTATTCGTGATTTGGAAGTTTGTTGTTTTCGTTCTTTTGCTTGCTCTTTTATTTTTTTTTTGGTGTTATTTCCACTATTTTGATTAGATTAGGTCATTGATTTCATTAACGTAATCTTGATATAATGGATCTTTAGTCTTAACCTTTTCAACATCCATACGTATGCGATATAATGCTTTTTGCCATTGTTCATAGGTTTTAATAATGTTAGCGTACTCAGGTTTCATTACTTTATCTCTTCTACTAAAATCAGCCACAGCAAATATAGATAATTGCTGTCGGTTTCTAATTTCGTTCTTAATTACTTTAATAGTTTCTTCATTAAATTTATCCATCAATTCATCAATACTTAAAGGACCTACTTATTTTGGTTCAATGGCTAGTGTATCAACTCCTTCAGATACTTTTAATAGTTGAGCAGCAGCTATTTCGGCTGGAAGTACTTTACGATTTTTTTTGTTTTCTTATTTCTTTCTGCTATTTTTCTAGTTGCTTCAGCAGTTTTCTCTAACACAGAATACTTTTAGTGATTTTTCTGATGGGTTTAAAAAATTTGTTTTGTATCCTCTTCGAATTCACTTTTGAGATTCCTGATATGATTGTAGTTTTTGCTTAACATAATTACGGACGGGTATAAATTTTCTAATTGACTCTAGACGCTCTATAGCTAATCTAGCTGACCTTGGTTCTTTAATATGTGTCAAATTGATAATATTTATATTGGCTGTTTAATTTATAGTAGCAGAGAGGGTGAATAACCAACGCATGCGGCCAGCACGTGTAAAGAAAATTGTAAATTTTATCCAATTAGAGAAGTTTTTGGCTTAATACTAACAACATCGTTTGTCAGCCTTCGTAGGAACCTTAACTTTTCATAAATAAGGGTCTTCAACTTTGTAGGGTTCACCCTTCCTGCTGCTATCTGGTTTCGTAATTCCATCGTCAGTACCTGTGTAGAAAAGCCTCTCATGTCTCAGCAGTGGATTCTAAATTACTTATTACCACCTCCCTCTTAGCGTTGACCATTTGATTATATGTAAACGAAAAACTAAAGTTTAAAGACCAGAGTCAGCGATAAGTTTCTCCAGTAACAACATTCTGTAATAAATGTATTGTGCTGTCCAATTTAAATGTCAAGCGAGTTCATTCAATGTGGTTTAATAGGCTTCATGACTTGTGCTAAATTTGTAAAAAGAGAATGCAGAAAATGATTAGATAGTAATAACTATGACGTCATAACAGCAGCTGGTACACCAGCCCTGTTTAGATGTGCTCTGAACGCTTCTCTAATGAATGTGTATGATTTTAGAGGTGTTGGTTTATTATAGGTTGTATTTTTGCTAAATATCTCATTGTGGTCATTTTTATTTTATTTGACCCAATGTGATGGATTTTTTTTAAAAAAAAAAAAAAAAACAGGCTTTTGCTACCGACCAGAAGAAGATAATTGTTTTATTTTAGGGCTAAAATTCTTTTCTACCAATCTCCCACCGATATTAAAATAAAATGGATGGTCCTTTACAATCTGTTAGTTTAATCGACACTTTAAGTCCAACGAAACAGTAGTAGCCGACATTGGAGTGAACGTAATATGCAAAGGTGACACATATTTTAAACACCATGCTTAATTCGAATGTACAAGTATGATAACAGAGAGGCGAAAAAACAATCAAATGTGAGGAATGTGGGAATGTTTTCACTAGAATTAATAGACTAACGGTAAATAGAAGGATACATAGTGAAGGGGGGAAAAAACCTATTCAGATATGATGTGTATGGTCAAATGTTCAGTTGAATTGCGGACTTGAAGAATCACTTAATAATTCATAGTGAAATAAAACCATATAAATGTGATCCATGCTGTAAAGAGTTTGTACAAAACGTGTCTAACCGCTCCGGTGGCCTAGTGGTTAGAGAGTTTACATCGGATGCGAGAGGTCGTGGGTTAGAAACTCGGCCAAGTTATACCAAAGACTTACAAAAACTGTACTAACAGCTGCCTCGCTTGGCGCTCTGCATTAAAAGGTTAGTGTTAGGACTGGTTGACCTTGTTTCAGGATAATGTGACTGGTTGGGACATCATGACACATGTCTGCGGTATGATGCCCCAGTGCTAGAAAATCACTTTAAACTCTCACACTGCAGACATCGTAGCGATATGACTGAACAATTGTTAAAGCTACGTTAAAAATCTAAATCACACACACACACACACACACACACACACACACAAACACACACACAATAGGTCTCTTAAAAACATTATAGGATTCATTATGGAGATAAACCGTGGTAATTCATAGCAAGCATGAAGACTGTTATGTAAGAAAGGTAGAGGAACACTGTATTCCAACATGGGAGCAGGTCTGAATGGAAAGATTCGGATGACCCCTATCTTTTTGTACATGTATTGCATCTTCTCAACGCCCACTAGTATTATACAACCAATAAATAACACTGATCACACCAGCCGTGATTCTGAAGCAAAGATTCTTTATCTAATAGTGTTTTTATAAGTGCTTCAACCACAGTTAATGTATTTATAGTCACAACCCCAATAGACGTCAACATAAAAATTGAAAGCCCTGGCATCGTTTGATACATCACAAGATGGCTGGAATATGTGTAGCAGGGAGATGATATTAAAAGATGTTGGTATCAATAGCTGGTTTACTTACACTGAGAAAACTCTTTAAGATCTAGTCCATATATTTGGAATGATCGATGCTCCCAAACAACTATGAAAATAAATCATGAAAGAGCCATTTAACTCATTGCCACAAAATGTAGGAGGAGCTTAAAGAAACAAATCAGGACTCAAATTCCTCCACATTCTAGATAACCGTTTCCTGCATGCATATCATACATGGATATCCTCCACAGCAAACCTCAGCAGTAACAGAAGCATCTTTCCAAATCAAGGGTTCATACAGTCTTGTAGCTAACAGCTACTTGATGATATCGTTGGGTGTATTCTCCTTGATAACTTTATATACATGAAATATTTTTTACCAATAATCGACTCGTAATGAAGCTATTTGCTGTTTATTTTCCTGTGTATTCAGTGAAGTAAGTAAACAAAAAAAAAAAAACAACAAAAAAGAAAAAAAAAACAAAAAACAAAACCACACAGTTTCATGTGTTATAATTCGGCCATATTATATGCATCAGTCCAGTATTCTCCATACTTTCTAACTCCTCTCTTTTTTGTTATCATATTTATGACTATTTTCATCATTATCCAGTTATTGACGATGTGCATGAGGGTCACTTTGATGATATTAAAATGACCTGATTTACTTCATACACCTAATAAAATCTGTCCATTTCAGCAACTGGATTTATTTGCATCACAGTAGTAGTCTGATGGTGGATATTTTATTATCATAATAAAACAGATCAAATAATCATGAAATGGAATGATATTCCACATTTTATTTGATAATCGGACACACTTCTATCTGTTAGTAGCAATTAGAAGATATTTCCACTGCCACGTTTTTTTCGGTTTTATTAATCTGTTTAGAAAATAATTGATATTGGGATTGCAAATCAGTGTTAATTTTGAGATCTCCAGATAAACAAATGGTACATTTTAAGTCAATATTAAAGCGAAACTTCCTCCGGTGTTGTTTCCTTTAGTAGGATCCTCTGCGTCTGGGAACGCTTGGTCGACCACACTTATTCCAATCATGGAAGCTATTTCTTTTTCAAACAAAATTAAAGAAGAATAAGACTGAGATTGTAATTCTTGCACAATGAACTGAATATGTCTACTTTCTCTGTTCTATGAATTTGTCTTGTCGTATTTTAAAATAGATGCTAACTAATAATTGGTTTCAGGTCACACCCTCGCATTTCATACAAACAAGGTCGCATTTGCCTGCATACTTCATTTATCTCTTTCCATAGACAATTAAAATAATACAGTATAATTAATGGATTCTGCTAACACTCATAGTTACCTTCTGTCAAAAATTCTCAACTACACGTTCCATGGATAGGCTTTATGAGGGAGTATGCCATTCCATCTGAAACAAGACTTATTGCTTTGTGCAAAACATAGGCAGCCGGTTTTGCTGAATAAGTCCTTATTAAAATATGAGACCTGGCCTGAGAATCATACCACAAACCGTTAAATTTCCCAATCAGACTATAAGTTTACCTAACCATCATTATTGGAAATTATACATTTTGCCACTGCCATTAAAATACCGATCTCAGCAAAGTTTCAACTTATGATAAATATTCTAACAAGTACGACCACTGCATAGCGACATCATAACCCTTCGCATTTCGAAAAACAAACTCGTTCTTCTTCCTACCCCATTTCTCTGAACACTGTTATCAAAGTGAAACTGATTAAGAATCAGTATGGTGCCTACCATATTATTAAAGTACTGGCACCTCAATCTGATTTATTTTCGTGTTAAATCACGTACATAAGTGTACACTTAATATATGTTACAATGTCATCAACAAAATTATGTATTTTATGGATTCCAATGACATCTGAAATATTCACATTAACATTCATCTAGATGTTAAAAACAGGATACCCGGTTCAAAGGAGGAAAGCTTGCAAAACCGAGAGGGAAGAATAATATAATATGTAACAAGTACCAATCACATTCATTCAGACTTGGGTCATCTTGATCTATTCTATCAAATTAACAGAAACTCTCGATAATGCGTATCTACTCATCAAAACAAGCAACCAAAATATGTTGAATTGTAGTTAAAAATACTTTAATAATTAAAGCTGTTAATTGTTTCAGAGTTTTAGGCAGACGTGTTTTCATAAGTCTATATTCTGGTTCGACATTTTGTAAAGCTAATGCTTTAATAGAAAGCATAAAACTGAACCTAGGAAATCGGGGATTCTGAGAGAGGTTAGAATATGTTAGTTAGAATAGTTAAACCAGAAAATCCTGAAATGCAGTCATTCAACCATAGTTCATCTACTGTAATGTGCATGAGAAAAGTTAATTTTTGATACATGCAGAGACTAATTTGCTTACAGAAAACAACATCCAGGGTGATCGAAAATGTCATATATATATATATATATATATATATATATATATATATATATATATATATATATATATATATATATATATATATATATATATATATATATATATATATATATATATATATATATATGACAAAATCATATAGCGAATAACAGTCCTTTCTAGTGGACTGAATCCAGCGAGGATTCACTTGTGTCAGGGATATATATATATATATATATATATATATATATATATATATATATATATATATATATATATATATATATATATATATATATATATATATATATATATATATATATTGAGAGAGAGAGAGAGAGAGAGAGAGAGAGAGAGAGAGAGAGAGAGAGAGAGAGAGAGAGAGAGAGAGAGAGAGAGATGCAATAAACTGACGACGAACAGTACGAAACTAGTAACTAACTAGCCTAAGCGCTTTCGACTCTTAATGAGTCTTTTTCAAAGGCAAATACAAAACATATATACGACAAACAAATAAACACAAAAACGTTGTGTTTGTAAACCTCGACATGGCTGTCTCCACATGCGTTAAAACTATAAATACAACCAGCTTGTATAGACTAGTTGCGGAAACTGAAAACGAAGTATAATTCCCTAAAAGTCTACAAGCGAAAGTGACATCTATTTTTACTTTTTGTACATTTATGTAACGCAGATTGTGTGTGTGTGTGTGTGTGTGTGTGTGTGTGTGTGTGTGTGTGTGTGTGTGTTTAATACAAACAATACTACCATACAGGTTAGAGAACTTAAATTCGTACTCTAAGGAGTTTCGAACCCAGGTTCGAGAGTAAATGGCACCTATCGCCTGTCCTGCACGCACCAGCCCATATACCGTCACGACTAAGCACGCATCACCAAAATAAATGATGGCACTGAGTCGGTGTTATATGAGCTCGTGCGCAGTAGACACACTCGCATGACGACCTAGTAAATAAAAATATATATATATATATATATATATATATATATATATATATATATATATATATATATATATATATATATATATATATATATATATATATATATATATATATATATTGTTGTTGGCATCCGTCCGTCTTCGTGAGACGATGTTTTAGCTCCCTGTTTTGGTGCAATATCTGCACCGTCGCGAGTGGCTGAAGAGTATACACACATTCCTTCCAGATTCCTATTTAAAAAATCAAGGTATATAGGATTTTTTTATATTGCCAAGAATTATGAATATAACCCAGAGAGAGAGAGAGAGAGAACAGACTGTGCTATCCATGGATTCTGTAGTAGAATCATGATAATAGTGGGCATAATTTAATAGTAGTAATATAATATTGTAAATAACATTTTCATTATGCATTCATTATTCTGAGCATATTCAACTAAATGAAGGAGTCGTCCGCGTTATTAAAATCCCCTAGAGATCAGATTCTGCGCCGTGTTCAAAACGATATTAGACCCTAACGTATGTTTACTGCAGGGTAGAAATTAGTAGAAATTGGCTACTTTCTGTAATAAATTCTGTTTGATAGTATATCTGACCGTAAAGGTGAAAATAATGTTGTTTTTTTTTCTCACTAGATTGGATTCATGGGATGGTGTTCTGAACATTACTGTGTCCCCTCCCCAATGGATATGTATAGATTTTTAGTCTTGCGATTCTGAAGCGATAAAAGTCGCGCAAGAAAAGTCGAATCACTCGAAGGGTTGTGGTCACACTTGCATTCCTTGTGTTTATTTATAATACCGTTAAGGTGATTTAATGTTGTCAGAAATTTCGTCCTGCTCTATTGATAAAACTGCTGATTTCTGCGATTCTAAGAAAGGTAAAATATAAGACCCAACGTGCTTTTTTTTTTCTTCATTTTTCTACCGGAAGTTCAGCAGTCTTAATGTGAGTTGAAATAACAAAGACAAAACGTTTTTGGAAAGCATGTTTAATTCTGAGGAACACAAAAGTTTACCACGCAGCGACAAGACAAACAAGTGTGAAGAATGTGGAAAAGAGTTCACTAGGAGTTATAGTCTAAAAATACATAAAAGGATTCATAGTGGAGAAAAACCATTCAAGTGTGATATATGTGGTCGAATGTTTGCTCAAAAAGGTTACTTGAATCAGCACTTAAGAATGCATAATGGACTAAAAGCATACAAGTGTGAGCTCTGTGGTAAAAAGTTTGCACAAAAAGGTTATCTTAAAACGCATTATATGATTCATTATGGAGAAAAACCGTACAAATGTGAAATATGTGGTAGAATGTTTACTCAGTATCAGCACCTGAAGATGCACTTAAAAATTCACTGTGGACAAAAATCTTTTAAGTGTGAAGCATGTGGTAGACTGTTCAGACAAAATACAGAACTAAAGGTGCACCTAAGAACACATAGTGGAGAAAAACCATTTAAATGTAAAATCTGTGGAACAAAGTTTACTCAGACTTCAAACCTTAAGAGGCACTTAAGAATACACAATGGTGAAACACAATACAAATGTGAAGAATGTGGTAAGGAGTTCATTTCACTCATAAATCTCCAGAGTCATTTAAAAATACACAGTGGAGAAAAACCTTTCAAATGTACATTGTGTGGTAAAGTGTTTAGTCATGCTCACCAATTGAAGATACATTTAAGAATACACAGTGGAGAAAAGCCTTACAAATGTCAAGAATGTGGGAAGGAGTTCACTCAGAGTCAGAATCTGAAGCAACATTCAAGGAGTCATACTGGAGAAAAACCATACAAATGTGATTTATGTGAAAAAAGCTTTGGCTATTCCCAGAACTTGAAGAAACATTTAATAGTACATAGTAGATAATTTGTTTATATATAAACCCATTAATGTATAACATTGTGGATGTATAGTGCCGGATTTGCACAGGATTTTTCCATTTAGTCATTACTTTCTCACCTTTTGATTTTATTGTGCAATAATAATGTTCTTAACAATGGAAAATTTCTTAGGAGTGGGGGTGGGTGTGATTTTGATGTCTTTACTAGATTGTTCTAAATTAATGAGTAATTTCAATTCATTAGAAATTAAATAAATTTTTATTATTCATGTATATTTTTAAGCTGTCTTTTGAAATTGGTTTTGCTTGGGGTTATCACAATAAACGAATGACAAAAAATACGAGTTTTAAATTATTTTGGCTAAGTTGTTATTTTGTCTGATTTCCAGCCAGTATAACCACAGCAGTTGTTTGTTTTTATTGAAATGCTAAACATGAATACTTAAAGCCATTAAAGTTTTGACTACAAGAAGGACTTTTTGGCTGCCCAAGCTTTCAGACTGTGATTACACCTGAAATTCTCAGAGGATGCACCATGTTTCCATGTAATGTCACTAATGTGACCCTGTGATGCTTCCCCTTTACATATTTTCATCTGCCATATCTAATCTCCATGTAATGTGTTCCATTGATGCTTTCCCAATCTCCAGAATAGCTTCAGCGAAGGAAAATCGCATAAAGCCTTTTTGACTAACAGTTAAACCATTTCATTGTAATTATTAATTTACCATCTGAAAAGGACTGCCTTTCTGAAAGGTCTTCTCTAATGTACATCAAAACAAGCAGCAGCAGGAAAGGTGAACCCTACAAAATTTTGCTCGAATCCTTAAAAGGTTCCTGCAGAGGCTGAAAATAAAATACGTCAACAACGCTAAACCAAAGTCTCTAACTGAATATATTTCCATACAGTTAAGTACTGAGGTTAGCTCATTTTTGTTATGTTATTATTGACATATGATTTTTTTACTTTGTAAGTTGTTTTTGTTTACTTGTAAAGCGACCAATTGTTGTCCTTCACCCTCCTTGCTGCTATTGATAGTCAAGGGGAGTTTAACCAAAGATTTTATCTAGACCAATCTACGAGCGTATGTGTAAACTAATAAATAGAGTTTTGTTTCTCAAATCAGTTATATTTCCATCCTTATTTGTGAGTTTGAAATTCATTCCTGACACTAATGGATTATGTACACGAAGGTAGACTTGACTTATTGGCTCAGATACACTAAGCCACCCTGGGGGTGATTGAATACTGGAGGAACATAATATATATCCCTGCTGAGCCTGATTAGACTTAGAAAGGTCAACGTGGTAGCTACTGTCAGTTATATCACATACTAGATGCAGTGCGATGGTGGATGTTATATTAATATTAGGTGAAATATGACGTCCTGTTCCATATGGGTCATTATTACATCTGAGAACAGTTGGTAACGGGATTACTTTTTTTTTCCCACGATTGTATTACTCCCAGATAATATTCTTCAATAAGATCATTTAATGATTTCTTCATTTTAGCGTTTTTTAGAACTGGTATAATAAATGTTTGCAGATCATTTTAAATTATTTTATAATTATTAATAAATAATTGCTTACTTTTTTGATTAGTGTAAGTATGTCTACTAGGATCAATTGCAATGTTTATAATACTTCGATTGGCGATATATGAATCGAATAATATACCATTTAAGTGTTTTATTGACTCAATTACTCTGCTGCTTTACATTATAATCATAATACTATAATAATGAAGTAAGTAAATTTCTTAAATCATTAAACGCCTATCGTATTCAGGCTTAAGAGCATCTAAAAATATTTAAAAAAAATTCTTCATCAACAATTTCATTAGCATGCTCTGGCGTCTTGGGATCTTGTACGATAACCTTAAATGCGAATCTAGTAACCTGAGAGATCCTTTCACCGTCAAAATCGGTAAAGTAATGATTATTATTGTTTGGATCAAATTCAGATTTTATATAATGCCATGGATTTTTTTCTCTCCATATTCTGGATCTTTAATGAATTTTTTTCTACTCGTTTTAAACTCATTTTTAGCTGGTTCTGGTGGACCTTGAAAAACAGGTGCGACTTCAGGCCATCCTAACACTGATCTAATTGAACTTTGATAAATATCCACAACATAGTCAGGAGAATGTATTTCAATCAACGACGATAATGTTGGTTCGTAAACAGTAATTGCTATCTTTGACTCTTTTCCAGTTATAGATTTAATACTGCGCTGGAATTCTTCATTAATTTGCTCTAACTGATAACTTCTAGTTGAAATACTAACTACTTGCCAATCGGGAGTTCCATCAGATTTATTCTTTTTTGCGAATACTATTGAATTATTTGCCTGTATTCCACCAAATGGTTTTGATCTACTATTAGGCTAGCTATAATAAACACGTAATTGAGCTAATGCTATATGTTTTACTGGAATTGCAGTTGGAAAGTTAACGCTGAATTCAGGATTGGTTGAACTTACTGATATCAGTAGTTTTTGATGGCGTCGTATTAGTGACGATCTGTTGCAATAGTTCTCTTGAATCAGACATTTTTGTTATGTTTATTATTTAATTCTCCATCCTATCGTTATTGTCACTAGATGATGCGTTATTTTCCATCACGAATGCTTCATCGTAGGATTTTATTATCATAACTAACTCTTCATCATATATTTTACCATCACTGAGGTTCAAGGAAAGATGCGAGCATAATTTAGTTTAGGCGGCTGTTGCTGTGTGTAATTTCAACATGTACTCGCGTAATTTACCACTCGTGCATATAGATATTTTCTTAGAAATAATACTGAGAATACCTGCATATGTTGTAGAAATGACAATCGTTAAAACCGCAGGAGCAGTCACTGTTAACGTTGATAATAATAATCCGGTTCCAGCAACAACAGCAGAAACCGAATAAACTACTATGTCAATAACAACTTTTCGTCTGCGATATTGTTTTACTTTCAGCGTGTATTCGTCAATGATATTTTTTAGTTCAGTCTGACACACGCCGGATTATATCTGTGACGTTGAACGTCAATGAGTGACTCTGTCATTATACATAATGACGTTGTCATTTAATTAAGTAATTAAAATGGAAGGAATTACAAATTCCAGACACCACCAATAATTAGTGGAGGACAAACTTCTATCCGATGATTCCAACGTGAACTTTTCTTCAGAATTTTTATCCGACATCACAGATACGCTTCTAGACAATTTATTAGCTAATGGAGATGTGGTAAGTATGTTAAATTCTACAACGCGAAACACAATCTATATATACCAGCGACCTCTGCGGTGTGTTTGATGGTCTTATATCGCTGTGTCCATGTAGCTGAGCCTGATCTGACGACGTACACGATGTTGATGATCTGTTTGTGAAGAATTTTAAGCAGGCTCGTTCTTTAAACAATATCCGGTATTCCACTATTAATATCGTTGGGTTTTGTGTTAATATCAGTAAGTTTTATATCAACAATTGGTGGACTTGTTTATGTTTCTGCGAAAACTCAAAAAACGTATTCACGTGAGCGGTAAAATCAGTTTTGAGCGTGACTATTTCATTACTGATTGGAATCTCTTTATCGTCGACGTATTTTTTGTAGCAGCATCAAACTCAGATTCTGGTATTTTTAAGTTAATAATACCCTTATGGTTCATATCGGGAAATGCACTCATTATACCACCGTTGGTTAATACGTACTTAGATTCCTGATCGTCAACATATGTTTTTGTTGTAGCATCACTTTTTGTAGTTGGATATCCAAGATCTGTGATTTTATTTTTGTTCATTATAACGTCAACACTAAATACACCGCCAGTCGTCCTGACAATCGTTACCTGACTTACCGGAATCTTGTACTTTACCCTAATCAGTAAAAGTAACGATATTGTCAGCAATTGCAGTAGGAATTTGTATAACTACAGTTGTATATTACTCGTCTATAATCGTCCTTGCTTGTCCTGAAAATTAACCACTTCATTTTGATCCACACTTGCAATATTAAATAAATCATCAATCTCATTTCTGAGTTGATCGAGTATTACATATTTCGATAAATCATCCTGCTGCTGAACTTTACCACGAGCAGATCTTCCGTATATATCTACCATTATATTTACTGATATCTGTTTAAATATGACGGCATGGTATATTCATGCACGACTTTATGAGGTGGCTTTCCTGTAGGTGCTAGGGATAGAGCATTAAGTACATAAGTACTTCTCGACCACATATTGGTGGATCAGTTAATGTTTGTGTTGGTAATGTAGAATACTATGTTGGAGCATTATTATTGCTGACATAATGAAGAAATTCTTTTGGTGGCGCTAAGCCATATGAATCAAAATAGATAATTCCACGTGGATCAATTGCATACGCTACCCAATGGGTACCTGGTCCAGATTTTTTTTATCGAGATTAATAATATCTGTTTGAGTATTGCTTGGTTGTTTTAGTAATTGATCGCGCATAAAACTACCTCTGAAGTTTTTACTTTTAGTTGTTTATCAGTATCAAAGAAATCAAAATTAGACATAAGTGAGATCAGTAAATTGTCCCTGGAACTCTTAGACCATTTCCATATCATGAATGCGGGGTCAATGGTAATCTGAGACCTTTCCCCTTTTTTAGATGCTCGTTGTATTCCTTGCCCGGGTGCTTTCTTTAATGTCATTTCATCAGCAGCTCCAACAGCGCCTAATGCAGCTGCTTTTGCCACCGCAGGGGCTGCAGCTGCTATTAATGCTGGAATAGCTGCGAGAAGGGGAAATATACCACCCGTTTTAAAAGTATATTTGACAGGGTCTGCAGAAAGACTAAGTTTGACGTCTTTATTTGCTTTTTTTTTGGTTCATTACAGTTTTTGAATTGACTATAATTTATTTGAACCGCTCATCTGTTCCTTTTTCAAAGATATTGTTGTTCCTTGGTTATTGTTTGATGCCGATTGCAGTCTTTTGACCTGACCAGGAGTCAGGGTAAAGTTAGCGTGTTTGTATGACATTATTTATTATTCATGAATAATCTAATTACGTGTTACATATTTTGTACTGGGGCATCAACGACTCTCATTCGTCCACCAACACCTTCAAGGAGCATTGATTTATCGCTAGGTATAACAGCAACTGCTCTGTAATTAGCAATAGCTCCTCTTGTTACACTAGCTCGAAAATGTATATCTACAACATATTGTCTGGTCAAATCTAAATGTTCGAGTGAAAAGTAATAGATCCGATACAAGGTTGTAAAATCTGGTTGTGATATTTGTCATCCAGTATCAGCATTTTGATCACGGCCCATAAACGTCATAAGACGCTGATATGTACATGCTACATGATTTTGATCGAAATTCAGTAATATATCCTCGGATGGTTCTTGATGTCCATTTATCCTTAACGAAATCTCAGAAACACCAAGACTGTCAAATATAGTGTGACTACGCGTTTGGTCATTTACTCGTGCAGCATTTTGCAATACAATAAATATATGTCTGGCGCAGAAACCCCCTGCTGAGAGGCTATCTGCCATATAAATAAACCGTTAATATTACTCTGGATGGCATCCGTGGTCATTGTCAGCCATGTCAGCATTGATTTACCTCCTTGACTCATGAAAGATAGTAATCGTTGTTCTTCAGATATTTATGGAGTTAATACTGACATACATAGTGAAAGTTTTGTAAGAATTACTCCGCCAGCATCATCGGCGGGTCTCCATATTGCATCATCGTCTGTAGCCTTTCGTACTAGTACAACTGAAAGTCTGGCTCTGAAAATGACTTTTCTGACATTTCTACAGAATCAAAAGATATGTGATAGTGGAATTGCACATGAAAATATTCTTCTATTTCCTTTTAACATCGATCGACGTGAGCTAAATCCTAAATTTAAATCTGGTTCTACATTAATAATCATTCTCTCTACGTCTGCTGGGGCACCTCTAGCAAAGTTCTGTGGTCATCCTATTTCATATTTGTCGTACTCTAGAGAATCAGAGGTATTTTTTACAAACATTATTGATGGACCAGCTGATCTCGAATAATCGTCACTGTATCTTGCAAGACCAAGTATTGTTGTGGCAAAGTCAACATCTTTCTGAATTGATTCAATACTTTTTCCATCAATCATGTACGTGGCTCTACCAGACAACGCCATTATACCATTATTAACAAAACCAACACTCACGTTAGCGTGGTATTCAGCATTATCTGCTTTTAATATTTCACCTTCGACTTCAATAAATGCTTCGGAGAGTAGGTAATATCTACTTGTATCACGAATCTGAAGTTCAATCCTTCTACTCTGATTTGGAATTCGTGTGTCGTAAGAATAATACTGATAATCACGTACAGACTCATCTTTGAGGACTGCTGTGTCCATGTCAAATGCAGGATCACTTATACGTTTGAACATATTTATTATAATTATTATCGTCTAAAACGAAGACCACTTCCTGCTATGAGACTCGCGGTGATATTGTTTTTATTTTTCTGATAAGGGTATTTCAGCCAACTCTGCTAGTTTTTGATCAGCGACTTGATTTTTGTTTTACTAATATTTGCAGGCATTAATTCAGTGCTAGGTAATTTTACCAGCTGAGGCTGAACCGCTTGAGGTCTGCATATCAATTGTGCTAGTCTATATTTGATGTCCGAGAATGTTTTACTAGCAACATCACCAGCAACACTTATACCCTCTTCACGAACAACATCAATAGCGTTCATTCCTAGCTGCTTTGCAATTGGTATTTCTTTTGGGGCTATTCTTCTAAATAGACCCAGTACAATATCACCCAACACATTGTTTTAGGTTGCCCTGTATATCGGTACTCTTGTGTTAACTGCCCTGATCATGGTTGGTCCACGTTGAGTATTATGTATTATCATTTTACTAATAGTCATTATGATTAATTACATACTTAGTTCAGTGACTTAGTCGCTATAATAATCATTGTCGATTTCATTAATGAGAGACTGATACACATTAATATCCATCATACCGCCTGTAAATAATCTTTTACAAATATCTGCTGCTTCATTAATGATTTCTAGGGAATTATTACCAGCTCGTTTTCCTCTAATCAGAATTTCTAGTCGTTCAACATCAGCAAGGACGTTGTTAGGACATTGAGTAATAAGACCACTTCCTTGTGCGGTGAGGCCATTTCCAGTAGAGGGGTCCGGTGGCCAAAATTCTTTTTCAGATGGAGAACGTGATTCAGTTACTTCTGATGGATAACGTGATTCAGTTACTGGACTTCTTTCAAAAGACGACCCTCTCTTTCTTATTTCTCCTTGTTCCTTTCTCTCGTTTGGCCTTGCTAATATTCTTGCTTTTTTTCTTTAATTTCTCGTTATGGTTTTTCCAATCGTTGTATATTTTCTTCTTTTCGTTTTTTTCTCTCCCTTATTTCTCTTTGTTTTCTTTTTTGTCTTTCTTCTTCTTCTTCTTCTTCTTCTTCTTCTTCTTCTTCTTCTTCTTCTTCTTCTTCTTCTTCTTCTTCTTCTTCTTCTTCTTCTTCTTCTTCTTTTTTTTTATTACTTCTTCTATTATTCCCACCTCCTCTTGTATTGCGTCTTCTCTTTTTCTTTTATTCTTGCTTGTTCTTTTCTTTTGCTTCTTTTATTTCTCTTTTTCTTGCTTTTTCGTCTTGTCTTTCTTCTTCCTTGTGTTCTGCTTCTTTTATTTCTGACTGAATTATGTCATCAATTCCCTTTGCATAAATCTGATATAATGGATCATTATTTTTAATTTTTTCAACATTAAACGTATGCGATATAATGCTTTTTGCGACTGATTACGGCTTTTAAAATATTTAGCGTGTTCAGGTTTAAGTAATATAACTCGATTAGCAAAACCACCTAGAGCAAATTCAGGTAAATATTCAATTTTAACACCCATAATTCTTCATCAAATTTAGTCATCAATTCAATTCAGTAGTGTTAATAATAAATTTACCAATCCCTTGTCCTGTTTTTTTTTAGCGACGTTAAATGCTGGTCGAGCAGCACGAGTAGCAGTTATTTCAACTGGAAATTCTCTAAGAATCTTTTTTGTTTCCTTAGTTACTTCTGCTATTGTTTCTAATGCAGGTTGAATATCCTTAGTGGTGTCAGTAATAGGATTAAATAATTATTTTTTGTCCTCTTCAAACTCAACTTTTGACCCCTGGCTTAATTAAAGTTGATTTGTAAATGCATCACAGACGGGTAAATATTTTTAATTGCCTCTAGACGTTCGCCTGCTAATCTAGCCGAATGTGGCTCACCATTATTAATTTTTTTAATAATATTTATGATATATATTTAATATATAAATGCATGATGTCTGTCTTTAATGTGTGTATGAAATTTTTATCAAAAATAATCAGCAGCATCCTAGCCGTTATCCTTCATAGAATCCCTTGAGAGCCATTGTGTCTTTCATGAGGTCCTAACATGGTCGTCTCTCTTATGACTTATTATGCGACACCTCATGTGCTGTTTCTTTCGGCTATAACCCGTTATGGGTGTTATTGTGAAGGTACTTCCATGGGCAAAGAGCTCACGGCATGCAACTGTTTATTTTAGGAAGGGGATTTTCGCATAAACACAACCCCTGGAAGAATTTCTAATCGAAGAAAACCGAAATATTAAAAATTCAGAAGACTGTCTAGTCATTGCGGTTTGATAAATACCCCCAGAATCAAATCCCGGGGTGAAAGGTACAAAACGTACCCTTTCACTACGTGGTTGACGCAGTCAGGTACTTATCGAACCCGGAGGATTGCCCCGCCCCCAACCTTTATTAAATATTGTTTGGTACATCCAGAAACATACCCACCGGTTTAGGCAGTGATGGAAACCGAACTGGGGGTCTCAGTATCAGAATCCAGCATTCTTGCACTGAGCAACGAAATTCAGTTACAAATACACGCTCGATAAATAACTATATAGCTATTCATTAACACGAGGATATTACATTTCGAAGCATTTCATTTCTAAGCATTATATTTTTCACTTTTATAAATGAATCTAGATATTTTGTGATAACCGCTGTACGTATAAAAGGATTCAATTATATAGACACATGTAATCAGAGCCCACATACATGTATGATTAATATAGGCCAACATGTATAAGCACCGTTCATATTATTATACGCTGTGATTTTTATCGATAGGTTTGGCTTCTAAACAGACAGACAGATAAACAAACAGACATACAAATAGACAGACAGATGCACTTTATTAAGATTACACATATTAGTTTTATGGCAAATATAACAGTATGTAATGCACATAGATTAGATGTTAAAGAAATGCACAGGTCATTAACATAAATGACGTGTTACATGAAGGAAAGTAATCTAGTAATCTACTCTGTGAATAAGAATTTTCTCGACATTAGTTATGTCGCTTTATCATATATCCAATTACTTAAGTTAAGTCAATTTTGAAAAATTAAATGTTATTGTTTATTTGAAATATATATATATATATATATATATATATATATATATATATATATATATATATATATATATATATATATATATATATATATATATATTATGAACAGTGAGAATATTGCTGATATTGTTTCTGCTATTAAAAAAATAAGGCATGAAGGAATTCAAATATTCGATAGCCTCAGTCCTGAAAAACAATCATGTATGACTTTAAATTATTACAGCAGAGAACATTGCAAAATAATTTGACGTTACCTTTCAACTACAGATTCATTAAATCAATTTATAATTCTATGTAAGAATTATTAGCTATTGTAGATGACAGTAGGGCTATTCACTCCTCTTATGCGTTCAATCGAAAAGATAAAAAGTGCACTGTCTCACGAATACGAAAGACAGAAAAATGAAAGACAGTCGCGTAATACGACTGAAAAAGATTCTGTTGTTTGATTCTGTGATTAATGAAAGCAAAATTTAGGAGAGTGACAGCGAAGGCGGTCCCATAAAGGTAATTGTGGTTAAACAGGACCCTTGGCAAGATAGATAGAGTCAATTTTTATGTAAAAAATATTGTTCTGAGTGAGGAGTACACAGCTAAGTGACGTATTCAAATATAATCTTTTGGTCATACTTTATTGAATATGCAGATTTTCGTTTATGATCAGCTATAAACTTAACTGAAGTCGTGTTAATACTAAAATATTTGGCAGCTGCATACATAGAATTAAAAACTATTTTTTTCACCAGTAACTATGTTAGTAGATATGACTGACTTAGGAATCTTAGGATGAATACCAGTATTTCCACGTCTGCAATTCTGACTCTGCGTAATAGCTTGCAAGTTAGAAATTTCCTTATGCTGCAGATATTCTTCAATATGGTGAATAACAAATCCATCTTTAACGACCCCAAAATATCACTCGAATATGATCTTATGTGATAGATATATTTTATTGCCACTAACGTTAAGTCTAAAATAACCAATATTATCAAGACTACCGACTGGTTTCTTCAATCTGCAGTTCATGATAATACCATCTCTGGACGATTCGTAATTCGTATATACTGGATGTCTCACAAAATCTTTTGGCTCCATATATATAATATTTATTTGTCTAGATCATTATTTTGAAATCTGGTTAGATAATCCTTTTATGTCTTTTTCATAGGGCTTTTACCTGTCAATGTATCTTCTTTTTTTCATAATAATGGTTACGATCTCTATATATTTTACTACCAAAGCCTGCGCAAAGTTGTGCTTTTCCTCTACCTTCAATATGACGTTGAAAACATGGTTTTGGTCCAGTACTTCCATGTCTGATGCTTTGCATATGGTAACTACAGTATTTGTTTTCGTTTACGCATGGTTTATCACAATAAGAAATATGTCCATTTTTCAGCCATATACACTTATTGTCTGTTTAAATCACACACACACACACACACACACATATATATATATATATATATATATATATATATATATATATATATATATATATATATATATATATATATATATATATATATATATATATAATTCAAACAGAGAAATTCACAATATCCTAGATTTCAATTTGAATATTCGTCTTAATTATTATGATGATGGAGGAATTATCAGCAATTGAAATTGAACCATCTGCTACTAGATTTGATATCGACAGACTACCAAATATAAATTTAGTGTTTCGATGCGAAGACTAGTTGTTAAGAAATGCAGATATAACCAAAAGTATCCGTGAGGCTATGAAAGAATTTCGTGAGGACGGTGCTAGTTATGTGTGGTCAAATTTAGAGTTAAAAATATCATTAATATGATGAAAGACAAACGGGGAAAAGTAATTATTAACCACCTTGATAATCAAAAATATCTTATTTTAAAAAAATGTTGTGGAAACAGACGATAATATTTGGATTATTCGTGATAAAAGTGACTCCATTCATCTACAGTCTAGAAATAAAAAAAACATATTATTAAATAACAAATTGAAACCTGGAATACGGACTGGTATTGATAAACCGTATTTTGAGCAAGCGTATCATGTCACTGCTGAATGATAAACCTAATATTACAGATTCAAACCAATGAGATGGTCAGAGTCAAGAATAAACTGCGTGGCTGAGCGTAATTTAGAACATTTTTCAAATGCAATGCGTGGTAATGGTTTAACAGATTTATGACGTAAATAAATACGTGAATGGGGAGAGACCGTTAAAGATTCTGGTGGATCTACTAAGGTTGTTTCTAACCTAGAAAAGTCACTAAGATTTCCAATAACAGTAAAAACACTAATGGGATAGATATTGCTCAAACCAAATATATACAAAATGGAAAACCTATAACAATTATTGATCATAATGCACATGCATGGACTGATGCTGTAACAATATTCCCACGAGACAGAATGCTTAAATTTTATAATGGTCATGTATTTGATTTTATTAAAATATTAGTAAAAGTGACCCTGTATCTGTTCGGTTATTCAAAGTTCAGAACACGTATATCATGATCAGTTTGTGCGGCCTAACGGTAATATTTATAGAAAAGAATCTCTTCATGAAGATATGAGAAATCTTGCACTAAAATATACTTCTGACAATGACAAATTTAGACAACTACTCAATAATTGTTTTACGGTACCAGCTGTTGCGGCCCATTTCACTCAGGAAATAATTCATGGAAGCCGACAAAATCATAATTTATTGAGGATATACAAAAAAGTTGCATAGAATATGGGCATGGTGGATTATGGAGTATTAAATACCATTATAATGATGTTATCGCAGTCGATATGGCTGCATGTTATCCTGGAAGTTTTCTTGGATATGGAGAGTGTCCTAAATACTTTAACAGATTAGGACACCCTACAGGTGACATGGTCATAGTTTCGGTAAATGGACCCTTACCAGACTTTGACTTAACCGGATTTGCTTATATAGAATCATTTGAGTTCTCAAAAGATCTCCATCCGATTACTTATATTTAGTTTGGTAAGCATTTTACAGAAAAATGTTGGACTCCAATAGTGTTATTAAGGTATATGCTAGATGCTGAAGTATTAGTATCGTTAAAGGTAAATGAAGCGATTATATCCTATAGTCCACCAAAGCAAGTTTGGTTACCAGAACCAGACAGATTTACAATAGATATCAGGAAAAAAAAATCCTGATCTTGCCGAAGATGACATTATCAAAATTAATAATAATATAGGTAAATGATTAAACGAGCACGATGAGAAGCGTGCAAAAGATCTCGGTAGAAAGATAATCGGTAAATTTACTCAAGGTAGTTCATACGGTCATAAACGACATTACACAAGATTGATTATGGACGATGCTGAGTTAAATTTTATAATCGCTGATACAACCGACAAAAACACATTTATAAGCCGAAGTAATGCTTATTTATCGGATGGGACCAAACTAGGTACTATTTTGAGCTATATTGAGGGTGACTCACCGCAGTTTACTCATTTAAGATCTTCAATGATAGCCTTTTTTCTATAAATATGCTGTCGACGATAAATAGATTTCCTCCTCAAGCTGTTAGAGTCGCTACGGACTCATTTTATATAAACAAAAAATATAAGGATTTATTAAATCCGCTACTCGGTAATGGTGAGTGGGGGACATGGAGGATTAAACAAGATAATATATTCAGTTTTATTCTGAATTTGCTGACGCTGAAATTATGGAAATATTACAGAAATCATAATCAAATATCAGAATCATCTGCACCCTCTGTGCACGATCCTGTGGCTAGACATTATCATAATGGGTGTGGAGGGTCAGGTAAAACAACTCGTTCGATTAAATTATTTATAAACAACAATTCAGATATGATTGCTTTGACACCTACACATAAACCAGTCAGAGAGATAAAAGAACGAGTGGTTAAAACATGTACATATCATAGTTTCTTTAGATTGTGTGGACTCCTGAGCGAATGGGTAAAAAATATATACCTAAGTATATAATATGGGACGAGATAGACACGGTGTCGTTAGAAACACTAACAACATTTCTTGAGTGGTCTTTGACCAAAAATACTGCTGTGATTATGTGGTTATCATGGTCAACCACCGTCTTTTGTTACACAGTCTCCACATGAATGGCGAAAGAATAATGTAGATTATTACGAAGAAATAAATGATAACATAGAGCTTTTGATGAACCACTGAAAGAATTTAAAAGATTAATCAGACTACACCAGACAAAATACAATGTGAAGTAATGCGTGAGATAATTCCAGAAACTACCATGAATGATTTTTTAACTTTGTGGAGACATACTGATTTGATAGTCGCAAGTAAAAAGATAGATCGCGATGAATTGCAGAAGAAATTATTTACGTTACATAACGAAAAGTTTTCACATCTACCTGTACCATTATGTTACCGTCCAACAGATACTCGACGACAGAATATTGAAGTTAAAATTCCTGGTGTTGGAGTACACAATCTGGTATTTAATGACATTATTTTTGTCGCTATTACTACAGTTGAAGAGGCATTGAATATAGATAAATCACCGTGAACGTTATGATACGCTATAACGATCCACTCGTCGCAGGGATTAACTATTTCTGATACAAATAGCTGGGTTGTAGATGACCGGATTGAGTGGTCAAACTTAGTCTATCTTTCAGTATCTCGCGTCAGATGAATAACTCAACTACATAGGGTTATTATAGCTTATGTGATAACTGAAGAGATCACTAATGACGATGCTGCTGTAATAAAGAAAACACTAGCGTCTTATAAGCAATGTGACAAAAAAAATAAACGTGACTTTGATATTGATACTGAATTTATTATAACACTAAAACAACTACAGCATAATCGCTGTGCAAGTTGTAACACAATAACATTATGGCAATATTCGAATAATAATTCAAGACAATTTACAGTAGACAGAATAAATAGTGATCTTGGTCACACACGTGAAAATGTGATATTGACCTGTCATGAATGTAATCGACGTAGGGGTTCTAGTTTACATAAGTGAAGGTGATGGTAATTGTGTATATGTAGGAATTACCTGCAATTGTTTACGCACAAATCCAAGTTAAGGGGCAGTAGAATTTAGCCTGTATATATCAGGTCTTCAGTGGATCTAACCACGCTAGAAATTACATGTGTGGTCACACACCAAATAGGATCAGTAGCTCGTCTTTTGCCACCCTCCATCTCCCCTGGTTTGTATAAATACCTCACAATTACATCACCTAATACTGGTTGTTGACCTCGTTTTCCGTATTCATCGCTACGTGGTATATATTTTTTTGTTATTGCATTAGAAGGTTTCATGGAAGTTGCACGAGTAATTTCATTATTTGATGCAGATATCACACTTGGTAGCCTTGCAGCCCATTCACGAGATCGCTAACTGAACTTAAAGTCCATAGATATTTCCTTCGCATATTGATATCCAAATAACCGCTCAGCAAGCGTTCGATTAAGTCGTTCAACGAGTGCTTGACCACGGTGAATTTCAGTATGCCCTAGTCTGATTTTAACATTATGTTTTTTCATCAAAGATAATTCTGCACCAAGAAATTCTTTACCAGGATCTACTTATAATAGCTGTGGCCATCGTAGACCACTACGTTGATAAATTCGCTTAAACGCAGACGCAACTTCAGAAGCTGTCTTCGTCGATAATGGGATAATGGTTCAGCTTCTTTATATTTACTTGCAACGTCAACAACAGTAAATGCGTACTTATACGTGCGTGTCTTTCGTCCACGTGTTTTAATAGTATCGTGTGGTAAAAACAAACTATCTGCTTGGTTAACTTCGTTAGGAACACTGATATCAAAATGTGCATATTTACTTTGTTTTTATGTGGTATATAAATTTGCCATATTGCCTGTCGTGCTAACCAATTTGCAGCAACAGAACGTGAAACGTTTGCTGCTTTAGCAAGTTTAGTGAATGATGCTTTATCTCTCCAATACCCACTTGGGCTATAATAAATGGATTCCATTATAATACTTATATAACTAATTACCCACCCCTGACATTATTTTACTTTTCATAGTGGATTTTATTAGAAAACTGGCGAGGTCCTCTCTGACAGATTTAGTAGGTATAAAATTTAATGCATGAATCAATTTTACATCTGCAAGATGCCGCTGCTGCAAATCTTTACTTTTATTAGCAACGTCGTGAATATAACATGCTTGATCAATTTTATTTACTGGATACTCTCATGGTCTTGGTTGATCCTGGTCATCAAGTCGAATATCAAGTCTAGTTCCAGGACTACAATAACTATATCCAGGAAGGTGTTTCTCTCCTATGTACTTAGCGCATGGTAATCCAGGTAATTTTCCTAAAGAAGCAGCAATATCCCCACCTATCTTTGTCTCTGAGATAAATTTATATTTTTGTGTACCACATTTTACACATTCACACGTCGTTTATTTTTCGTTATTATTGTTGTTAATCCAGTTGTGGGTATAGATGATCTACATCGAACACAATATAGACTCATGTTATTAATAATATGGATACAATAATTGACTTTTCGGCTACACGAAAACAGGAACCAGTGAAGCACCGTCCAGCATTACCAAATTCGATAAGAATGATTAAATAGGTCCATCTGGATCAGGTAAAACACAATTATTGTTAAATTTATTAATGAGGTGGTTGAGATGGAACAAACTATATTTAATAGCTCCGTCTGTAGATGATCAGTATGGTTACGAAGTACTTAAAAGATTTTAACGAGAAAGCAAAATCAGTTAATAAAGACGGTGACAATATTATTAACTTTTTCAACAATATAGATGAAGCCCCGTCTGTAGATGATTTAGATGGATTCATTAATAATCTCATGGTACATGATGATGTGATGTTGGAAAAACAATCTAATCCAGCTAGAATAGTTTCTCAAGTTAGAAATTAAAACACAGACCGGTGATTTATGTTACTCAGAGATACACACAAATACCTAAGGTGATCAGAGATAACTGTAATATTCTAGTTGTGTTTAATGGAGTAAATAATTATACCCTACATAATATGTATTATACCTGGTGTTCAGGGGAAATGGCTATGAATAAATTAAAAAAATCTTTTTTTAAGCACAATCTGTTCCTTTTGGATTTATAACAATAAATCTACATGATCCAAGATCACAATATTGTGTCGATCTGGATAATAATATTTGGTTAACTCCCCTTGACTACTAAGAGCTGCAGGGAGGGGTGAAGTACAACAATTGGGTCGTTTTACAGGTAAACAAAATCGCCTTACATAGTCAGGAAACATAAAGTCAATAATAATGTAACAAAAATGAACTAACATCCTGACAAAGTCAGGCGTGTGGAAATATATTCAGTTTGAGATTTTGGTTTAGCGTTATTGACCTTTTTTCAGCCTCTGTAGGAACCTGTTTTTTTCGTTATGACTCGAGGAAAATTTTGTAGGGTTCACCATCCCTGCTGCTCGAATAATGAATCTTTTCAGATCACTTATATCAACATTTGACATGTGCATTTATGTCAGAACCCGAAAGAATAATTAGGCATGTGTGGACCTCAATATCGCACCTGGACAATCTCCCATTACTCATTAATGCTGCCGTAATTCATAAGTAACTGCGTATCGCAACATAATTTATATTTCCATTTTGCGATACATTTCTAGGCAATGAAAATTCGTTAGTTACAACAGTTAGAGACATTTTCTTCTATGCTATTGTTTGAAAATACTACACATACCTTTCAACACTATTTAACCTGGATAAATAATTTAGGCTTACGTGGTTTCTCTCATCATGTGACACTGTACTGGATCAGTCATTTCCAAAAGGACGACAGCTAATTGCCTAATGAGTATATATCTTTGATACAACATGACAATATACGCTCAGTACAAACCAGTCAATGCAAGTTACAGTATTGAACCCTGGTACTGCATGCAGATGTTGCATTTAGTTACAATAATATTGTTCGTGTGTCTGCATTCAACGCACGTTCATGTCGGTAAGTTAAAACAGTTTCTGCTAATATCAATATCTGAATTGAATCGTTTAAGGACGACATTGATGTTGTTGTTGTTCTTATTTTTTGGTTGAATTCTTTTTCTTCTTCTTCTTCTTCTTCTTCTTCTTCTTCTTATTATTATTATTATTATTATTATTATTATTATTATTATTATTATTATTATTATTATTATTATTGTTATTATTATTATTATTATTATTGTGAGAACCAATGAAGATAGTATGGGAATATTGGACTATATTATTGCATTAGTAGTTACGATGTCTTTTAAATATCACTTTATAGGGCTTAATCCCTTTCATTTATATTACTGTTTCATAATTTAAGGTCTATCATGCCAATTGTGCATTTATATTGGGTCGGCGTCTTGGAATAAAAATTATAATAGTCATACCCACGAGGTATTTTTTAAAAAAGCCGAAAATATTATCATGTTTTCTTTTCGTCTGTCCACCCACTCCGCTTTGTAAAATAATAATAAAAGTTCCAAAATCACTGTCAAAGGAGGTATATTTTCATTGCAAGTACATGCGCACTAGACTCTATCGTTTCTTAAGGATTTCAAATTCGCTTTCTATGTTTATGACCACTTAATCATGATAATACAAATAGATACTAGCAAACAAAATAAGAAATTTGCACACATGCGATCATACAATTTTCATTGAAATACATTAATGTGCGGTTAAGTGTGAGATATATATCCTTGTCGAAGGAACACTCTAAGTTGCGAATTTTTTTGTATTTCTTAAAAATGTTGTACACCTTAAACATATGGTAAGGAACAGATTGCTAATCATTGCCAAAAGTATACAATTTGAAATCGATTTTGCATCATAGTAACAATACAGTTCCTCTTAGAGTACTTATATCAATAACGACACTGACATGGAACATATGTAAAACGTACTTGACATGGAATGTATGTAAAGCGCACTTGACATGGAACATATGTGAAACGTACTTGTGTGCGATGCGCGTTTATTAAACGACTCCGACATCGATGGTGATTGTTTGACATAATGTAGATCTGATTGAAACAGATGCGATTTGTCATGTTCCCTTGACATTTAGATTCAACAAATCAACCTTTCATAGCTATAGCAGTACAAAAGATTGTTCGGAACATGTGCCCAACGATACTCTCCCAAAGATGAAAGGCATCTCTTAATTACAAAGGTGGAACCCATACCTTTTATAGGTGCCTGTCGAATCAACAGATTATAAGTAGAAAGAGATCTTTATCCTGTTGTTTCCTACAATTAATAAAAGGGGACACTTTCCATGAATTTAGCAGCTGCTGCTTTATAAGTGACTATAATATTCTTTATTTATTTTCATAATAGTTTCATACGTTTGGTGTAGTTCATATCTTTGCTTTCTGACTTAGACCTTTGTAGTCTCTGTGAGTACAATAATTTTCAAAATCTGGGACAAGAGGAGAAAGATAAAAGCATAAATTAGCCTATTTATATATAATTAGGACAGAGCATTAGCCTGTAGCATTTGGCTTATATAGAGGTATATTTTGATCTCGAAACTTTCATATAGTGTCTTCTGCAATTTTCATATTGATTTTATACTGACAATATACTGGCAAAGGAAAGTGGCTGCAAGACAGGATCATCTGCCTTCTCCACTACAAACGATCATATATATCAAAAGCTACTATAACATATTATCTTTTTCGTTACAACTCACACGTGTTAAAAAATTATCGGACCGTTGCTTGATGGATTTAATCGGGGTATAAGACTCCACTGTGAATAGTTTCAAACATTGTAAAAGAGTTTTGGGTGAAAATAAAAGGTCCTTAACGTATGATTTTCTATCTCTAATATTCTTACATAAATATCAGAATAAATATGGGAAAAATATTGTCAAGGGCCTGCCTTGACATAAGAATGTATTTAAAATCTATTAGTTTGCATATTGTTCTGCTGAAATAGCATCACAACAGATATTTTACCTTTACTTAATGATATCATAGGAACAGATACTAAGCAAATATCAAAATGAATTCATTTTAAACAAGCAAACATAATTGGAATACAGATGAATTTTTTTCGCAATATACACACTATAAACTTTCTAACACTTTTAGAAAAACTATATTGGCCAGTTGTGTGCAATATAATATAATATAATATAATATAATATAATATAATATAATATAATATAATATAATATAATATAATATAATATAATATAATATAATATAATAAAAATATAATATAATATAATATAATATAATATAATATAATATAATATAATATAATATAATATAATATAATATAATACAATACAATACAATACAATACAATACAATACAATACAATACAATATAATATATATAATATAATATAATATAATATAATATAATATAATATAATATAATATAATATAATATAATATAATATAATATAATATAATATAATATAATATAATAAATTATGATATGATATGATATGATAAATTTTATTATGACAGATTTGGGCACACGTTTGAACATAAAACGGTTTTACATCACTCCGCACGGTTGAGCCATTATTCGTAACCGACAATAATATCAGACAGTCTCATTTACTTACGTCGCGGACGTAATATAGTTGGTTTATTTGTCCAGGTGAAAGTAACATGCTAGCACGAGACATGCGAAAGATAGATTTAATCTTGAAATCGTGTTATGGACCTTCATGTTTTGAATGTGGTCTCTATTCAGTCTGAATATGATTAGTACAGTCATTTATAATAGAAAGGATGATACTCTTGCCTGGTAAAGGAAACTTTTCTAGGTCTAGAAGTTGTCAGACCGATTTTTGTTCAGGATATTCAGAAACGGTACAGCAATTGTAGTTCGCACCAATTTAAAATATAAACATTTGCCTTCTCTTGCATTTATGTGTGCTTCTGGTTCACGTTTGTCATATTTTTAGCATTATAATATTTTTTTTGTTCCTGTTGGAGGTTTTTGCATATCTCGTAACGACATGAATAATTAAGAAGAAATTGATGCATTAAGAATCAAGCGTATGCATTCGTTGTACAGTTTAAACTGGCAAGTATTCGCTCATACCTTATTTTGTATTTATTCAGGTTAAGACAATGTGTTCATTGAATTCAAGACTGTATTCCCTTAAAGTGTTAAGCCCACAGAACACCTTAAGTACAATGCCGAGTAAAACCAATTGTTTATTTCATTCACAATATATTTCTTTTAAAACTCACGAAATGAAAACCGTTCATGTCTGACAGCATTCCACGTCTGAATAAATTGCAGCGTTTGCATTCAACAAGTTTAAATTATTTGCCATAATAGCTATTATGACCCTAGTATGTCAACTTGGACGTAGGAAGGTATAATAAATTTAGTAATGCGAAATTAATAAGGGATTGCCATAAGTGACTGTCGAGTTAAGATCATGATTATGTTCAACACATTCCAATGCTTTATTGTCTTTCCTACTGGATAGTTAGCAATAGTCTTTTAATGCTTGTGAAATAAAATAATATTATATATTATAGCTTTCCATATTTATTTTCCGCTTCAGGATATGACATTTGTATGTATCATTAATAATGATGATAGAGAAACACTGCAGTAATAAGGAAATAACATCGAACTTAATGTTGGGTCGGCATGGTGTGTTGTTCAAAACTGCAGCAACGCAAAGCAGAGAGAACATAGAGTGCGCGTACTCTCTTCCCCAACAAACACATGCATGCATCTCTCTCTTTCTTTCTTTGTTTCTTTCTTTTTTCTTTCCCTCTCTGTTTTCTTTCTTTCTTTCTTTCTTTCTTTCTTTCTTTCTTTCTTTCTTTCTTTCTTTCTTTCTTTCTTTCTTTCTTTCTTTCTTTCTTTGTTTCCTTCTTTCTTTCTTACTTTCTGACTTTCTTTCTTTTTTTTCTCTCTCTGTTCCTATATATATATATATATATATATATATATATATATATATATATATATATATATATATATATACCCTTTCAAGCGCACTGGATCCACCAAGGGATCACGTGTGTCAGGGATTGATTAAAATAGATGCAACAAACTGACGACGAACAGTGCGAAACTAATAACTATCTAGCCTGAGCGATTTCGACTCTTAATGAGTCTTTTTCAAAGGCAAATACAAAACATATATAAGACAAACAAATAAACACAAAACGTTTTTGTAAACCTCTACATGGCTGTCTCCACCTGGGTTAAAACCATAAATACAAACAGCTTGTATAGACTCGTTGCAGATTCTGAAAACGGTGTATAATTCCCTAAAAGTCTACTAGCCAAAGCGACATCTATTTTTACTTGTTTGTACATTTATCTAACGCAGATTACATCCCGGATATTTGATTTTTTTACCGGTAATTCTTATAGTAAAAATTGAAGGATACTAAGAAGATTTAGAAAAAGTTAAATTCTACTAGTGCATAGTTTTCTTTTTCTAGTCTTCTTGGTTTAGACCGCTTGGTTTCAATGTTCTAAGGCGGCGTTTCCTTCCTGGTTTCGGAACTCCAGCTATGGTTGTTAGCAATAGCGATAAGTGTTATATCACTGAAAGTGTGGATAGGGAAGGAGAAGTGTTCTGCGACCGGGCTTATATATATATATATATATATATATATATATATATATATATATATATATATATATATATATATATATATATATATATATATATATATATATATATATATATATATATATATATATATATATATGAATTTGTGTATTATACATGCTACATAGAATAACAAGCAGCAGAGAGGGTGAATCCTACAACAATATATTTGCGACAAAATCGATTAAAGCCTCAGAATGCCAATGGAGCCTTCCTACGAAATCTCATATTTTAACCAAAAAAAAATTAAAGGTCCCATTTTACAAATGGAGCCTTAGCGATTTTGTCGCAAATACATTGTCATAACCACACTCAAATTGCTGCCATCTACGTCTACAAATTTTTGCGACAGAATCGATTAAAGCCTCAGAATGCCAATGGAGCCTTCCTACGAAATCTCATATTTCAACCAAAAAAAAAATAAAGACCCCATCTTAGCGATTTTTGTCGCAAATACATTGTCATAACCACACTCAAATTGCTGCCATCTACGGTCGCAAATATGTTGTCATTTCACCCTCTCTGCTGCTGATTAATACAAATTATTTAACCGATATTTGTTAGCTTTTCACAAACAGACTAATCGATAATACTTCACCACGTAGATCAATTAAATTATTTGACTTACTCATAATGAATGAATCTTCTCATTAGAACCGGACAACTTTTACAAGATAAGACATTAACACTGTACAACAAAATCAAAAAGCCTTTATCACCTTAATTCTGGTTGGAAATAAATCGAAACCAAATTGCCGATTTAACTTTTTGAGTACAAATCAAAAGTGCTAAACAAGGTTTTCAATTATCTATTATAACTTTATCGCCTCAGATTGAATTTTATTTGGTAAATGTTCCAAAAGTGTATTGACTAACGCAAACATGACCGGGACCTTAATTTGATTTTTCTGGCAAAGAATTTATAGTTTTATCGTGATTTGCACAAAACCTAAAGGTTCATATGGAAGCAAGAAGAAATTCGTTTCAGTTCCATAAATGAACGTACAAAGTCATATTTTCATCTTATCCCATCCATAACTGCCATTGTAATTAATTTTACATTGATGTGGAACATGGTTTATTTTTACTGAGTCACATAGAAGCATCAGAATTTTTTCATATAGAATGAGGGTCCTTTCATAAATAAACATTGCCAATCTATTACTTTTTAGCATTGTTCATATCCATTTGCAAATTAAACGCTGTGGTCATCCAACATAGGTCATTGTGGTAATTTATCTATCAGTAATGTCCATTTAAAGGTATATAAATGATTTTATGCTACTTTAATAACTTCAGGTATGATGGCCTTGATGGTAAATAAATTTAGATTTATACTTATTTCCAGATCACATTAATTATATCCATCTAATAAAAACGAGTTATATTAGCGAATAATTAGCAAATTTGACTTTCATAAATTTAATAATCAAATTTCAGAAAATAGATACGTTAAGACCCAACCAAAATGTTTGCTCTATACGACCAAATAATCCAAAGGCTAATTTCAAACTCTAAGAACTAAAATATAATTTGTAAATACTTTGCCATTTGATTGTAGATAACTGAATATAGGTCCATAAGTCCTAGAAATAGAGGAGCAAATATTTTGATCAAATTTTTTAACTTTTTTTTAAGAAATCCGTTTGAAATTTATACCTAGGTGATGTACAATCGAAAAAAATTTAAAGTTAATGATTGGTTGGAAAATGTTAATTTCAGTTACTCCAAATTTTTTAATTTTTAGTCTGTCCAGGACAAATCAATTATTTTAGTTTTTGTCAAAAGTTTGAAACTCTTATGATGGAATGCTAAATATAATTTAACAGTAATCTTTTGAAAAAATAAACTGTTTTTATCAGTTTAACAGCATAAAGAAAGTACAAATCATATAAGAAAAGATTCAACGTAAATTTGAAACTCAATTCATTGTCAGCTCATCATTTTTGAAATTAAAATTTCTAAAAAATAGTTGATAAATTGATGCATATAATTCCATAGGAAAAAATGAAACATTGCAAATTAACAATCATTTTAAATTTTCAATGGTTTTTTTATTTTTAAAAATTAAATTGAAACTAAAATGGTATGAATATCAATTCTTACTTTATTTATAATAATAAACATTCAACAAAATATTTATATAATCCTTGCATCAAGAAAACATGTTCAGAACTGATAAAAAACCCTTCGAATGTCAGCTAATATATAAAACTCCCCCCGCTAAATTTAAGAAATTTAATTTAAACATTCTCATAAATCAATAAGTTTTTTAAAAATATTGTTTGACTAGAGTAAGTGTTAATCTTTTCGAGAGACTTTCTCAAAATTGGCAATCTGAAAATTTTTTGGCAAATTTTAAATCGTTGTTATATAAAATTATCTGTGGAATAGAACAGAATAAATGGTTCTAAAAATATTTAAAATTGATTACTGAGATAATCCGTGGTTTATTGTTTGAAAATGTTTTTAGAGAAGCACCTAAATTATAAGCAAATCATGGTCAACTTCATTGTATACTTGATGTGATAATATGTTTACATAAATTATTGACTTTTAAATATTTCATTGTGTTTCCGAATATACAAATATTTTTGGCTAATATAAAAATGGTTGTATTCAAGCATTAAAGCCATGACAAGAAATAAATAAAATACTTAATGTCTAAATATTTTTTGAATAATTCTTATAATCGTTCCCCAACAGTTGGAAGATTTATGTAAATATTACTGATTAACTGTTGTAATCTCCAGTTAGAAAGTATTTGCACCTTTACTAAAACAATATCTTAAAATCCCGACGAGAAAATTTAGGGATGATTTTCAGATATCAGTTCAATTGTTTACCCAGTAATTACTAAATCTTGAAAATTAAAGCTCTATGTTTCCAAATAAGTCCATGGATTAAAATATTTTTCTAAACAACAATATTTTGCTTATTGAAAGTCAAGTTTTGATTAAAATTCAGGAAAAAAATGTCAATCAACAGGATGACAATTCATAAGTCAGTTCATATGAAAAGATTAACTGGCAACAATTAGAAAAGAACGTTTATGGGCAATCAAATTTTATTCTCAGTTTACCAGCTTAAGTACATAACCTTATCTAAACGACTTGTTTTATCCTAGGAAAATCTCTTTATTCTAAGTTTTTATCAAAAACGTTGTATGCCCTTACACTGACATTAACAAATTGGATTATAACCAGAAAGGGTTCGCTGGCGTTTTGTAAACATTCTAAGTTTTGGATTGTAGTAGATCAAATTTCAAAACTTTTGTGAATATAACCACTGGTATTCCAAAAACTTTTGAACTATTGTCACCCCTTTTCGTACAATTTTTCTTGAGCGTGAAAATGACAAGATACAGCAAACCTCACTTATAGCCCATCTAAACGTATGTAGCATTAAATTTTTTCTTCTGAAAACCTCAAAATCCCAAACAAGGGAATTTTTTGACCTAATCTCACAAATTAAGTTCCATTTCGCTATGAGAAGGGATATCAGAATATTAGATATTTTATGAGACCACATGTCCACAAATTACCATCCATATCTTCAAGACACGACAGATTATCTCATAAAAAGCAAAGTACCTAGTGAAACCATTACTGCCAGATACATTACTTGCTTCCTTAGACGTCACATAGTTTTACACCAACATACCGCACAACGAAGGTTACAGCATGTAGCGAATTTGGGAAAACAAGAACTGTAAACAATCCACCCACACACTTCTTATCCAACTCCTGGAGCTTGTTGAACAAAAACTAATACAGAACTTTGAATTGCTTTTAATAAACTTACAAATCAATGTGTAACTACCTACAAATCACCTTGGAACTGCAACCTTTTTTCTACTAAAATGAATTCATCCCATCCCTTTGGAAAACTTGATACAGCTCTTACGCAGTTTGAGGTACACCATCATACCAGTGGTACGCTTTAATCGATGATTAGAAATGATGTGGCAGTATGGGAGAAAGTCGGAATGAATTCATATCAAAGGCATCAACAACTTCCAGTTCCTTCAATTTATCACGGCAGAAATTTCCAACTCAAACCATGTTTTCCTGGACACAACAACCAGACTGGTGGACAACAAATTACACACAGACATCTACTCGAAAACCAACCGACAAACACCAGTATCTCCTACCAACCAGCTGTCATCCAAAACACTGCATTAAGAACATTCCATATAGCCAGGCACTGAGGATACGCAGAATTTGCTCCGACGATGAAAGATTCCTAGAAAGGTCTGAAGAGCTGGCTAAACATTTAATTTACCGAGGCTACGACAAAGACCTGATTGCGGAGGCAATCCAAAGGGCCAAACAAACAAACCGTGATGACCTACTCAGATATGGACAGAAAGAAAAGGTTGATAGGATGCCATTTATTCTGACCTATCACCCAGACAATCCCAAAGTAGGTAAAATCATCGCAAACCACTGGCCAACCGTGCAATCGTCAGACATACTAAACCTAATACTTCCGAACAAACCTGTAGTAGCTTACCGGAGACCAAAAAACCTAAAGGACATCCTAGTCAGGGCAAAGCTAACGCCAATCGCTAGTCAAAACCAACCTAGTCAATCTGGACCCTGTGGCGATAAAAGATGCAAAACCTGTCAACATATGATAGAGACCAAGACATTCACTAGCACAGTGACTAAAGAAAAACTAAACATACATGGTCCAAACAAAACGTGCAAAACAGAGAATGTGATTTATCTCATCACATGTAAGATCTGTGGCCTTCAGTACGTGGGAGAAACTGAAAAGCTACACAAAGGATAAACCTTCATAGATCTGATTGGATGACAAAAAAGCTGTACAGAAGCCCGGTCGCAGAACACTTCTCCTCCCCTGGCCACCTTTCAGTGATATAATACTTATCGCTATTGCTAACAACCACAGCTGGAGTTCCGAAACCAGGAAGGAAAAGGAATCATACTGGATACGCCGCCTTAGAACATTGAAACCAAGCGGTCTAAACCAAGAAGACTAGAAAATGAAAACTATGCACTAGTAGAATTTTAACATTTTCTAAATCTTCTTATTTATCCTTCATTTTTTACTATAAGAATAACCGGTATAGAATCAAATATCCAGGATATAATCTGCGTTACATATGTACAAAAGTAAAAATAGATGTCGCTTTGGCTTGTAGACTTTTAGGGAATTATACAACGTTTTCAGTTTCCGCAACTAGTCTATACAAGCTGGTTGTATTTATAGTTTTAGCACATGTGAAGACAGCCATGTAGAGGTTTACAAACACAAGGTTTTTGTGTTTATTTGTTTGTCGTATATATATATATGTTTTGTATTTGCCTTTGAAAAAGACTCATTAAGAGTCGAAAGCGCTTAGGCTAGTTAGTTACTAGTTTCGTACTGTTCGTCGTCAGTTTATTGCATATATTATAATATATATATATGATATATATATATATATCCAGTACGCTTAAATATATATATATATATATATCGCCATATATATATATATATATATATATATATATATATATATATATATATATAAATATATATAATATATATATATATATATATATATATATATATATATATATATATATATATATATATATATATATATATATGCTTATATCATCTATTTGTTAAATAATATATAAAATATTTATATAATTTATAATTATTACGTTCATATAAATCATGTACAATGCCAAATAAAACCTTTTTAAACATATATAATTTTCTATATAGTTATATATGCACATATAATATATATATATATATTAAAACTTTTAAGGTTTTATAGGATTTAGGTTACAATTGCAAAAGTTGCATTTTTAGAAATAAATATAATTCTATTGAAATTAATTATTTGTTGAATTGTTCAAAACGTGTTAGATTTCTATCTTTTCTGTTATTTTGTTTCAGAGAATAGGGTGGAAAACATAATCAATCATACTATATTTATGTACCGTAGTAGCGATGCACTAAAAGGAGAATTATGTGATACATATATTTTCCTTTCTTGCTTTCTGGTTACATTTACTATTAGAACAGTGCAATTATGATTGCTTGAATTTTGAGTTGCATTTTCAAACAATTTAGCAACTTGCACAGAAATAACAATTTTGATATAAGCCAGGTATTGTTAGCTGTTTTGTGCAGTGTCAGCTTATAGTCATGAAGGATGATATATTACCCAGCCACTTAATCCTGACAGCAGGCTGACCAGTCCGACTAGTAACATTTTAATGCTGAGCGCCAAGCGAGGTTGCTGCTTGTATCATTTCTATAATTATTTGGTACGACATGAGCGGGTTTAGAACCAACGACTTACTGCATAGGAGGCGAAAACTCTAATCAATTAAACAAACGGAACAGTCTTGTAATTGCAATAAAAGTGGAATGAAAACAGTCATCAGTCTTAGTCTATATTGACTGAATTAGTTATGGGGATATGATAGAGGAAACTGAGGTCCCCAACTTTACAAAATCATCTCTAAAGGTAAAGGAGAATTTATTGTTAAAAGTCCACGGTTATTAAGGATATTTGGAAAAGACACAGTTATAAGGTGAATTTCGAACAAGCACAAAGCAGAAATATTTTTATATCTATATCCTATCAGAGAGAGAGAGAGAGAGAGAGAGAGAGAGAGAGAGAGAGAGAGAGAGAGAGAGAGAGAGAGAGAGAGAGAGAGAGAGAGAGAGAGAGAGAGAGAGAGGAGATCTGACCAAAGTTTCAGACCGAAATAAAGCTTCCTACGGAGGTTGAAAAAAGTAAAAGAATAACAGTTAAATGTCATAAGTAAATACTAACTATATTAATAATAGCGCTAAACATGGAGTGTCGCATAACTGAACTAGCTATATAGCGGCTGGAAGCAGTTAAAATATATTCCTGTCCCTGATTATTTCAAACAAAGATTACAAGAGCGTCAAGAGTCTCAGGTAGAATTTGCAGAAGGTGCATAACAGTTATTTAATCCAGTTAAGAAAGTTGCCTTTTGTTTTCTTTCCACGTTGGAGGAATCCTCTAAAGCACATCAGCAATCATCTTAAGCTGGAAAACTGGCAGAAAGAACTAAACAAGAAAACAGAGTTTACGAGAACTTTCAGGTGAAATATTTGGTGTTACTTATCAATCAAAAACACAAAAGTTATTTAAGTGTACTGACCAACTTTATTCTGAAGTGAAGAATATAAGGTAGCGCATACTAGAAACAGAAACAAAATCAAAAACAGAACCAGATCAAAAGCCAACATTTATGTGAATTACAAATATACGGATTACTGTATCAACAACATAAAAAACACTTTTCAGCAAGAGAGAATTTGATTTGTTTGCCGGCGCAAGTTTTGATAATAGAAGAAAAGGTTTGGAACCCGAGTGCTGTGAGTGGTGAGAACTGTTACAAATGGATATTTCACATACAATACAGTGCTGATCAGGCCTGAAATAATGATATAAGATATACTGCATTTAGCAGTGGAATAGGTAAATATTTTTCATGTTTACAACAACAAATATAACAAGTTCCGGCAGTATTACAACAACAAAAACACTAAGAATGACAACAAAAATGACAATCACAGCAACCACTTAAAAACAGATGACACAACGAGTACTGAAGAAGAATGTTATGATGCAAATCTTGCCTCCTCCGCTGATATTAGTATAGGTACTAGATTAAGTGATCTTATTACTCCATATCCTAAAATCGTCGTAGCCGATATTTATTGACCAGAAATTGTAATTTTGGAAAATGGCCGGAAATAATTCCCCATAAATTATAAATCAAGCAGATACCATTTGTTAGAGACTGTACACAGTTGGTATCAAGGACAGTAATGTTTATTGGTCCCTCACTGATGATATTATTGATGTTTATTACCACAGTGATAGACGGTATGCAATTAGATCAGTGACAAAAATGACGCTCGATGTGGACATGTAATGGTCAGGTTGATGCATTCGCAATTACCTGCGAATAAAGGGATGGGCATGGTGATGTTGTTCAAATTGTATTTATAAGTGTAGCCCAAAAGCAATACAGATTTCAAAACAACTTGGAATAAAAGCTTTGGACCTTATTCGTGATAAAGGTATTGGTACTGTTGGCGATGTTGCTAGCAAATCAATTTTATCAATCAATGATAGATTAACACGATTAATACGAGGAAAACCATGGCGATAAAATTACCCAGCACCGAAGTTATGCCTGCAAATGTTAGTAAAATAATAAATCAAGCTGCAAATTATAAACTGGCTGAGTTGGCTGGTGTTACCCTGTCAGAAAAAGAATAAACATAACTGCTAGTCTGATGGCAGGACGTGGTTTTCGTGTTAGACCATAAAGAATATAAATATTGTTCAAACGTGTATCTCATCCCGCATTTGACATGGATGTGCTGATCCTCAACAAATATGTGAGCGATTATCTATATTATTTTACGGCGCAAGAGAGCCAAATCAGTATGGGCGAATTGAGCTGCACATTCGGGATGCAAACATATATTTCTTACTGAAGCATTTAGTGAATATGAAGGTGAAATTCTAAAAGGAGATGATACTAAATAAGGAGCTTATATGTAAATTGGTTTTGCTATAATAATGGCATTATGACGTTGTTTGCCAGAGCCACGTAGATCATCGACGTAGGAAATATTGAATCAATTCAGAAAGACGTCTACGTTGCCACGTCTATATTGGGTTTAGCAAGATACGTTGATGATTTCTAAAATTCAGATGGTCCGTGAATGATATTTGTCATGAATACTCCTAACCACCGTGACTAAAGACAGTAAAATATAAGATGACCAATAAAAATGATAACAATGTTGACGCTAATGTCCGGCTGTTCATGGTGTTAATCCAGATTGCAACTTAAGAGTCAGCACATGTCGATCAATTATGAAAGGTGGAGGTAGAAGATTTCATATGCCATTCCAGTGTCACTTATCATTTGATTTTGCACAAATGTAAGACAGGTCATTATTCGAGCTAATCATAAAGTTGTACTTGTAAGAAAGTCAACCGACAATGATGTAATCTGGCGCCATTTCGGTGTGGAAGGTAAAGTAACACTAAAAAGCGTTCACTGTGAATGCCAGCATTTGATACCATCACTACTCGAAGAACAACGGTCTGCAAAAGAAAAATATCATCGACGAGTATACAGCAAAATAACAAAAAAGCAGACGTCTCGTTGCTATTGATATAATTGCATACTCCGTATCTACTGACATGTCTGGGACTCAATAGCGCGTTATCAGCCAAATACGTGATAACATTGATAATAGGAATTGGCGTTTTAGTTGCAACAGGAATGATCGCAAATAAATATCCACATACGCGGTAGATAAATTACAAATGTACAAATATGCCAATTTATCGCCTTTACTATCATCAGATCTCAACTATGGAATAATCAGGAATTCACAGAAATTCACATAAAGGATTATGATTTACCACGAGACCCTAACTGTGTTGATTCGAAGTTGAACCTACATTATCGCCTACGAGAAACGATATTAGACATCGGATTAAAAAATTATGATGTCGCAATAATGAAAAGAGATCGTAGGCAATTCAACTGCTCTAAAATAAGATGATATCCGCAAGCTCAACTAATCCTGAGTTCAGCGTTAGCTTTCCAACTGCGTCGGAAATAGCACTAGTACAATTGCGGGGTATCACCTTTGGTGAAAATATTAAATCAAAATCAATCAGTAGGATGAAAGCAAATAATTCACTATATTTCATTTTGCCGACTTTAAAGATTGATCTAAAATTATCACTATCCATTTTAATGTGAGTATTGATAACTTTAAGCAAGAAATTTGCACAATATATAATAGGATATACCAATTAGGAACTTCGTAAGGAAATTATTTCCCAGATGAACACACAAATCAAATAGATGATGGTCTTGAAAATTCCAATCTAAACTTGTACAATATGTTATTAATTCCAATGATGGCAAAATGCTGAAGTTACATCTCTTTACAGTAGTTACATATTTACAATATCTACAGTATCATATACAAAACACCACCATTCTACGTTCAACAGTTTTGCACAACTATCGCATTAACAACTATGGGGAGGGCAAAGTAGCACCCGCCTCTTGTAGACATTGTGGGCGGTTGTAAATGTGTGTTGTTTTTAGAGCATTGTGTGAATCACCAATAGTAATATGTTTAAGAAATTATATATGGTGTTTGATACTTTGAAATCCAGAAATATGATTCACAGGGGCGTGGGTTGTATCTTATCGACTTTTCTCTCATTTCTTATCTATTATCCATGGCAATGTCAAGAGAAGGAAAAAACCTGACAAAGTCAGAAAAATAGCTTTTTTCTAAGAAGCACCCTCCCCCCAAAAAACTGATTTATAAATGAAGTTTGTTTTTAAAATACGAGTGAGGTAACTGTTTAATTCCTCCACCATTTGCATAACAAAGTTATTTTCATTGACTTTATTAAGGCTGTTGAAATTTAAAAGTATTTTTCTGCCTTCAATATACTATGGGCACCTAACTCAAACAGAAAATCATTTTAATATTTTCTTGTATAGTATTTTCTTGTTCAGAATTGTTTCAGTATTTTGATCGTCATCTTCAAAATATTGTATCGTGATATTCAAATGCAACTTTATGCTCTATTTCAGGTGGGGCGGCTGACTTAAATGTTATGCTTTGTTTGTATTTCTGTGAAAATGCTGATCTAGTTATATTATCTGAGGCTGGAAGAATACATAAATATTGGTAACTGCTGATAGAAATGGAATTTCTATTTCTTCCCTTGTCTTTGTATTTATACAACCGGTCTTGATTCTATGTATTGACCTGCAAATTTTCAGAAAACTATTTGTTTGATCGGAAATCAATATGATCAATAAAATGACCTTTTACGATCATTCCATGAAAAAAAAACCTCGTATACCAACCTATGACGATATATATTTCCCCAGCACAGAATATGAGATAGCCAGCATTATTTACAAAACCTAATGATTTTGTAGTCGAAGCTACAAATTACACCATCACGAGATGCCTGCTAATTTTTGATGATATGATATATTACAAATTCTTCTACATCCATTTATATAATAAATAAAATTTGTCTAAATTATTATATATTGCTAGAAATAAATATGTGGGTTGCTATCGTGAAAATCTAACGGGATAATCCGCAGCGTTTTTTGGTAGATCATTCGTCACCAGCAACACTTTTGCCTGCGCTGGAAGAATACATAATATTGGCAGCTGCAGATAGCGATGGAATTTCTATTTCTTCCCATGTCTTTGTATTTACAGATATAACCGGTCTTGATTTTATGTAGTGGCCTGCAAATTATCAGAGGACTATTTGTTGGATAGGAAATCAATATGATGAATCAAATGAGCTTTTACGATCATGCCATGAATAAACTCGTACACAAATCTATGACGATATATATTTCCCCAGCACATAATATGAGGTAATCAGCATTATTTACAAAACCTAATAATTTTGTAGTCGAAGCTCCTAGTTACACCATCACGAGATGCCTGATAATTTTTGATGATATGTTACAAATTCTTCTACCTCCATTTATATAATAAAAAGAGTTTGACTAAATTATTATTTATTACTAGCAAAAAAAATATTTGGGATGCTAGCGTGAAAATCTGGCGGGTTAATTCGCAGCGTTCTTTTTTGTAGATCATTCGTCACCAGCAACGCTGTTACCTGAGCAATGCTTTTAATCATAACACAATTTTAAAGCTCTGTACTTTCTACCATCACAATCTATACACAATTGTGATTTTCCTCTGACTCACCTTTTTACATTAAAAAATTTCGTTTTAGTCATTGGCATTCTCGCCTTGCATCTTGCCGAAGATACATTCATAAATCTG
Source organism: Potamilus streckersoni (assembly GCA_016746295.1). Classification (NCBI taxonomy): domain Eukaryota; kingdom Metazoa; phylum Mollusca; class Bivalvia; order Unionida; family Unionidae; genus Potamilus; species Potamilus streckersoni. The sequence continues at coordinate 177,107 of JAEAOA010002326.1, forward strand.
TTGTAGAGGCCGTATCACAAGGAGTTGTAGATCCATTTATCATTTGCAGTGATCTTTTGCTTGAATCTTATATAAGAAAGTCTAATATATATATATATATATATATATATATATATATATATATATATATATATATATATATATATATATATATATATATATATATATATATATATATATATTATAACATGGAAGAATTTACAACATTATATGCAATCAAGTTTTTTCAAAGCAAATTCGATCTTGAGAGAATACTCCCTGTCTTTAGGATACTAATACACTAACTAAACCATTGAGGTTTTTCGATGTGAACTCTGGTTAATTCGACGAATAAGACCCTAATCACCATTCGCAAAGCACTTTCCTTCGATGTTGCCGCTCATGTGTGATCAACATTCAAAATCATGCGCGAAGTATACGCTACAATAGGTGACCAAAGGGCAAGATCAATAATTGATTATCTCGACAAAGATACTTTTATAGAATAAACCTTTTCGTAGATCTTGAGGTCACGTGGATTATCTGTGATCTATCTTCGAGAATCAAATCATGCTGGAAATCTTGTTAATTTGTGTAAAAATGCCAAACGCAGAGCTTTAACATGTATTGAGAAATCATGTCATGAACGAACATACCCCATGGCGGCAGTTGCTTGTGCGACATATCTGCTAAATGACATGACTAATGTTGATGATCTCCAATCAATGAAATGTACGATGCTGTTCATGAGCGAGTTACATAAAATTTTATTAACGCGATACATAGAAATGTTTTAACGGCATTACGACATAAACAAATAAATGAGAGGTTGAGTGTGTCAAGGAACATGACCATACGACCAATGACTTTCTAAGCTGGATAAGAAATTAAAATTTCCAATAAGGTAAAAGAATAACAGGCGAGATTTTGTTTGAATCAAAATCTAAATCAAAAGGCACTTCCATAGAGATCGTTTGTGATAAAGCACATGCGTTGTTGATGAATGTAACAATTTTTCCACGCGAGAGAAATGCTAAATTGTATAACGGTGATATAAAGACATTATAAATAAAATTATCAAAGCTATCGTCATCTGTATAGTTGTTTCAAAGTTCTGAAGATTGAAATTGTGATCATTTTGTACGCTCTAATGGAGGTATGTATCAATCTAATTCTCACCATTAGGAAATGAAGTATTTTGCGTTAAAATACACCAATGATGCTAAACAATTACTCAGCAATTGCCTTGCCAACCATTCCGTCAGTTGTCAATCACTTTTCTTAGGAGCAAAATTCATCGATCGGAGTTGTTGTCGATGTGATACTTAGCTGCGTCTAATATGACATGGAGGACTGTAGAATACCAAATACTATTGTGAAGGTATTACCTCAATTTGTGGTTGCATGTTGTCCAGGAACTTTTCTTCGCATGGGAGCTTGTGCTTAATATTTAAAAAAATTGGGATATCTAGCACACGAACTGACCAGAGTTGCGATAAATGGACGTTTATCAGATTTTGATTTTACTTGATATACACGTATTGAATCGTTTGAATTTAGGGAAAATCTTCATTCTATTGTTTATGTCTGGTTTGGTTGTCATTTTAGGAAACGTGGATGGGCTCCAATAGTGTTATTACGATATATGCTTGAAACTGTATTTTTAAAATCGTTAACTGCAAGTGAGGCAATAGTATCGTCCCCAGAATTAAGTTTGGTTATTAAAAAAAACTACCTCCTGATGATAGATCTATTCTCGATAAAATCTTTGAACATGAAAATGAATTTGCAAAAGATCTCAGCAGAAAAGTAATTGGTAATTGTATTCACGGTGGTTCATGCCATCACAAACGACGATCTTGTTGATGAATCATCGACGGTGTCGAAGTTGATTTATAATTACTGATACAGGAGTGAATGGCTCATTTATAAGTCGAAGTAATGCTTGCTTGTCGAAAGGAAGTAAATTAGGTAAAATTGGTAGAGATATTGATGGCGACTCACCACTGTTTACTAATTTAATATCATCGATGTTAGCGTACTCTTCAGGAAATTTATTATCAACGATAAACATATTTCCTGACACTACGTTTAGAAATGCCACATATTTAATTTTATGTGAATAAAAATATGCAGAGATATGTTAATGATTGGTATCGATGCATCATTAGACGAATGGACAATTAATAGAGAACAAATAGATTTTCTGACTCCGAAAAGCGACCTTTTGTTGGATCATCTCCGCATGAATGACTTATAAAGTTTGAGGATGATGAGGAAACAACTAATCTTTACTGATATGAATAAAGATAGTTAAACAAAATTAATCAGATAGAAACCAGAATAAATAAAATGTGAAGTAATGCTTGAAGAGATTACAGAAACTCCCGTGAATTATTTTTGGAATATGTGGAGACCAAATAACTTCCGATAAATCTCAATGGATGCTAATATATGCTATAACGATTCATTCGTTGGAAGGATTAACTATAATTTGGATAGTCGATGATCGTCTTGTAAAGTCAAATTTATTTTATATGGCCGTGTCCGGAGTCAGAAGAATATCTCTACTCTGGAGGGTTATCATTTATTCATAGTAAATAATAATTAAACTGCTAGCAATGGCATCCATGTAGTAAGAAAATATTAGCTAGTTATCAGAGTTATCAGCATTGTGATAAAAAATGAACTCGACCTTGAACTCGATGCTTTATTTATCACGACTCTGAAACGATAACAGAATAATGATTGTGAGATCTGTAACGCAGTTATGTTGTGACAGTTTTCAGAGTATAATCCAAAACAACTCACCCTGGATAGAATGTAAATCGATTTCGGGGCACCTGTGCACTGATTTCACAAAAGCGAAAGCGGTGGTAATTGTGTATAATCAGTAATCACTGGTAACTAACTGTTTACATACAAATCCACGTTGAGGAGCAATTGAATCTAGTCGTAAATTGCAGGTCTACAAGTGGGTCTTACCACGCGGGAAATTTAAGTTTAGTTGCACTCCAGACTGGGTCAGTCGCTCTTTTTACCACCTCCAAGTGCAACCGGTTCATATAAATATCTGACTGCCACAATACGTAGTACTGGCTGTTTTGAGAAAGATTCATATCGTTATATTTGTATGTTATTTTGATCGCATTGATGGGTTTCATAGAAATTTTATGAGTAACTTCATAACTCGGCTGTCATACTTGGCTGTCTTGCATCCCAGCCTTCCTGAATATTTTCAGGGCTATTTCCTGCGTATATTGCTATCCAAATAACCGCTCAGCAAGTGTTCGATTAAATCGTTCAACGATTGATTCATCTCGATGAATTGCCGATTTTGACGTTATGATGTTTCATATGAATTGATACTGTACTAAAAAATTCTTTGCCAGGATCAAACTGTAGCAACTGTGGCCATCACAAGGGTCCTAGCTGCAGATGCAACTTCGGCTGATGTTTTAGTTGATAACGGCTCTGCTTCATTATATCTATCTGCAACGGAAGCGTCAGTCAACGCATATTTGTAAGTGATTGACGTCTACAAGTTTGAATGGTACCATGCGGTAAAAAATGTTCTCCTGATGAATCTCATGGGAGTGCTGACATAAAAATATGCCACTGAATTTTGTTTCGGTTGTGGTAGATAAATTTGCAATATTGTCTGTCGTACTAAGAAATTTGCAGCAGCAAAACGTGCGACACCTGCTAAATCAGCATGTTTTTTAATCGCTAATCCGTCCAATATCGTCTTGGGATATAATACATCGATCCCATTATTAAACTAATAATTGACCGACTATATTCATGACCTTAGCACTAGGTTATCCTTTATTGCAGATCTTAAAAAAAACAATTAGCAAGTGATTATTAGTGAGATCTATTTTGTATTTACTGATTTTAACGTATGAATCAACTTGACATCTGAAAATGTTGTTAATCTTGAATTGTTTTGCGACATGAAAGGGGTACACTTGATGAATCGCATTTATTGAATAATCTCCAGGTTTTGGTTTTCTTTTCTGTAAAGTCGGATATCACGTCGGGATCCAGGACTACACCACAATATTTACATTCTTTCCACCAGAATACCTAGCCATAGGAACCCCTGTTAATATTTGCAATGAACGAGCTATATATTCACTTGTTTTGTTAGAGACAAAATCTGCAACTTTATGCCGCAATTTTTATACTTGCCTGTAAGAGCACATCTTTTATTCCTTGTTGTAATGGTTGTTAACCCACTTGTGGGGGTTCGGGGATGTGGATGCAACACGATATAAATTCATATTATCTATTATATTAGTACAACATGGACATCGTTGATTTCCCAGCGATACGAAAACAGGAGGCGGTCAATCATCATTCAGCGCTGCAGAGTTCTATCCGAACAAATATCATAGGTCCAGTTCTTGCTTAACCTGATAATGATATAGCTCAAGTGGGATAAGTTGTTCTTAGTGGCACTATCAGTAGATAATCTTCAATGCTACAACGTGCGCAAAGATTTGAATGAAAATATATAATATTTGGACGAGGATGGTAATGATATTATTGAAATTATTGATCTTATCACCGATATCGATGATGCTCCATCTTTGGATGATCTCAATGGATGTGTTAATAATCTCGTAGTATATGACGATTTGATGTTGGATAGATGATCAAATCCAGCTCGACATTTTCCGGAGGTAGGCTCAAAAGCACGAAAGTGATTTGTTATTCAGTGATAAAAACAAATACCTAAAGTGATCCTTTATGTTAAATGGAGTCAGTCAATACACATACTCTGCGAAGTATTCATCAGACTTGGTGTTTAATGGACATGGATATAATTAAATTCAGTAAATTTTCTCGCGCGCGCAAGCGATTTCTAATGGATTTATCAGGTTAGATTTACACGATCCTCGTTCGCGATATCGCATTATGTATGTGGTCTTTTCATTTGAATATTATAATTTATAAGATAAGTTAATTTTAAATTTTAAATTTTGTTTTGCTTTTAACAAAATACTAAATGTTCCATGCGTGCTATAGTTTTCATGTTAATAAATGCATTAAATTTCCTCCTTACAGTTGCTTTGAATGTTTCTATTTTGTGTTACTCTATGTAATTATTAAATTTTTAATTTTGTTATTTCCTTATATTTTTATATGAGTTCGAATTGTCTAGAATGTGGTCTTATACTGTCGTTTACTATTTCATACTTTTGAATTTATTTGTATCACTCACGTTCATTCTCGGAGAAGTGTTGTTAGATTCTAGCTGTTGCTTTCTACCCGTTTTGTTTCTAAGGTTTCGATAAATTTTTGTATTTATAACTTTAGAATTAATATATAAGTAGTTTACTGTATGTTATGTATTATGTAATCTAGTTTCAATGTTTCTTTTATTTCTGAGTTTGTATATTGCCTTGCTTAAATTGTTCAGAACAATTTATAGTGTAATACACTTTTATTTTTTTAAACTTTCTACAAGTTTGCGAACCATTTTTTGTTTTGTTTACATTGTTGACACATGAATTCTCTTGTACGTTAGTCCCATTTATTAAACATGTAAACATTTTTCTTGAACTATAATTCAAATATTACATGTAATGATTACATTAAGTATGTGAAGTATGTGAAGCCCGTCCAGAACGGCTTCAATGATGAAGTACTTTATACTACGATAAGGTTCTTTGGCAGAAGTAGAAGTCAACAAGGATCTATTGACTCAAATTATAGCTGTAAACATTTTCAATTTAGAGTCAATGTTTGGTGTGTGGGAGGGAGAGACCAATATGCTGCACCTATGTTTGGCATTTAATAATTAATTTCAAAATATAGTTTTATAGAATTTATGAAATGTAATTCTTACCATATTTCAATGTTACACTCTTGAGATACACACTAAAAAGAATGCTATTTTTGTTCACCAGTTTATTATATACAGGTTACTCAATGCATGAAATGCCAATTAAATCAGGAAATATTTATACTGAGTAAAACAAAGGCGTGACTGTACCACATGTCAACAACTGAGATATCGAATGATTATATGAGTCAGAAGTTTTCACCAATATTTTAGGTAAATATTGGTTGTATGCTTCATTATGTCTTTTTCATTACCAAGGAAATTAAATTTGTTTTTACTCACAACATTAACGATTGGATCAATAATACATCTTTGTGCATAACTTTCATAAGACAACATTTTTGGTTACATTCAGGACCAATGTATTGGAGCCTTAACTTTCCACATTGTGCCGGATTGCACCAATCTCCAATCAGTATCCTAACGAATGAGGCTGTTGTGGATAGTGAATACCTAGTTCCAATTCACATGAGAGGATGGAGCTCACCATCCAGACTGTAAATGCATTTAGAAAATAAGGGGTATACCGGTAAGAGAATGTCAATGTAAATTAATATGATGTTTTCAATGATTATTGTTAATCAAAAGTTTCATTAATTAGAAACGCTAATATAAATGCCTTGCATTTAGCATGTACGTATATAAAAATACTCATTTGTTTTTTTTTAAAGAAAGTAGAAATAGACAAACAACTTATTGAAGTAAAACTCAACTGATGTTTGCTATCGTATTCATAATGTCATCAAATGAGAAACATCACAACGTGCATATAATGAAAATTCATGTTTTCAGTATGAAAACATAAATAAATCCAAGGAAGGACTTATAAGTTAAAGATTATTTGGAGGGAAAAATTTATATAATAATTCAGATTCCTATAAGGTAGCATAGGTTTACTATAAATGTTTCAATATACATGGAATGATTTGAGATGGGGACAAATTAATAACATCTTTGAGTCCATCTTGCAGTCGAGGTAGACATTCATGGTGAGCCCAGTTATATTACTGGAGGAGGTCTGAGAGGTGTTTACATAGCCCAGCAGTTCCATTTCCATTGGGGGAAAGATTGATCAACGTGGATCTGAACATGCCATCGATGGAAGATATTTCCCTATGGAGGTAGACAGAAAATAAATTAATATCAAATATTTAACAATGGAAACAAAGCAAGAACATAATCTAATAACTTTCGTCCAGATTGATATAAACGTACGTTTTTGAGTAAAAAATGCTATTTAGCATGTTTTTATTTACTTTTGTTACGAATTTAACATCCATTCTAAATTCGGATTGTGCTGACTAGAGGGCAAAACGTTCACCTCCATTTCGTGCAATTTGTTTTGCTCCAGGATTTGTTGGCTTTTCCATTGCATAGTACTGACAACAGAAGCACACCATGTGGTTCAAACTTCTATTGCATAATATGCCGTATCGTAAGAGGGTTATATATCCTTGGCATGGGACAGCTTGTATGCAACAGAACTAGAGCATTTAAATAACTAATTAGAGTGCATTACTTTAGCCATATAAAATATTTCTGCACTAACGTATAGGAAAAGAACGTCCAGATGATTGATTAGATTTTGCTGAATTTTGAATTTTGTTTTGACCTTTGTATAGTCTCGAATCCAGTCTTATATACACATTTAGTATTGTTGTTTTAACTTTTGGGGGGTTTTGAAGCTTTTAGGTTTTGTTAGTTTACTAATCCACCAATTTGTATCCAAAAATACCACAAAAATACACAGGATGCAACCTTATGTTAGCAGTTTAAAAATGGAGGGAAAGGTTTAAACTGATTTATATGGACCTTTTTGGTATATTTGATTCATTGAAATATCAGTACGTTGTCGGTTTTCTAAACATGTGATCAAAGATCCCACGAATACAAATAATAGATGAAAAGTTGTTCACTTGTGTTTTTTTCTGTATGCTCTTTATGCAAGGGAGAAACGCAATATCATGCCGAAATTCCAGAATGGTTCTTTGTCCGAATTATGTTATGACTATTATTGATTATGAACTTGCTATATAATGAAACTTACAAACGAACTCATTTGCGGAGTCCTTTACCAAAGCAAAATGTTTTCGAGGAATCATGGTTTCTGATATCAACTCTTTCTTGGACAGTTCCATATGTGATGTGACAGCTGTAAAAGCTTGAACTGAATGCTTGGTATGTGTATTTATTACGACACCAGCGTTTGACAAACTTGGAAAAAATAATCACATCCTGTACTGCGTTCTATACCAACTATGCACAAATATTGCAGAAAACATCATGTAATGATATAAATTCCTTATGTCTAATTGTCTGAGGCCCATACAACATCATGCATGTTGCTTGTAAAATATAAAAATATTTGAATGATTTCATTTCCTAATTTGATTGTCTAGTTGTGGCAAATGGCCAGAGAATATGTGACAAGAAAGAGAGAATACTTTCTATGAACTTTCAATTCGATTCAATAAGCTAAAGTTAAAAGGGAATATAAGATATTGATTGTCCATCCAAGAGTTCACAAATCCATCTTTATGCATAAATCTTTGAGTTTTCTAAATTTTGGAAGAATACTAATCTTTATTATATGCTAATTTTCGTCTCACTTAATATTATATTATCAAAATGATGAAAAATTTTACGGTACTGAACGCCAATGGTAGTTTGTTAGGAACTACTTTGTAAATAAATCAGGTACACTATTGTAGTAATCAATTTACATTTTGAATGATTAGATTTTCTTGTGAATAAACTAAACACGCTGTTTCACGAATGAAGGTGGCATTCGCATGTCCACAACAACAATTAAAGACGATAGTAAATGAAAATATCCTTCTGATCATTGAAATAATAATTTAGTAGAAATATTCATATTATTTCACAAATAGAATACTTCTTATTATGACAAGTGCTCTATAGGTTCTATAAAATATGGTATATTAAATAAGCATATGTGGCCAAGTGCTATCGCATATCTATCGGAGACCTACCATTTTACATGTCTGTCAAAATACTAGATTCGAGAAAAAAACAAATGAAAGATTTTTTTTCAGCTGGCTAAAGGGACAGTTTTTTTGTAATTTTCACCACCCAACTCTTCTGATACAATGCTAGGCTAGCAATAGAAGGCAATCGCAGTTTGATACAGATTGGAGCTGTGATCTTTCCAACAGTGAGATGAAATTAGCAAGGCCTAGTAATAAGAAAGATTTTATATATATATATATATATATATATATATATATATATATATATATATATATATATATATATATATATATATATATATATATATATATATATATTTTCCTTATCAATCCTGAATTTCCTCAAATTGTATCATTTTAGTCTAGCCAATCAGATTGACATGTACTGCAAAATCTGACACACCGAAACTTTAATGACATGTTGAGCACAATCCCACTGAAGTCACATTCTTCTTATTGCACTGAATTGAATCTATAATCCAGTCCGGACAAATTAGAAAAGCAGAATTGAGTTGAATCAGCATACCAGCAACATACGTCCATTCCAGCGCAAATTGAAAGGTTGCTGCAATGGCCATTCATTCCTATGATGATTCTCAATTTCAATTGTAAGTAGACGAAATCGTTAATTAATTTTAACTACTCACGATCGTTTGCGTACGTTTACAGGTCACTGGGTATTGTTGTGAGCAAACAATTGTTATTGTGTATTGATGAATGTACGATTAAATATTTATTTTAGGATACCGTACAACTACAAACGCATTGATTTTTAAATGAATTTTATCATTAATCCATATATAGAATAACAAACTGATTATTTAATTAAAATTTACTGCAATCGTGCGGGAAAGTATGAATTGAATTTCTTGGATGGATACCCAAGTCCCAAGGGTCATGCAGTAATAATACAAAACAAAATACGTAATATATTCATATACAAATGCGAAAACCTATAAATACCTTTAGTACATTTTTATTTTTCAATGATATTTCGATGACGCTTATTAAACTAGAGTGCAATCTATACGTTTCTTTTGAGCGTTTTGTTTACCTGTATAAAAATGGGAAGGACTATTATGGGTCTTACAAGATATCCATCTGGCAACCAATATTCCGGTCATTCACGAACAAATGTCAAAGCAACAAGATTAGATTTCACACTGAGGAGGGCTTGCCACAAAGATTAGAAAAATGAGACAATTATATAATTTTGGGGCCCATTTTGGCATTTACGGGTCAATAATATTAATAAGAGAGCTTTAACTCTTAATACTCAATAGTTATCTATTTTAAACTGTATTGTATATTTCTTTATTTTATTCTTACTGAGATATTTATGTCACTGGATCTGGCCTACAGGTATTCTAAGATAATCGAAAGCCAATTGTAGACCATTTGTTTACGTTCGTTAGTGAGAAACATTGCGAATCTTTGAGCTATGCTAACATTATGTATTTTATGGTATGAATTACTTTTTTTGACGAATAGCAGATGCTATTTATAGTTGAATCTTCTACGTTTTGACTCCCACATGTATAAATATGAAATTACTAATTGTGGTTTCCCTGTAATATAAAGGTTACACATGTTGGGAAAGTTCGAAGACATTGGTGTCTTAGTGTTCTTGCATATCATCCATATAGAGTGACTATTAGTTTTCAAACCTTTGAAAAATAACCAGTCTTTTACAAAATTTGGGCATGGAAGTTAATGTTTAATGTACAATTTCAATGTAAGCCGCTCATCAATATATAACAGGGAAAATGTTGGAAAGGCGTCAACATCGACTAGGATTGAAGAAATATAGAATCTCTGATGCAAAATGGGGCTGTTGCTAATAAACTAATATTTAAAATCCTTTATTTAGCATCAAAATTTTATGATTATTATTTAAGGAGGGAAATGTTGACAATGTTTGATAATCAAATGGCAAGAATAACCACTTCACTTTGATCAGTAATGCATTTTTAATTTTAAGTTTAAAATAAAAAATGAATACTTATGACTAAAATATATTGAAATATAAACATTAATGTTATACACTCCTGTTAGTTGTCCTAGCCATTGTTTAATCCGATCGAAGATTAATGTTCGAAAATTTTTTTGACTGATTGGGCATTTCACTAAAGATTAAAAGGATTATAATTTACTTTGAGATAAAGCTTGTATAACCTGTTGCTTGCGTTTTGTGTTATGACTCTGTCCTGAACTATATAATAGAAAGAAGCAAAACCATGTACAGTAAAATCAACAAATAATTATATTTATATAAGTTAATAAGCGAATATTTAGGAGATACGGTAATGATCTTAATTGTAATATCACGAATCCAAAAGTATGGAATGTGAATGTTTTCAAATGAAATTCATATAGTCCAAAATGTCCTGATATACCGCAACTAGAAAATAAGTAATTACTTTAGAATGGGTTTTCAATAATTCCAAAGTACCGTTATGTCCAAAACGTCTATAAGCACTTTGCAGTTGTAATGAATAGTTCAAATATATAGTTCCTCTCAGATTATAACAGAATGTTAGATGATTCCATAAACTGATAGTAAAAAGAATCGCTTTTTCCAGGTCACTATTTAATTTGTCTTTCTTCAGAATATAATGTTCTGGTACACTATTCAATTCCGTGGAATCTTCCAAAAACCGTTGAGCTCAAGATCTAGTAAACATACTATTTATTACCCAAAATGGTGACAAAAGTCAGGTATTCCTTGATTTACCTTCAATCATCAATAACGATCACGACAAAGTCATGTATAAAAAGGATTTAACTGAAAGAATCTGTCACGGCTCAAAGAAAATCAATAAATTGCAGATACATAACTTCTGTTGTACTGAATATTTAAATGTAACCGCATGCACATTAAGTAATGAAAAAAGGCTTTGTCTATACATTTATTATCTGGTATTTTTAGCCACTATATAAATCTGAGGGCTAGTCACTGTAGGTAATTTACATTATGAACTTTCTATAAGATTATAAAAGGACGCATGCGGTTAGACGAACTTCTGTGGTTGTTAGATAAGGGATAGATTCTTCTAAAGCTTCATATATATTGCATTTCTGTGCCGTTATAAACTGTTTGGAAGTAACATTATCGTTTTTCTGTTCACACACACACACACATACATATATATATATATATATATATATATATATATATATATATATATATATATATATATATATATATATATATATATATACACACACACACACACACACACATATGTGTTTAGGCATTACAAGGTGTGCAACAGTATTGTAGATTTGAACTTTGCTGCTGTTTGTAATTTGTACACCTTTTGTTTCCAGTACAATATCATTTGCACATCTGATAAGTTCTTTAGATTAAATTAGTTGAAACCTAAACAATTACTATATTTATGCACACTCGTTTCTAATGAGATAATTCATATAAATGTTTAAGGTTTACCTAATCAAGTTCGTGAGTGATTAAGTACAATTTACTCGTCGGCTAAATGCTAAAATTTTGATAATTTAGTATTTCTGATTTCAGATTTTTTCACTTGTGTCAGCACACCGGCAGACTTTATCAACAAAACTGATTTTAAGCTGCAATAACTTTATTTTTCGTTATCATCTTCTAGTGCAGACAGAAAATCTAGCCCCACTATTGCAAGTCAAAACAATCGTCTATTCACTTTGTTCATCGTTGATATTGAGCTAAGTGTACCAGCAGATTCTAGCTAGGTAAGATAATAACAAATGCGGTAATAGTGATCACATATTGTGCTCGCTTTCTAAGGATTTTGATCTTTAATGACAAATATCGTTTTCATTTTCATCGCTGAGTATTTCTGTGCCCATGATATTACACAAGAGCTGATTAAAGCATACTCTTGAAGTACAACTGTTTTGATGTATTTTCTCAGAATTGCCCGCAATACCTGTCATATGCTTTGTTTGCCTACATAAAGAGAGCTGGAGTTCCCGTAGGACGGTGAAATTGTAGTTTAACTTCTAATCGGAGATTTAATCTGGATTTGAAGAGCGTGATGTAAAATCACGGCGAGGTGGTTGGGATACATTATTGTCTCTATTATTGTGTAAATCATAAAGACAATGCTTGACCTTAAATACCGATTGAAACTAAAACCTAGGCACCATAATATACCAATGAGTACAAATTTAAGATGAATATCCCAGGTGACTGATTGCAAGGAATCACAAGACAGAAGGCACTGCCAGTTAATTGCGAGTGTTAGGTCTAAATTTTATTAAAAAAGAGGTTCGATATTATTGTAGACCTGATCACGGATTAAGGTTGATTACTTCACTTTTCTATTTAACGATGCATCCTTTCATGATGTGTAGCATCACTCACAAATAATTTAATCATATAATACAATCAATCGCAATGACTTATTTCGGGAGGGAGTCGATGTTTGACGGAAATGAAGCTCACAATTCTCACAGTTGCAGTTTAACTTCACAAGTGAGGAAGTATGCCACACAGCGACATCGTTTGTGCAATACACCCCACTCGATTTGGCTCTCTGATAATTGTTCTCGCGAGTTTCTGGTTTTTTATAGCGAGAAGAAAGCACATAGGCACATAGGGAAACGATTGTTTCAAATACAGATAAATGCATTGACAGAATGAAAAACTAGATCAAACTAATGATACGTAAAGACCCAGAAGTACCCAAAGGTCTTCATACACGATCTAGATGAACCCCAGTACTACACAAATATACCGATTTTGATACTCCAGTCCATTTGAGGAACGTAATCCTAAAACATTCTTTCTGTGGAATGATAAACCGATAAATATAATAGTTTGTATGGACTAGGAAAGGTAGAGAGAACAAATATACCTGGGTGTCAAGGAAATATTGAAAATATTAATTTGAGGCCAATTTCTGGAAGTAACAAATCTGATGATAAAATATTTTCAAAGAGGCAATAACGCAATGAAATAAAGAAATCATACAGACAATGTTTTGTTTGATTACAAATATAGAAAAACTAAAGTAGTAGAGAGATATTTACGTGCAATGCAAATTTCCGCTATATATCAAACACACTGCTCAGATCGAATTAGGTATGTGTCGGCATGAAACAAGTTTTGAGTATTTTGATTTGCTTGTGCAATTACTTATCGTGAATGGTTTAGATTGGTTAATCGTTTTCGGTGTTCAGGAAAGAAATTAGTATCATTTCCCCTTTTCTATCTGTGCATTAGCAGACGGCGTATGAGTATCATGTGATGGCGGATTAGGATATACGATCCTTGCAGCTGTATGAGCTCTAAGCACAGATTATATACTATATGAACCTGGCGGTAATGCCAAAATCTGGTAAACATTTTTACCAAGATAGCGAAACAATTTCTTGACCATAAATTGTTAGGACTGCCTGAGTAGAATGTGGTGACCTTTTTGATAAATATTGTGTCTCGCAATGTGAACCACAAGATCAATAGTTATGTTTGGTATGTAGAAGATGCTCGCATTTCTTTTGCAGATGCATATTGTACATTATAGTGCAAAATACATAAGCTTCAGCCAAGCTTTGGATAAACATGATGGTCTTGCTGTGCTCGCATTTCTGTTCGAGGTATGGTTCTTTTATGGATGTGCATCATAATTCATAATTATAATTTTGTTAGTCATATGCTAATTCTTCTTCCTTGCTAAGGACGTTTGCTTTAATTAACATACTTAGAGGACAACATGGTTTCAATTATAAAGCATATAGCAGCACAGAAGCACAAAATATGCTGATTTGTTTGTGTTCCTTTCGTTTGGTCTTTTAAGTAATATATTGTGTATATTTTTGTATCGCTTCCATCTAATCAAGCTTACATAATTTATTTTCATTCGCTCAGTCCAAAAAAAACATATCACGGATAATTTTCATTAAAATATTATCAATACTTCCGTTTCAACTGTATTGGTCAATGTTTAGGAATTTTGAAACTAAAAACTCGTATAATTAAATTCCACAGATGAAACAAATTCAAAGTGTCAGAATCAGTCAGACTTAGAAACAATGTTATGTTTTTAATACTAATATAATCGATATTTGTTTTTTATGAATGTCAGTGAATATCAAAATAAATAGTACAGCTTTAATTCTTGTCACTTCAGGTTGGACGTCACAATATTCACTTAGATGACTTCATCAATCATTTAGCGAAAATACCCTTCAGAGGTAAGTGTTCAGATTATTAGACAAGTATACTTTTATAATGAACATCAATTTGTTGACAGGTAGATTTAACAAGGCCTTCGCTCATAACGTCAGCAAATCATAGACTATGGCGATCAAATATCGTGTCGAGTTATTGTTCATTTGTATAACAATGTGCAAAATGCAAATAACAATATATGTGCCAAGAAATGAAGCATGTTTTCAATAATTCTATGGTATGTCCTGTCATAAACTTCCGTACGTGGTAAATATTGAACAGAATTTCTCTGGATCAGAGTCTGTACACTTCAGATAAATTATACAGTTAACGAATGTTATTGTCACACATATACCAGCCTATAATGAGACAAATGAACTCAGTAGACACCGTTTAGAGTGATCGTTATATATAATCCAAAACAGGTATGTACATCATTGATAATTTGTGCCTATTGTTCAATACTTTAGCTATTGTATTCTATGCTTTTCTTGCAATAAAATGCACCTTAATGAAAATATATCAAAGTATTCATAATGAAACGATTAAGCACGTTTTAAGTGAATTTTCTTTTCTGTAAAATTATGTTGCATTTTCTTTGTATTTTCTACAAAAGCTGTTATACGATAACGGTCGCAAATGGGCTATATGGAAATTTCACAATATGTGCTGCTATTGTGGAAATATTTTGAACATGTTTTGGGCGCTATTGTGTCGCAATTGAACTTAACATTACGATTGTGACATTAAAAGGCCATATGTGAAATCCATGTTAAAAATTGACCATTTGCTATGGAGCCTTACGGATATTGAATAGAACCGGAATGATACGGGGCCCTTTGTGAATTTTGCATAACGGACTGAACAGTATGGGGCGCTAAATTAATTAACATAAAGGAAGACACTTTTAGGATCAATGGAAGTTTAACACTAAAACCTACTTACAAAGGAATAACCCATCTAAAATTTGTTGATATTTTATAATTATCATAGAGGGATGATTTCAAGAAAGGTAACACATTTGCTTTTCAGCAGTGTGCATACTATTATCCATAATAAAGTAGCGTTACAGTTGTTTAACCTAAAATTATATATATATATATATATATATATATATATATATATATATATATATATATATATATATATATATATATATATATATATATATATATATATATATATATATATAACTAGAGTATGCATGCTTGGCGAATAGTCAGCTGAAGTAAATGACACTCATTATCAAACATAAAAAGTATCAAACTAATGACAAATTTGTATGGAATCTGTGAGAGCGACAAAGTGGAGACAAAACCCGAAGTGATACAAATCAATGTGATTTTGTTCAAAAGCACTCAGTGACTCTTTAGTATATCCCAGTTTATAATTCGGACACCATTCTGTATGTTGCTGGTGAAATATCGTGAACAATGTATTGTTTCTCTTCATATGGAAAATAATATCATCCGTGCTGTAACATATCTTTATAAGCTGAACGTGTATGACTTTGTAACATGAACGTTCTTACATTAGTTAAAAATTAGTCTTCTTAAAATAACGTCTTAGCTGCACAGAAGAAGATATCGTAGATCAAAGCCGTTTTGCTTTGTTCATGTGTCCTATTGAATTCTGCGATTTAACATTACAAATTGTCTATCTATCTATCTATCTATCTATCTATCTATCTATCTATCTATCTATCTATCTATCTATCTATCTATCTATCTATCTATCTATCTATCTATCTATCTATCTATCTATCTTTCTATCTATATAATGGGACATAAATTTTTATGTTACTATAGAAACACTCACAAGCACATACATAAGGGGTGTAATAAGTTTATTGCTTCATAGATATCGTTTTAACACACATACACACCCACACGCACACTACCTCATCACAGCCCCATATATATATATATATATATATATATATATATATATATATATATGTATATGTATATATTCATATATGTTTATATATATATATATTTTTTTATATAAATGTATGTATATATGTATGTATGTATGTATATATATATATGTATATGTATATATACATATATGTTTATATATATATATTTTTATATAAATGTATGTATATATGTATGTATAAATATATACATACATATATACATATATATATATATATATATATATATATATATATATATATATATATATATATATATATATATATATATATATATATATATGCAATAAACTGTCTACGAACAGTGCGAAAATAAGTAACTAACTAGCCTGAGCGCTTTCTTTTCTTAATGAGTCTTTTTCAAAGGCAAATACAATACATATACAAAACAAACAAATAAACATAAAAATGTTGTGTTTGTAAACCTCTACATGGCTGTTAAACCTATAAATAAAACACAACCAGTCTGTATAGACTTGTTGCAAATACTGAAATACTGAAAACTGTTTATAATTCTCTAAACGTCTACAAGCCAAAGCGACATATATTACTTTTTGTACATTTATGTAACGCAGATTATATCCCGGGTATTTGATTCTATACCGGATATTCTTATGGTAATAATTAAAGGATACTAAGAAGATTTAGAAAAAATTTGAAACGAAAGTGTGTCGGCTACAAAGACCAATGCTACTAGTGCATAGTTTTCTTTTTCTAGTCTTCTTGGTTTAGAGCGCTTGGTTTAAATGTTCTAAGGCGGCGTATCCAGTAAAATTCTTTTTTCTTCCTGGTTTCGGAACTACAGCTGTGTTTGTTAGCAATTGCGATAAGTGTTATATCACTGAAAGTGTGGCCAGGGGAGGAGAATTGTCCTGCGACCGGGCTTCTGTACATCTTCATTGTCATCTAATCAGATCTATGAAGGTGTATCCTTTTGTGTAGCTTTTCAGTTTTTCCGACAATCTGAAGGCTGCAGATCTCACATGTGATGAGATATAAAACATTATCTGTTTTGCACGTTTTGTTTGGACCATGTATGATTATTTTTTTTAGTCACTGTGCTAGTGAATGTCTTGGTCTCTATCATATGTTGACAGGTTTTGTATTTTTTATCGCCACAAGGTCCATATTGACTAGGCTGGGCTTGACTAGAGATTGGTGTTAGCTTTGACCTGACTAGGATGTCATTTTGGTTTTCTGGTCTCGGGTAGGCTACAGGTTTTTCGGAAGAATGAGGTTTAGCATGTCCGACGATTGGACGATGGGCCAGTGTGTTGCAATGATTTTACCTACTTTGGGGTTGTCTGGGTGGTAGGTCAGGATAAATGGTATCGTATTAGCCTTTTCTTTCTGTCCATATTTGAGTAGGTCATCACGGTTTGTTTGTTTGGTCCTTTGGATTGCTTCCGCAATCAGGTCTTTGTCGTAGCCTCGGTAAATTATATGCTTTGCCACTTCTTCAGACCTTTCTAGGAATCTTACATCATGGGAGCAAATTCTGCGTATCCTCAGTGCTTGGCTATATGGAATGTTCCTATTGCCGTGTTTTGGATGACAGCTGGTTGGGAAGAGATACTGGTGTTTGTCGGTTGGTTTGGAGTTGATGTCTGTGTGAAATTTGTTTTCCACCAGTCTGGTTGTTGTGTCCAGGAAAATATGGTTTGAGTTGGAAATTTCTGCCGCGAATTTTATTGAAGGATGGAAGTTGTTTGCCTTTGATATGAAGACATCCAGACTTTCTCTTCCATGTTGCCTCTTCATTTCTATATCATCGATAAAGCGTACCCACTGGTATGGTGTACGTTCAACCGATGCTAAGAGCTGAACCTCCAATTTTCTCATAAAAATGTTAGCATACGAAGCGGCCACTTTACTACCCATTGCAGTTCCATAAAATGTGTAGGTAGTTTTCTTCATTAAATTCAAAGTTATTGAGGTTTATTTTTTCTACTCAAGAAAAAATTACACAGGGTCACCTGGTACATCTACCTTTCTTAAAATAGATTTCAAACACATTGTTAAATTCCCCCTTTGAACCAATAGGAAATCAATTGTAATCTATATTTAACTTTCTCGCATTCAGAAGTCCAATTTACCAAACAAGGAAAAATGAACTCAGCATTAATCCTGTATTTCAAAGTACAAAACGGAAAACAAGGTTGTTGTAAAGAATATGTTCTAAACCTGGGACGAGATCTGAACCTATATGGTACATGTGTCATGCACAGTGTAATTTGTGTAAAAATATGCCTTTAGCATAATTAAAAGAAAACATTTATCTCCTGTAAAAATTCTTTATCTTAAATATTATACCAAAACAGGATTAGCTTTGTCTATAGGTTTGCTATAAACAAATGTGTGAACGATTGTGCTTGCCACTCACCCTAACGTAGCATGTTTATCCTATTTGTTTTATTTTACGAGTAGCTGTTTCGTTTGTTCTTCAAACACTGCAGAGGATAGTTCAATTAGCTGCCGTTTAATGACACGGCAGTAAAGGCTCAATCCATCCAAATGATCCTAGCACGATGTGATTTGGTATAGTGACCAGAAACAATGCTGAGACTTATTGACCCAACTACGTGATCTTATTATTCATTCTTGTAGGGAATATATTATTTATTGTCTTGAAAGGTATAGCACTCATTAGTTCACTCATTTTTGACGCGGTCATTACTCTCACATTTCCTGACCAAACCGTTCCTGATTAGTTTGCTATTAGCTTCATATTCACTTGAAAAGATGAATACAAAATTCATAAAAATAACGAAACCTAAATGCTTATAAGAATCATGGAGACAGACAGATGCAGTTTGCAGTGAAATGGTTATTTCTGTTATAGGTAACACCACACGATTACATTTTCCTTCCGCCACCTTCTACCCAGGACTCTAGATACATAATGCCGTTACTATGGCAGCATGACCACTCCGCCTTGCTATGAGAGTGTCAGCTTTTTTATATTCTTTGACACGATCGAGATTTCTGAACAACAGGTAACTATAAAATGGGACTTAAAGAAATGTACAAGTTAGTGTTTTGTTACTGTTGTTTTATTCATTTGTTTTACTTCTTAAATTGTCATCAGTACATAATAAACTGATGTTTTTGGCTAGAAATGCACCATACTATTGCTGGAGCTAAGCGCTTGGTAAGGCCACACCAATACAGTCGTTTCTTGATGAACTGGGCTGGCATCTAAAGACCGACCCATGGATAGCGATTGAATGAATGTATGGATTGATAGTTGGATATCTATAGAAGTAATTTATGTATGCTATAAACCCATGCAGTCAATCAATTATGGGAAGCAAAATCTACATGATAAAAAATTAGATATGAATGTAAGTGAAATTGTAAATAGGGTTTTCTCTGACTCGTAAGTTACAAATGGGATTTGGAGATGTGTTTATTTGAGACTCAATATGACACTATGTTCTTAACATGTTAGAATGCCTTTTATTTTCAGTTAAATGCATTCAGGCACGTCCATCAGAATTTCGCTAACCAAAACAACCAGAGATATAACGGATGACTTCCGCCCCACTCAGCCGCTTAATCTAAGAGTAGTTTCCTGCAGCAAAAATGTGCACACTAGTCGAAACGAAAGAGCACACATGTGGAGTCCGAGAATATATTTTTGCAAGCATCATTGGCCTGTTTGGCATCTTTGGCATTTTTGACCCCTACTCAGTATGTGCTGATGATAAATTTGTTTCTATATAATGTGATTCTACAATACTTGATTATATTCTCCCTTTCTGAGCATTCCAGATGAAGTCATCGTTAGATGATATACATTGTTGTTTCAGTCACATAGCTGTGTTTTTAGAAAATGCACATTTGACAGTTTATGCTGCAAAGTACATTTGAATTTCAATTCGATGATTTTACATAGGAAATTGCCAATTTGTCATATTGTGATATATGAAGAAATCAGTCATGCCATGATGCAAACAAATGCTTTAATAAACGCTTATATATTGGTGTGGTGTGGTTTGTATGATTTTTAATGTAGTTTTAATATTTTTGCAGTCATATCGCTACGATGTCTGCAGTGTGGCAGTTTATAGTTTATAGTGATGTCTAGCACTGGGGCATCATGCCGCAGACATGTAGCATGATGTCCCACCCAGTCACATTAGCCATACACCAGGCCGACCAGTCCTAATACTACTCTCTTAATACTGAGCGTCAAGCGAGGCAACTGTTACTATTATTTTTGTAAGTCTTTGGTATGACTCGACTGGGGATCGAACCCACAACCTTCCGCATCCGAGGCGTATGCTCTAACCACCAAGCCACCGGAGCTGTTATTATATATTGGTTTTAAGCTGAATAGATTATTGTAAGTAAAATAAACATCTGGACAAAGTTGACATTGCCACTACGATTCATAACTCCTGTTCTTACAATTATACGGCAGTTGTTTAAATGGCAACATTTGTATTGTGATAGCAATGTCCTTAATGGTGGATTTGTCCAGCATGACCGACAACTTCGAAGAGCCACATTATAATTTGGTGCGAAATTCCTTTTAGTAAACATATTTGGTTTTGTAGTTACATTCGCTTGGTTTTTGTCGGGCCAAATGTATTCATATTATCCAGTAATAAAAACTCCTACCATGCACTTTGGTGTGGTGCAGGTTCCACTGATGGTATAGTTGTATTAGAAACATTAACAATGTGATACATATGTCGACACAATTTGAAAGCGAATATACCTAATAAAATTTCTCTATCAGTGAGAAACCTACATTACCAATTGATGTACTTACCTTTTGAGACACACATTGACTTCCGACCCTAAGCGTTCTTGTCTTTTGTCAAAAAATAAAGACAACACCTTTACTTGTGTCGTTTGGATCCGTAACTACTCCAGATCTTTGTTTTGGCTTAAACAGCCATTTTATCTGTAAAATCGTACGCTCATATAGGGGCAAGTATTTTTACTCTTGAAATATCAAGGAATGATGATGGTATTAATAATGATGAACTTTTAATAGCCGGTTGAATGCAGTGTGCTAAGTATCTGTCTGTAAATGTGTTTTATTCGATTTCATTGCATTTATTGTCAGCAATTTCAATATTATGTACGGGTGATACCATTAACAACCTATCATATTATTAATATGTTGTCATTTCGTCTCGTCTGCTTTCTCTGTTCCATAATTATTAATTTTCATTGAGTCACTTAGCATTGCTTTTGACAAAACGTTTTAGACATGTATTTCATGCACGCGTCGTACAGCTCCTGCTTTCGGGGCAGTTACATATATTATTCCATGATTCTTTATTATAAGAAGTTGTTATTGAAGGTCGTGGGCGGTCGGAAAATTCATAGAATTTGCTAAGAGCCATAACTGAACCTGTTACGTTTTTAAATAATTTTATATCATGAAGTTAAATTCGGCCTTAGTGAAAATCAGCAGGGAAAATAAAACACGCAATAAAAGAAGAAACGATTGTGGGAACACATTGAAATTTTCTGCAATAAACGTAATTTAACCCTCTCAGTGTGGTTGACACAAACAACTTAGATTAATGCGGCCAGAGGTCTTTGATAATCCGATACAACACGAAGACGGCCGAACGTCCATTAACAAGTTTTTGATTATTTCGTAATGATAAAGTCATTGTTGTATTTTTATAGTCTTTATCAAAAATGAACTTGCATTGATGGTGTCATGCACAAACGAAATAGTCATTGTTAATCTGGAGATGATAACAGGACCAGACAATCATTTGAATTTCATATGTATAGACACTTAAGGGTCTATTTTATCTGAACTCGTACATATTGACACCTGCACTTTAAAGTAACTTGCCCGACTTAAAGATTGACGTCCGATGTGTTTTTTGTTTCAAAAATGACCAAAATTGTGTGTTTTTAAATGAGTTACTCCTTAATCCCTACCTTTCAGCAAATTATATAACGCACACTTCTGCCGGCCTCCGGGAAGAAGCCCAACAGGAGAGAAAGAGAGTGAGATGTATCTAAACATCGATCAATACTATTCCCTGGGCACAAATCAGCTAAAATAGACGTCAATGTTCGAATCCATTGGACAACCACTAATAGTTAGAATGCTAGGAAGGTGTATGGGGAATTATATTTTTGTAAACTCCTGCAAATGTCTTTAAGACAAAATAATGTCAGTTTTTTAATATCAATGTTTCAATATTGGTCTATAAATTAATCTGTGTTTTCTGTATGTGGGGAGCGGTAATATCCTTGAAATAAAATTAATAGGCCTAACGAGGAATGACACGTGCAATTTGATGTTCAATTCTTTTGTGTCATTAATATAATTTACATGCTATGAAAGGCAACAAAGCATCACAATTCTTATTTAAGAATTACGTTAATGGTATTGGATCACAATATTTTAGGATATATTGACAGAAATCTCGATATCGACTGTTTAATGAACTTTATCACTGACTTTAAAGTTTGCAATAGTTAACTATTTTGTACTTACCCAAACACAACTAGATGAATATATATCAATAACAACATTTCTGAGGATTCGATCAAAACATCGTTTGCACACCAAGAGAAACAGGCGGGGAGACAAGCTAATATTAAAAGTGCATAACAGACATGCTATTAATATTCATGGCTGTTCACCCAATTTTCCCTCTCAGCATTCAAATCGGGATTAAGTCTCATGTATGTACACACCTTGATGGTAAGTTATCACTGACACCCACGCAAATAGCAGGTGCTGCCGATTTCTTAAGGTGGTTAATATATAATAAAATATATTGTATATATGTTAAAGAATAGTTTCATCCAATACGATTGGTCGTACATACATTTCAGTTCACATAGCGTAAAAATAAAAAATCTTGCAATAAGATACTCGCATGCGAACACGTGCGCAACATAACTACACAAACCTGAGCGTAGAAGTTTGATTTTATTTGAGTAAGTAATAATCTCCGAAAGGTTTAATTTCAACAAGAGAGTAAAGTATTAAAGGTTGATTGAAGGTCCAATCCCCCAGATTATTACAATTCAAATAGCGCTAACTGGCTTATTTAATATAGTTTTGATGTGAACAAACCTGAAATAATAAATAAAGAAGACAGACTCCACCACTACTAATGATACATGATTTTCTGCGTCCAATACTCATACTTGGTACCCGACAGCGAGATACTGCATAAATATGTTATCATTCAACTTAAGATATCATTCAACGTTTTCAGTCTGGAACAATTACGACCTACATTTCCAACGACAAATCTAAAAAAGTTTTAATATTCTCACATTCATCTCCTTCTCTTACCCTGATTCTGCTCCTTCTTTCAAAATTTGTTATTTTAAGCCATATAAACGTTTGCTTCTAAAATTGGAATTTATAACAATACAACGCAAGCATAGCATAATGAGTCCCTTCTTGGTGTCCTATTAAATCCTCTGAATTAGATTGGATTTTGACTCATTTTGTTATTATATTTTTTACGAGAAAGTGTGTACTACAAGACATTCAATGAGTCGCGCTAGTTCCGTTGTAAAGCTCTCACTATAATCCAAGGATTACAAGTTTGAAGTATTCGTCCATCCCGTGTCGACAAATTCGCTGTGTTTATGGGCCGCGTGTGTCTAAAGCTTCTGTGTATTCTAGGTTTCTCTGTGTCGACAAACACTGTTTGCTCTAGGGAAAGACAGAGGTCCTATATCCTTATCATGATATAGGTAAATTAAATGCTGAACTTGCAAATAAAACAAAACAAGCGCAACTAGAAATGTTGAGGTGCAAAACAACGATAACGTGGAAGTCTAACCTTGCAATCAAATATATATCATTCTTTATGCCATGTATTTAACATACCAGATAGTATATTTTGCATGATTCTGATATTATTTTGTGGACTGAAGATATTTTTATGTAACAAACATAAGTTCATACTGAGGCAGGGTTTTAATTTATAATGAATATTGTGCTTCTTCAACTGAGTCGTTCTGAATTTAATTTCCAAAATACATCTTGTATCTTTATTGTTGATTTAGAAAAACTAAAGCCAATACTCAGCGGCGTGAATTGAAGTGTAGTTTTCCACATGATATACTACTTGTTATGAAGTGAAATCATTATCGCCCATTGCATCAGCATCAGTTACGTAGAAGACCCATGTTTAACTTTATATGCAGATATGCAAGGGAACTTGTATGTACAAGCAGCATAAGCCTCTTCATGTATGACCATTTCTTTAGCCTCTTCATGAATTCATCGTTCCATTATCAGAACTCAATGTGAGTTGTTGTCTTTCCATTGGTGATTTTTAAAATGAAGTATTAATGAATATGGAAAGTGTACTTTCTCAATCAGCACTTCGCAGATCATTTGTCCTCTTTATCTTCCTTATAACAAATAAAAAATAATAAGTACTTAGAGCCAATACAGTGGTGAATCTAGTTTCATCTGTGTACAGTATCCTTTCCTTCGATAATATCGCCTCAATTGCTCTACTATCAAGCTCACAGAGCATGAAAAGCTTTCAAAGTTGAATTGATTATAAGTTTTCTTTGTTTCCATTCCATTATCTTCCGAAAGGTGATGTATGACCAACATATTGAAGTGGATATTTACACATTTTCTAAATATTTATATGAACAACGAAAAATAAAAACGACCTATCCTACCAGAAAATAGGTAACAAGATGGAGCTTGTGCTTTTAGCTTTTAACTTGTTCTGTAGCAAATACTAAGTGCTCTGAGAAATGCGAACTTTTCAACTACTTTTCTTATGATAAATATAAGTATTGAAACCTGAATAGTGCACAGCACAGGCAGCGATATATAGAGAAAAACAGTATCAAAGTCATAGAAACAAATCATCTTAGGAGTTTTTAAATAGAAAAACATATATTGTATCTACAAAAATGAATCACTGTTTTGAAACACTTTTGAAGCACACGTGCCCCCCCCAAAAAACATAATATTTTTGTGCTGGGGTGAAGAAAGACCATAAATCAAATTTATTATATAGTGAAAATTTTAATCCACTTGCACGTTATGGAAGAGAGTCCTGTTTATTTCTTGTGGATTTTCCCCGAGTCAGTGTGCATGTATTCAAATGAATATTCGGAATATGTTACGACAAAGGTTATTATTGTTTCTTCTATTGAATACAAAATGGTTGCAATGTGGGTCTTCAGAACTAGTGTTTGAACCACCGGCCATACATTTAGGACTCCATTTTTCGTTGGTTTCAAGATAGGTGATCTGTATTAGAAGTGATCTCATTTCTGTAGGATTATGTTAGATTATTTGCTCATTTGTTGTGTTTGTTTATATAACTGTATTATGTAAGGCTACCATAATTGCTTTTGGACATGAGTTATCTCGACGAATAATGACAATAATTCTTTTTGCCACATAATGCAAACGACAGTGCAAACTCAAAATATTTTCTTTGGCTTCTGTTGATATATGCAAAAGTTTTAACACGCACGTTGATTGGAAAAACAATGGGATTGTAACATGCATTGAAAATAATTACTGCAACAAAGTGGTTTATGATATTGCATCTTCAACGTTTTCAATTTATTTCAAATATTGGTATTCATAATAGAAATGACTCCTCTAATTGTTATTTGTTTTGTAAGCTGGAAAAATGCTGATAAACTTGATAATATTAATAACATTGAACTTAATACAAGATACTATGTATGTAATGCATGTGGCAGTAAAGGTAGTTTAAGCGATGTGTTTAAGGATATAACAACGATAATGATGGAAATTAAAAGCAAACGTTTGAGCAGATATTTATCGAAGGTGCCCAAAATATTACTGGTATACATTTACTTATCAAAGACTGTGTAAACAAAGTTTAGGTTGTTATATAGGCGAATGGGTTTTAAAATGTAGATACAGAACTTTACAATTTAGCCTCAGAGGTTACAACCACCATTGTGGCATCACGACTGCGATAATGATAAACATTATATGAATATACAATGATAAACAAAATTGTTCAATGAGGAAATGATCCAAAGAAATTCTGGCAAGTGTTAAATTGACACTACTACAACAGGTTAAATATAAATGAATAAACGAAACACAATCTAACTGGTTTAATTATATAAGCTTCTTATTAATACAGAACAGAGTTGGAAATATGCATGAATAGAAGAGTAACAAACTAAATGAGAATGACAAGTTTGAACGGAAGAAACCAAATATAAATAGAAAAAACAATTGAGAACGTTCGTTCTTGAAGCATCAAACTCCAGGCTCCTACAAGATTTCAGTCATTTGTTAGACGTTGAAATTTCCATGGATAGTTTTATTTCATGATGGGCTCTTTAATAAGAAATTTGTAAAGTGAATGTATTTCCAGAAGGTGACCAAAAGTATAATATTGAACAAGGAAGCTCAAAAAATTAATCAGGTCAAAGGCTTTGCAAATTGTATCCTAAAGAAAATCACCAGTTTGCAGAGGGTGAGTATCATTTTACTTGTATATGTATTTCGTATACCAGTTTAAGTCGTAAAAAGTTCGATGAGTTGTATTATATCAACCCTTCAGTAGATAAGAGCACACATTTAAATCTCAGAGTTAAGGCCTTATTGAAAATGTTTCTGAACTTTTGTAATTTGCTTTATAGCTGAAAGATGAGCTTTTTAAAACGGATCATTTTCAACACCTAAATAATTGCAGTTTAATGTTCTGTTTATGGAGCACCCAGTTTACTTTGTTATGCACTATGGACCAAATGCCTATGGAATTGAATAAACTTTCTCTTCTCATCAGTTTGGTCAGGAATTATCAACAGTATCAAGCCTGGTAACATTGGTAAGGATCTGGTAACACAATGCAGACGCGTACCTGAGCAAAGGATATGAGAGCATTATCCAGAAAGGTTGCTCTGACAAAGGCATCTGACGATGTAGGGTAGAAACCGTAAGGAACTGACAACAAATCTCAAACGTGTATCTGTTTTAAGAGCTTTCAAGTAATATGATAAATGTTAAAATTAGAAGTCATCACCATCAAGATCTGCAAATATGATATGGATATCTCACAATTATCCAGCTGGGTAGTGTGGTAAGGATACATTATCATTATCCAAACAAATAGCTCGGTAGGCAAGCATAAATATGCTAACATTATCCATTCGGGTAACTTTGGTAAAGATGTTTCAACATTATACACACTGATATATGCATTTAAGGCTGTGCGAATGTTGTATGAGAGTAACTGGATTATGGAGGTAAAAAAGGATGCTACTGAGTATTACGTCAGCATTCTACGGACTTGTGGCTGTAATATGCCGATATTATTCAGGAGGATCTAAGAATCGCAGACATGCATGAAATATTCAGCAGAACACTTTTTCTAAATAAATATGAACACTATCAACATGCATAAATGTTGTAGGGATATGTTATCATTATTATGCTTAACTCTGGTAAGGATATGTTGACCTTATGTTCTCAAGCAACTGAGCAGAAATAGGAGTAGAATCAATTAGAAAAAATAGGAAATCTACACGACAATCAATTTGTATAAAGAGATGATTTGGAACCAATGACAAAATTTTCAAAAAAATTCTATCAGGAAACTGGAAATAAAGTTCATATGTTGAAAGGTATAGCTATTTGGATTCTTACTTTAGTTCATTGTGATGATGACGATGTCAACATTATCCGCACAGGCAAGCTTGGCAATGATTATATATATATATATATATATATATATATATATATATATATATATATATATATATATATATATATATATATATATATATATATATATATATATATATATATATATATGTAAGAAAATTTTTGTTGCTGATTATGTAATTGTAGATTCTCCACCAATTGTTATATAAAAATTTCTTACTGTTGAGTGTTTAATTGTTATTTCTTACATAACCTTCTTCTCACTGCTTGTTTATGTGAAGGAATTTTCGGCTCTGGATTGGAGAGGAAGAGAGAGAGAGAGAGAGAAAGGAGTGATCCCTTTAAGAGTGAGGTCGCTTAACAGTGGTACATCTTTGGGGAATTTCCGGTAGCAAGAGGTAGCGGGATTCGCTGTAAATATGAACAAGACTTCTGACTTGGGGCTTTAATTAATCTGAGTTCTTAGATAGGCTCAGCCTGGTATATTCCAAAATGACGTGAAACAACTACGTGCCCCAAATCAGAATGCATTATGGCGTGGAATGACTACGCGGTCCTATCAGAATCGTAAAGAGACTGTCACTCTTGTTCAATAATATACGTGTCCATTTTAAATTATTTATTGTGAAGAGGTTATTGCTTTTGTTCAACTCTTAACATGGATTATGGATAATTTGGTAAATCGTCTTTTTTTCCACTCGCAACATCGATTACCACTCGTAACATTGAGCAATACCCGATTTGTTCGGCTAATTCACTTTGTTACAGTGAAGAAAGCGAGTAATTCGTTTATTGTTATGAATTCTGAACCCAGCTTTTTTAGGATTAAGTTTGTGAAAAGCAGTTCCCAATGTAAGTTGGTTCCAAGCTATGAAATTGAACAAGGTTATCCAATTTTGTAGCTAATCTCAATCTGTAATGAACAATGATTCATTCAGTTGAAAAGAAGCGAGTGATTCGTTTATTGTTATACTTCTGAATCAAGCGCTTTAGTATTAAATTTGTGAAAAGGCGGCATTTAAGGTAAGTCTGTCCCCAGGTCATTCCAGTCATTGAATTGAACCAAGCTATTCAATTTGTAACTAATCCCAATTTGTAATGACCAACGTAGTCCTATATACGTTTTTATTTCCTCTACCCAAATTTTATTTGAACCAAGATAGTCCTATATGCTTCTTTTTTATTTCTCTACCAACATAGTCCTATATAATTTCTTTTTTTCTTCTCTACCCAAATTTTTTTATCCTAATAATACCTTCTGGGTAATTTTAGTCGAGTCCTCGAGGCTTGAAGGAAAAAAATTATAAGGCAAAGTACAATGAATTGACAAAGGTTAATAAATTGCAAAAAGGCAATGAAGAACAATTTCATTGCGGTACATTTTGTGAAGTGCAAAAAAAGAAAATAATACAATGAGAACACAATAATATTCAATAGACCACAAATGAAATGGAGCATTATAATAGTCTCATAATGAATAGGATAAACACACTTGGAAAATTCAGTACATAATGTGTTAAACTTAAATACATAATGAGAAGAAAAAAAAACATCCATATTATAGCAGAATGAACATAATGGTAATAAAATCCGAATATAAAATGAAAAAAATACACAAAAATAGATACAGGGTATAGTATGAAGAACAATACAAAAAAGAAAATAGTGTATATATACCGAAACTTGTACGTAATCTAATGTTAGTAACGGGCTTTGGTTAGACGTGGACGTAATAACAGGAGGGTCTAAATGGTTTGTAATCGTGTTGATATTTCATTGAGATTTGTCCATACTAAATTCTAAGTACTTGGGTAACGCAGATTTTTGGTAAAGGATTTTTTTTATTCTGCCTGAAGAAAGAAGTAAAGGACGATATATTGTAGGCTGATCACGTTTCCGACGGTGCTGACAAGGCATCAGATATGTATTAAGGTGATCTAGTGTATGTGTTTAAGGTAATTAATGTATGGTAAATATGAAAAGGTACACTGAAAAATGTACTACATAATATGTAATAAAATTACAAAAATAAAATGAAGGTGTCAGGCACGACATCAGAAAAAATTTGAGAAAAGGTGAATAATTAATGGGTTGGGACAACTCTTTAGGTTACTTCGTTTTATTTTTAGATTTTTTTGTCAGTTTGTATAACGTCAGCAGAACATACTTATTTGTGTCTACGGTTGTGTTTCGTTTTATTTATAAAGCTCATTAAAGCATGCTGTGAAATAAGTATAGCACGTAAACTTTCCTGCTGCAAATTGCGTTGTGTAACTTCACAAATGTTTTCGACAATGGGAAGCGTCCTTTGCTCTGATAGTATAAATGCTTTTCAATTTCAACTAATAGCCGTTAAGATGTTTCTAATTCGATTATCAATCTGTCAGTATAGGAGAGAAATCAGCTCCATATCGAACAATAGCACCGAAACATTCATTTGTTTTGTTGCGTTGCTGCGTCAGCATTTTATACGACCTAGTACTGTTGCCAAGTTTTCTTTTTTTAGCATTCCAAAAAGGTATTTACCTATTTTACCATGAATGGCAAACTTCTCTCTTAATACATTTGAAGGTTGCAAAACACCTTGCTGAATTCATTCATAAAGAGATTGTTATAATAAACTGCATATGTGTTGACTTTAACTGTGGATGAGTATCATTTCTGAGCTATATTTGGCATATCTGTGACAATATATGATAAATTTGACTGAATAATTTCGTAAAGTCTGATTTAAAAGTACGAATCCACTTATCGGCTGAACCATAAAGTAATGGGAGAGGCTGGAGATAACCCATAGTGCAAATTGTTTTTTTTTGTTCTAATGCTGTGGACCTTGAATTCAGAGTTGAAAAAAAGGAATACAATTCTACGAACCAAATCAATATTCCATCCATACCTTAAAAAAAGGAAAGACGTTTGAGAGGTTTGCCGGCAGAAAGAAGAAGCGAAATAGAAGGTACGAGGAAAAAATGGAATGTAGGATAGGACTATCATTATCTCTCCCATATTACGAAAAAAATGTCCTTCAGAATAAATCATTTGGTTTCTGAGTTGTTTGAGTGACAATGTAGGCTGTAACTGGTGTAGGGGGTTCGATAACCCTTAGTATCTTTATAATGCTTAAGGGTGTTGGCGAGTACAAGTGATTTAATCTCCCTATTGTCAGAACAACGGCGTAATCTGTAGGTGTTATTTGAACAGTGACGTAATACATACCTTCCCATCGGGGGTAAAGTTTTCTTGATAACCCTACGGGTATGTGTGCGATTTGTAGGTGTGCGTAATCTATGCTAATATTAATCTATGCTAATACTAGTCCTGTTAGACATTTATAAAAAGTTTTATATCAGCATGTAATTCGTGATTTCTTTATTTTTCTTTTATATGTTATTTTACTCTTTTTTTAGTACTTTTTATTTTTATTTTTATGTTGCATAATCATCAGCAGAACATATTTATCAGTGACTACGGTTATTATTTTTTCTTCAGCGAAATGTGGTGAAAAGATCTCTCATTCTTATAGATAGTACTAGTTAGTCAATATTGAATTTATCTTCTTATTGCATACCTAATATCATTAAGTACCAGCGACGTTGAGGTAAACAAAAAGGTTTGCTTAGAGAAATTTGTAAGAATTTGGTATTAATCAAGAGTAATGAAAGTGAAAGTATAGTGCTGTGTTAGTCCTACTCTAATATCCATAATGTCTGTTCACTTGCAACCAAACTTTGACCTATGTGCGTATGAAATAAAAATTGCATTTAATCTAACCTAGGAGCAATAAGTGAAAAACATTAAACTCGTAAAACTGATTCAACATGGTCTCGTTCTAGTACATCATTAAAATCGTAAAACTGAGCGTGTATTACTGACGTTACCTAGGACGTACGAAAAAAAATGTATCGCCGTTATCGTTGCAAACAATTTTTCTCAGAAGTTGATCGTATGCAGGGCAATAGCTACTTAAAACTTTAATATGCAGGGCAATAGCTGCTTCACAAGTTCAATATGCAGGACAATAGCTGCTTCACAAATTCAATATGCAGGGCAATAGCTGCTTCACTAATTCAATATGCAGGGCAATAGCTGCTTCACAAATTCAATATGCAGGGCAATAGCTGCTACACAAATTCAATATGCAGGGCAATAGCTGCTTCACAAGTTCAATATGCAGGACAATAGCTGCTTCACAAATTCAATATGCAGGGCAATAGCTGCTTCACTAATTCAATATGCAGGGCAATAGCTGCTTCACAAATTCAATATGCAGGGCAATAGCTGCTACACAAATTCAATATGCAGGGCAATAGCTGCTTACAAAACTACCATAAAGTATACAGTCATATGAGTTCATATGAAACACGTGAGAGAAAATCTCATTAACATTACCGAACACCATTGAGCTGACAAAACAAACATCTGCATCAATATGTTTGAAACGGCTAGGCAGAAATTACAATTCTCGTTAAGATCGATAAATACGATAAAACTTGGTTCTGTTTGCTAGTAGTAAACGTATATACGGTTGTTTCAAAATTCAGTACGAGCAAGTTTGATGTTTGATATAAATTCTTATTGTATCAAATGAAACTTAGAGGTTCATATAGACTCTCTGTGGTAGAAATCTTAGCAACTCTGACGTATGTTACAGAAGTAGACATAACAAGGTTATTTACTGAGTGAGAAATTAAATATAGCATAATTTAGATTAGTTTTTTTTGTTAATCGTTTGAAATTCACTCAATAACTCAATTTGTATTTTTAAAAAAATCAAAAAAAAAAATATAGTACAAACATACCTTTGTAAGAATTACCGAAATCCAGAAATATTCTGCACATAAACTAATAGTAACAATACATCTATTGTGGGTGATACTGAAAGAGTTCGAAATGTTAAAGGTAAAGTCACTTTCACCGGAACTGTCAATGCTGCTTTCGTTGATCTAAGGATAAGGTAGATGTCGCTGTTGGACCCATAAAAATATGTTTAAGGCAAGGGTAGAGGTAATTCGTCATGGGTTGTAGATAGGTCAAATTCGGGGCTGGACTAGGTTCTGTATGCATTCGGAATGTCGTAGCTTCAGATACTGGCTGGAGTTGTCAGTCGTAGTCTGCGTAGGATCAAAGGAACCATAATCGAATGAAGTGTGAGTCACTGAAACTGGATCGGGCGTTGACAATGGCGTAGACACGGTTGCTGTTCCAGGCGAGGGGACGGCATAGCTGAGTGGCATAAAGTTTACTGGTCGCAAAGTTTTTGGTGCAAGTCTCTCTCGGTAGACCATATTTGTGGGATGTGACACGTGTATTCTCTATATTCGTCTGTCATTTTGCTGTTTATTCTCCACCAATTGTTATGTAAGAATTTCTATTGTTGATCGTGTAATTGTTATTTCTTACATAACCTTCTTCTCACTGCTTGTTTATGAGAAGGAATTTTCGGCTCTGGATTGGAGAAAAAGAGAGAGAGAGAGAGAGAGAGAGAGAGAGAGAGAGAGAGAGAGAGAGAGAGAGAGAGAGAGAGAGAGAGAGAGAGAGAGAGAGAGAGAGAGAGAGAGAGAGAGAGAGAGAGAGAGAGAGAGAGAGAGAGAGAGAGAGAGAGAGAGAGAGAGAGAGAGAGAGAGAGAGAGAGAGAGAGAGAGAGAGAGAAAAGAATTAATCCCTTTAAGAGTGAGGTCGCTTAACAGCGGTACATCTTTGGGGAATTTCCGGTAGCAAGAGGTAGCGGGAATCGCTGTAAATATGAACAAGACTTCTGACTTGGGGCTTTAATTAATCTGAGTTCTTAGATAGGCTCGGCCTGATATATTCCAAAATGACGTAAAACAACTACGTGCCCCAAATCAGAATGCATTATGGCGTGGAATGACTACATGGGCCTATCAGAATCGTAAAGAGACTGTCGCTTTTGTTCTATAACATACGTGTCCATTTTAAGTTATTTATTGTAAAGAGGTTATTGCTTTTGTTCAACTCTTAACATGGATTATGGATAATTTGGTAAATCGTCTTTTTGTTTACTCGCAACATCGATTAACACTCGTAACATTGAGCAATACCCGATTTGTTCGGCTAATTCATTTTGTTACAGTGAAGAAAGCGAGTAATTTGTTTATTGTTATAAACTCTGATCCAGGCTATTTTAGGATTATGTTTGTGAAAAGCAGTTCCCAATAAAAGTTGGTTCCAAGCTATGAAATTGAACAAGGTTATCCAATTTTGTAGCTAATCTCAATCTGTAAGGAACAATGATTCATTCAGTTGAAAAGAAGCGAGTGATTCGTTTATTGTTATACGTCTGAATCAGGCGATTTAGTATTAATTTTGTGAAAAGGCGGCATTTAAGGTAAGTCTGTCCCCAGGTCATTCCATTTGTATATAATATAATATAATAAAATATAATATAATATAATATAATATAATATAATATAATATAATATAATATAATATAATATAATATAATATAATATAATATAATATAATATAATATAATATAATATAATATAATATAATATAATATAATATAATATAATATAATATAATATAATATAATATAATATAATATAATATAATATAATATAATAAAATGTAATGTAATGTAATGTAATGTAATGTAATGCAATGCAATGCAATGCAATGCAATGCAATGCAACGCAACGCAACGCAACGTAACGTAACGTAACGTAACGTAACGTAACATAACATAACATAACATAACATAACATAAGATAATATAATATAATATAATATAATATAATATAATATAATATAATATAATATAATATAATATAATATAATATAATATAATATAATATAATATAATATAATATAATATAATATAATATAATATAATATAATATAATATAATATAATACAATACAATACAATACAATACAATACAATACAATACAATACAATACAATACAATACAATACAATACAATACAATACAATACAATACAATACAATATAATATAATATAATTTATAACAAATATGATATGATATGATATGATATGTTATGATACGATATGTATGAAATGCTATGCTATGCTATGCTATGATATGATATGATATGGTATGATATGATATGATATATGATATGATATGATATGATATGATATGATATGATATGATATGATATGATATGATATGATATGATATGATATGATATGATATGATATGATATGATATGATATGTTATGATATGATATGATATGATATGATATGATATGATATGATGTGATATGATATAATATAATATACTAAACTCTATTAAAATATAGTATAAAATAATATAAAAATATAATATAATATAATATAATATAATATAATATAATATAATATAATATAATATAATATAATATAATATAATATAATATAATATAATATAATATAATATAATATAATATAATATAATATAATTTTATATTATTTTATATAATTTTATATGATAAAATATAAGAATTTTCAAACAATAATCACATTAGTTTTACACCAATCTATAGAGGAAAAATCATGCTTTAACAATTAAAGACAATCTATCACTAACAAATAAATACACACAATGACAATCAAATACAAACATTTACAAACAACGACAGAGGTTGAAATTGTTGTTTAGAATCATTCACATCGAGCTATAGACACATCAAAATACATGCCGTTATTATTCAACATCACTTATTCCGATCAAACAAAATATTCCTTTTTTAAAGACGATACAAACAAATTAAAAACACTAACCAATTATAAAATCCACAAATTGTAAAATAATTTAACTAATAAACTCATCAGATTGTCATGTGTTTTACAAATTGCACAATGCTAACATCTGATATTAAAACCGCCTCCCTCTTGTTGTCTGGGAATATGTAATGTTCGAGTAAATTGTGTTTTAGTCAAATAATGACATTCTACTACTACTACTACTACTACTACTACTACTACTGCTATTGCTACTTCTGCAACTACTACAACTATTACTACTACTACTTTGACTACTACTACTACATTTTAACATTCCTTTTTTATCCTTTATCTTTTGCACATTGTCGTGGAATAGGAATTACAATGACATTGCAATCATGTCACATAAAGTTTTGTTATTTTTTGTGCCTTTCTTTTAATTGTTTATTCTTCCTTTCGAGAAATTTATTTTCTTCCCTCATTTTACTCTTCCCTCACTTTCATTTGATGTTCTAAAAACACGGAAGAACAATGTTATTGCAAATGAATCAAAACATTTGTTTCGCTTTTCTTAGGTCTGGCTTTTTCCCGTTCTTATATGACTAGTTCCTTTTCATTGACATTGCGAACACTCAGATGGTCAGTACCTATTCTCTTGACAGATCTAACGTGGAACGTTCGTATTTATTTTGTGAGTATTATTGAGTTACCGCGTATTTCTCGTTTGAAGTCTTTACTTTGGAATCACTTTATTCTACCTCACAAGATTGAAATGTCCCTATTTATGTACCGCACTTGTAGAAAACTTTTTTAAATCTGATGTCAACAATATTACTATTCCACGAGATGAAGTGTAGGTCAGAATAAATTGTTTTGATTTTATTATTATTGCTATTATTATTATTGTTGTTATCATTGTTTATGTTGTTATAGTTCCTCTTTCCTTTACCTTACTCTTCTTCTTCTTCTTCTTCTTCTTCTTCTTCTTCTTCTTCTTCTTCTTCTTCTTCTTCTTCTTCTTCTTCTTCTTCTTCTTCTTCTTCTTCTTCTTCTTCTTCTTCTTCTTCTTCTTCTTCGTCTTCTTCTTCTTCTTCTTCTTCTTCTGCTTCTTCTATTATTATTATTATTATTATTATTATTATTATTATTATTATTATTATTATTATTATTATTATTATTATTATTATTATTATTATTCAAACAAACAGACATCACTATTATTTTACAAATATCATTGAAAGGTGTTCAGACACAAAAATGAAGACTTTTATACGGCTTTTACTTTTTGAATTTTATAATTTATAACATTTTTAATTTTTTAGGTTTTGTTTTGTGTTTTTTATATTAAACGTTTTACACATTTTAATTCCTGCTAATGGCTTTTTGCTAAAATGTATGTTTTAAGTTTCCCATGTATAGTTGTTTATTTGCTTTATCGTTTTATATTGTGTCTTATTCCTTACAGTTATTACATTTTAAATTTGGCAAATATCATCGTATTTGTATAAGATACCCAAATATTTCTAATATGTAGTCTTGTAATTCATTATATTATTTACTAATTGTTTTTTAGTTAAATTCTTGACTTGAAAAGTGTCTCTTGATTTTATTTTGTTGGCTTCTATCTGCTTTTATTCTTAATTGTTTGATAATTTTTATATAATTACAGGTTTATACACAATTAGTTTTAAATTGTCTATTAAGTTTATTAATAATTTCACATTCATTGTTTATTTATTTATTAGATACTTTACATTTTATTTTGCTTTTTCCGAGTTAGTAAATTATTTTCTTTAATTTGATCAGCAGCAATTAAAGTGTGATAACTGTTCAGGTTCATTTTCATAATTTCATACAATTTTGTCAACCTTTAATTGTTTTCCGATTATTGTTATGTTTTGCTTATAGATTTGAGACATTAAATGTCTGGTAAATTAGACTCATATTTTTATGAAATATTTTAACATTTTCTTTAATTATAAGTCTACCAAGCACCACAAGTATTGAAGTTCGTAACATTAAGTATGTAAAGTATAAGAAGTTGTTTAGAGGCCAAGTAGTCTAAAATGAGGAGATATTTTATACTAAAAAAGGTTTCTTTGATGTCAAAACGTATGTTTTGATTCAGCGAACTGCTGCAGATATTTTCAATATAGAGTCAATGTTCTGTGTATTGGAGGAAAAGAGAGGGCAATATGCTTCACCTCAGAGCCCTAAATTTTGGCATTCAATAATTCATTTCATTTCTAAGATTTGTATTACTGTCAGGACCAAGCTATTGGAGTCTAAACTTTCGCCATTGTGGAGGATTGCGCCAATCGCCCGTCAGCATCCTAACGAATGACACTGTTGTGGATAGTGAGTGGCTGGTTCCAATTCACATGAGAGGTTGTGACTCACCATCCAAACTGCAAATGCGTTTAGAAAATAAGGGGTATACCGGTAAGCGGACATCTGTATTAATTGATTTAATATGAAGTCCACAATTATTGATTGCAAACGCTAATATAATTGTCTGGTGTTTTGTGATTATGGATATAAAATACTCTTTCAGTTTTGTCCTTAAAGTGAGGAGAAATAAAGAACAACTTATAGAAGAAAAATCCAATTATGTTTGCAATCGTAATGATTGTCTTATTCAATGACAAAGAGGACAATGTGCATGTAATGAGAAGACATGTTTTATTATGAAAACATAACAAAATCTAAGGAAATAATTTAAAAATTAAAGGATATTATGAGGGAAAGCATTTTTATATTAATTCAAATTCCTGTGAACAAGGATACTTTCACAATGAAGGTGTCAAAGTAGTTGGAAAAGAATATATTTCTAATATCTTTAAGTCTTCCTTGCAGTCGAAGTAGATTTTCAAGGTGAGCCCAGTTCTATTACTGGGGGAGGTCTGACGGATGTTTACATAGCGACGCAGTTCCATTTCCATTGGGGGAAGATTGATCAACGTGGCTCCGAGCGTGCCATCGATGGAAAATATTTCCCTATGGAGGTAGTGAGAATTAAGCCAATAGTAAGCTTTGCTCAATCCAAACATATAATGAACATGATCTAATAACAATTTTCGTGATTGATACCTATTTGCCCTATATACGCGATTTTGCAAGATTTGTTTTGCTCTTTTGTTGCGTATTTAATATGCCTTTGTAAATATCATAGTGCCGGCTAGAGCACCAAACATTCGTCTTGATTTTGTGTAATTATTATCTGGGCTTGGCCTTGCCTTTCCATTGCATATTAATGAAAAAAAGCCGACGATGTAGTCCAAGCTTCCGTTGCAAACTTTGCGGTGTCGTGTATATATCTCTGGTATAGAATATCCCATGTGCAATTTAACGAGAGCATGTATAGAAATAAGTAAAGAGTAATTTAGCCATATCAAATCTTTGCCCACTAACGTATAGTAAAGAAACGTTTATATAATGTTTTAGTCTTCTGCTGTTTGTAGTTTGTTATATTCTGTATATAGTCATATATTAGAAATGCAGAATTGGTTAGATCATTATAAAAGCAAAGTAAACCCAATCCACACTAACGCAATGAGGATTCATTCACAATATTAATCTAAATATCAACTTGAAATAGACGAAAATGACAATTATTTTTACATTACTGTCGAGCGAGCGAAGAAGTTAAAATATAGTGAGGCTATTTGTGCTATGTGCACAAAATATTTTTATTGTGCATTGTGGAATCTACGGTTGAGCATTTTTTTAAAATACAGTATTTATTCAATTACTTTGTTTCTTGAAGTGTAGTGTTTGCAATTAATCATTAGGAAAAATATGAAAATGAATATATAATAAAGAGGTTACTGTATTTGTATGGGAATGTATGAATTAGCTATTTTGTGAGAATGACTGACTCACAAATTTTGTGCAGTATTTATCTGAAAAGTACTCCTTGATCTGTTCCCATACAAATACATTTACCTATAACTAATTTAAGTACACTGTACAAAATGTCTTCTTTGAAAGTAGTGTGCAATCTCATTTGAACCTCTTATTTACCTGTATACAAATTAGGAACAATATTTTAATTATTGCAAGACAAGACACTCATCTGGCAACAAATAATCAGGAAATTCACGACCAAATGACAAAGCAATCATATTAGATAATGCATTGAAAAATGATGATAGGAACATTGGAAGAAAGTGTTAAAATAAGTACTGTACATGTCTGAGTGGAAACTGGCTAGCATGAAAACAATTATCTGGTACACAATGGCATAATTTAGCATGAAGGGAGATTTTAATTTCACTATTCAATGGTTAATTGGAATGGAAATGGAAATTTCAGGCAAAATACTCAACTCAAACCATGTTTTCATGGACACAACAACCAGATTGGTGGAAAACGAATTACACACAGACATCTACTCGAAACCAACCGACAAACACCAGTATCTCCTCCCAACCAGCTGTCATCCAAAACACTGCATTAAGAACATTCCATTTAGCCAGGCACTGAGGATACGCAGAATTTGCTCCGACGATGAAAGATTCTTAGAAAGGTCTGAAGAGCAGGCTAAACATTTAATTTACCGAGGGTACGACAAAGACCTGATTGCGGAGGCAATCCAAAG
This sequence comes from Potamilus streckersoni, assembly GCA_016746295.1. NCBI lineage: Eukaryota > Metazoa > Mollusca > Bivalvia > Unionida > Unionidae > Potamilus > Potamilus streckersoni. The sequence goes on from JAEAOA010002326.1 coordinate 217,975, forward strand.
GGCCAAACAAACAAACCGTGATGACCTACTCAGATATGGACAGAAAGAAAAGGTTGATATGATACCATTTATTCCGACCTATCACCCAGACAATCCCAAAGTAGGTAAAATCATCGCAAACCACTGGCCAACCGTGCAATCGTCAGACACACTAAACCTAATACTTCCAAACAAACCTGTAGTAGCTTACCGGAGACCAAAAAACCTAACGGACATCCCAGTCAGGGCCAAGTTAACGCCAATCGCTAGTCAAAACCAACCTAGTCAATCTGGACCCTGTGGCGATAAAAGATGCAAAACCTGTCAACATATGATAGAGACCAAAACATTCACTAGCACAGTGACTAAAGAAAAACTAAACATACATGGTCCAAACAAAACGTGCAAAACAGAGAATGTGATTTATCTCATCACATGTAAGATCTGTGGCCTTCAGTACGTGGGAGAAACTGAAAAGCTACACATAAGGATAAACCTTCATAGATCTGATTGGATGACAAAAAAGCTGTACAGAAGCCCGGTCGCAGAACACTTCTCCTCCCCTGGCCACACTTTCAGTGATATAATACTTATCGCTATTGCCAACAACCATAGCTGGAGTTCCGAAACCAGGAAGGAAAAGGAATCATACTGGATACGCCGCCTTAGAACATTGAAACCAAGCGGTCTAAACCAGGAAGACTAGAAAATGAAAACTATGCACTAGTAGAATTTAACATTTTCTAAATCCTCTTATCCTTCAATTTTTACTATAAGAATAACCGGTATAGAATCAAATATCCGGGATATAATCTGCGTTACATATGTACACAAAGTAAAAATAGATGTCGCTTTGGCTTGTAGACTTTTAGGGAATTATACAACGTTTTCAGTTTCCGCAACTAGTCTATACAAGCTGGTTGTATTTATAGTTTTAGCACATGTGAAGATAGAAATGTAGAGGTTTACAAACGCAACGTTTTTGTGTTTATTTGTTTGTCGTAACTATGTTTTGTATTTGCCTTTGAAAAAGACTCATTAAGAGTCGAAAGCGCTTAGGCTAGTTAGTTACTAGTTTCGTACTGTTCGTCGTCAGTTTATTGCATCTATTTTAATTAATCCCTGACAAACGTGATCCCTTGGTGGATCCAGTACGCTTGAGAGGGCTGTTATTCGCCATATCATTTGTATTCTTTATATATATATATATAATATATATATATATATATATATATATATATATATATATATATATATATATATATATATATATATATATATATATATATATATATATACACACACACACACACACACAGATATATATATATATATATATATATATATATATATATATATATATATATATATATATATATATATATATATATGTTCTTTATAAAATTCGTTAGTTAAATAAATTTTATTATTATAATTATTTGAGGAGACAAATCATTTTAGCCTATCCAATAATAATAAGAATGTGTACTACATGTGATCAAGTCCGGAACAAAATCTTGACAAGCATAGTCATTTCATTTCAAGTGGTGATTTGAATTGACTTTATTATGTTTAAAATGAAAAGAAATGAATATTGATGGCATATATGTTGAAATATGAACATTAAGATTATTTGTTCGCTTCTGTTCGTTTTCTTGACCATTATTTAATGTGACCGAAAAAAAATGGTAACGGTCCTATCGAGATTTACAGATTGAGGAATATGTTCGAAAAGCATTAATGACAGACTGTATAGTACACTAAAGATTGAAAATCAAAATTAATTTTCAGATACAGTTTTCCGTTGCATGTGTCATGTGTTATGTACGACTCTAGATTTTGAACTATGTAATTTAACAACCAACAAATTTAGTAAAGTGAACAAATAATTTATTTCGTTAAGTTGCATAGGAAATATTTAAGAGACACTTACAGTATTGTGTATTAAATGCCAAATGATCATCATTCTCATATCACAAGTCCAAAGGTATGGAATGTTTTGAATTAAATTCATACATTCTTGAATATTTTGATAAACCTCAATTATACAATCCATACTGCAGTTTTTATTGAATTCTCAATAATTCCAAAGTAGTATTTTTAAAATCAAAAACGTGTAATTCCAACGAATAGTTTAAATAAATATTTACTTCAAATTATAACACATCTGTAAATGATTCCATACACTGATCTTAAAACAGAATGATTAGTTCCTTACCAGTAATGAGTTTATTGCCCTACATCGAAATAGAATATTCTGGAAAACTATTCCGTGGAAACTTCCATTTACCGTTGAAGTCAAATTCTAAGAGACATCTCATTTTACTAGATAAAATTGTGAAAATTAGATGGGTGTGCTAATATCTATCTACAATACTTAACAATACTTAATCAATGCAACTGTACTTAGAAATGAAAAGGACATTTGGAACTTAGGGAGAAGGAAGTTAGAATAATTTAGTAAGGTCATTAAAAACAGTTTTTGGAGAGATGTCATTTTGGCAGTATCGTATTGGAAAGAGGATCCGCAAACTGCAAATGAGTTCTTATCCATGAATATTTTTAATTTAATCCCCATATAATTTTCTATTAATACAAATTCTGGATAGAAGACGGTTTTGAAATTTTTAATGATCTAGTAGACGATCATGGCAATTTATTACCTTAAGAAATAATAAAACAAATAACTAGAAGTGGTGACTTCTTGAAATACTTCTTAATATCCAAACTTCCAAAATCATGGAAAGAGGCCATAACAAACTGTTTAGCACATAATAATTTTGATAGGCAGGAGGATAAAATAAAGAACTTGCAAAAACATAATTCACTCAAGTAGTTCTACAAAGATCTTTTAAAAAGGGCTAAAAGGCAAGATATTGCTACGAAAAATCTTGGATGCAAGTATTAAATACAAATATAAGTAGTGAGGAATGGTTTGAGATTTATAGCAGGACCAAATTTTGTACCAAAGATACCAAGTTGGTATCTTTAAATTTTAAATTAATTCACAGAATAATCGCTACTAATGATCTTTTGAATAGACTTAACATATTGGACGACAACAAATGTACGTTTTGTAAGAGAGAGAGAGAGAGAGAGAGAGAGAGAGAGAGAGAGAGAGAGAGAGAGAGAGAGAGAGAGAGAGAGAGAGAGAGAGAGAGAGAGAGAGAGAGAGAGAGAATGACGGTATTGAACATCTCTTCTTTGATTGCAATATTATTTCACAGTTTTGGTACAGTTGTATTGAATACTTTGCACCTTCTTGCCCAAATAACATATATTTGTCCAAAAAAGAAACAATTGTAGGAAGTGAAAAACTGGACAGGTTGGGTAATTTCTTGCATATTGTTGGCAAAAAAAAAATACATTTACACTTGCAGATTCAATATGAAAATACTTCCCTTTAATTTATGCTTTTAAGCAGATAGTTGTAATGTATAAGAACGTTGCAAAATAGGCTGCTAAGGTAAACAAAAAAGTGGACGAAATTCTTAAAAAATGGACCTCAACAGATGAATAGGTAATTCGTATGAGATTGGATCGTAAACAGGAACAAAACACTATTTTCGAAATCCTGTGTCATCTACAAGTATTTGTCTAATTACATTGAGTAGGCTATCTAAAGAGACTAACGAGATTGTGTGCCATATGCATGTCTGCATGAGTGTGTGTGTGTGTGTGTTGTCTTTTTTCTTTTAATATACATTATATTTACTATACCTAGTTTATCTGGAAACAAGAAATATTTGATTGTAAGGTGACCTTGAGATGGTTTCCCGACCCAATTGTCAACCTATTACGGGGATAATAAAAAACGATATGAAAAACTACTATCACGAAAATTCAGATATAAAATGCTCTGTCTAAAACCCTTAGTCTCCCATCAAAGTCAAACACACAGAGTAGATTCATACCATTACGTACATTCTACTTAATATTTAAATGTAGCCACTTGTAGATGCACTAAGATACACTAATAAATTTAGATTTTTTTTACATTGCCTGTTAGGTTTAGCCACTGTAAGATTTTACAAGCTATTGTAGGTGTTTTTCATTATGCACTTCTGAGAAGTGTGCAAAAAGGAGAAATACGGTTTGATAAAATTCTGTGGATGCATGACACGCTACGAATTACTTGAAATCTTCGCTGTTTTCCTTACATAACAAATTAAATACTATACGCACCTGGCAGTAATTTCAAATAAGCAAAACAATTGTACCAAGATAGAGAAACAATAACAAGATTTTGTAGTATGGCCATGAATATTCGAATTTGTCTCACCCTTCAGATAAATATTTATTGTAATGTGAACTACAAGGATAAAAGTAATGTTCGGTATGTAGAATACAGTATCGTTGTTCTCGCATTTCTGTTTCAGATGCATATTGTACATTATAGTGCAAAATACATTAACGTCAGCCAAACTTTGGATAAACATGATGGTCTTGCTGTGCTGGCATTTCTGTTCGAGGTATTGTTCTTTTACAGCTGTGCATCATCATTCATAATTATGATCTGCATATTCAAATGCAAAGTCTACGTTTTT
>JAEAOA010002326.1:227500-332500 GCA_016746295.1 Potamilus streckersoni
CACTGCTTTTAATCGTGGATTTGGGTACAGTTGCAGAAAACTTCGAAGATTCTCATTACGATTTGGTTCCTCTCATATTCATAAAATTATTTAGCGGGTTAAATGTACAATCACACTATTCAGTAAGAACACTTTCAACAATCCAGCGATGCAGCTTGGTGTGTTGCAGGATAATATTGTAATACATGTGTTGTCTGCTTAGTTGAATACATACTTACGCGTGTTGTAGTCTCTGTCGTCTGGAAACGTATACAATTCGTGGCAAAAACACGTACTCAACATTATCTCACCATACCTGTTACATCTTTAAATAATTCCCTATCGTAACGTGAAGGTCGGTCTTGAAAACGATGAGAAGGGAAAATAAAATACAGAAACATAAACAACAGCAATTGTGGAATTATATTGAAACTTTCTCCAATAAACGTAATTTGAATTCTCCCTTTGTGATTCATCTAAATAACCTAATTATGTCACAGGTTCCAGATGTTTTCGATTATCGGATACAATTAGAAAATCTCCACACGTCCATTAACAAGTCCTGTTTTTCAACATTTCAGTGTGATATAAACTTGCATCGATGTTGTCATAAAGAGTCGAAATCTGCTTTGCTAAAATGGAGTTCATAACGGAATCAGGCTCTCATCTGGATTTCGTATGTCTTAACACTGAATCATTTTTTCTTTTGCCTGGTAAAAATATGCCCCCACCACTTGACTTCATAATAATGTTGTACCGCTCAAACCCTGAAACACTATATTGATACAAATACCGCACAGTTGTTACCATATCTACGCGTAGTAATTTGAGTTGGTGCAATTGCAAGAATATTAAATAAAAATTAGACAAATATGATAATAAAGCTCATGTTTGACTTCTTTTCACATAAACGAAATATCTTATAGTAGAGCATCTCTGGATCTCATTTGTTAAACGGACGTGGAGTAATATGGCATGTGATGGCAATGGTGACGGGGCAGTTTGTTGCCCAAGGCGCCAGAGGTATGTATTTCAGAAATGTTCAAAAATTGTGTGTTTTTAAATGTAGTAATTTTAACCATAGCAATTTCACTAACGCCTCCTTATAACAACAATTTTGAACCTCATATTGCCGCCAGCGTGTGCTTAATGAATAAACCTTTAGTCTATATATCCAAAGTAAGAAAGAGGGATCCAGATATTGATTAATACTAGTTTCTTTGCACAAATAAATTAAAGTTAACTTACAGTTAGACTGATTAGGTGTATATAGTATTATATTTCTATAAACGCCTGCAAATGTAAATCTGAAATGATATCGGTTTCTGTAGTATTTACAGTTGACGATTGGTCCATAAATCAGTCGATGTTTTTAAATTTATGGTTTCTGTATATGCTTAACGGTAACATGCTTGAAGTATAATTAATAGGCCTACCGTGCAAATGATATACATTCAATTTGATGCTTGATTCTCTTATGTCAATAATATAATTTACATGCTAGGAAGGGCCAATAACCAGAGTACCCATCACACTGCATTTTATAAGAATTACTTTTATTTGATCGGATTACAAAAATGTAAGGAAAATTTGAGATAATAAAATATGTTCTCTATATATCGTGTTTTATATATTTTAACAAGATCATTTACATTAAATTCTAGGATATCCATCAATTTTATTCTCCTTCCCTAACCTACTTTACTGTCAATATATTTATAATATCAACTGTGAGAATTAGATTAAAACATCGTTAATCACCACGAAACAACAAAGCAGTAGAATACAGGCTGATATTAAAAGTGCATAACAGGCATGTTATTAATTCTCTTGCCTGTTCATCATGTTTTCCCTCTCATCATTCAGTTCGGGATTATGTCTTCTGCATGTATAAACTATGATGGGAAGTTATCAATTTGACATCAGGTCAATTAATAGTGGCTGTCAATTTCTTAAGAGGGTTAGTATATAATACAAAAAATAGTATGTCTGATGAATAATAGCCTTATCATAAAATAACTGTCTTTCGCTGTACATTGTGCAAAGACAACAACATCTAAATACAGGATAATCGCATGCTAAGATGTGCACGACCCAACTATACACATTACAGTACACATTATCCAGAGGATACTTTAGTACGTAATAAGCACCTCCAAATATACTTTACACAATATATTAATTACCTGGTAACATCGAACGGTATAAACGGCTGAATGAACGCCAAGTCCCCTAAATCCTACATATACTGATAAAAGGATTATTACAATTAGAATGGCTCTAAGTAGTTTATTTATTACATTTTGCTTTGTAGTTTATTTATTACATTTTGCTTTGTAGTTTATTTATTACATTTTGCTTTGAACAAAGCTGAAAAATTCCTAAAGAAAGCAGAATTAATTACTACTGGTGTCACCAAATTTCTACTTCTATTACTAATATCAGCGAATTGCTACTTATATATTTTATAATAAAGTTAAGAAATCATTCAGGCTGTCAAAATGATGTCCTACATTTCCAATCATAAATACACAATCGTCCTAATATTCTCTTGTCAGTTTCCTTCGCATTCCCATTCTATGTTATGTCTTTCAAAATGCGTTATTTTATGCCGTAGGAAATATATAATATAATATAATATAATATAATATAATATAATATAATATAATATAATATAATATAATATAATATAATATAATATAATATAATATAATATAATATAATATAATATAATATAATATAATATAATATAATAAAATATAATATAATATAATATAATATAATATAATATAATATAATATAATATAATATAATATAATATAATATAATATAATGTAATGTAATGTAATATAATATAATATAATATAATTAATTTAATATGATATAATAAAATTTAATAAATAATATACTTACAACAACAAAGGTGATATTATATTATTATTATTATTATTATTATTATTATTATTGATTTTAGTGTTGTTATTATTATTATTATTATTATTATTATTATTATTATTATTATTATTATTATTATTATTATTATTATTATTATTGCTTTTAGTGTTATTTTTATTATTATTATTATTATTATTATTATTATTATTATTATTATTTTTATTAATATTCTTATTATTATTATTTTTATTATTATTATTATTATTATTATTATTATTATTATTATTATTATTATTATTATTATTATTATTATTATTATTATTATTATTATTATTATTATTATTATTGCTTTTAGTGTTATTTTTATTATTATTATTATTATTATTATTATTATTATTATTATTATTATTATTATTATTATTATTATTATTATTATTATTATTATTATTATTTTTATTATTATTCTTATTATTATTATTTTTATTATTATTATTATTATTATTATTATTATTATTATTATTATTATTATTATTATTATTATTATTATTATTATTATTATTATTATTATTATTATTATTTTATTATTATTATTATTTGCCTTATTATTATTATTATTATTATTATTATTATTATTATTATTATTATTATTATTATTATTATTATTTGCATTATTATTTTTATTGGTTTTTACTGATTTTATTAGATCAACATTCGTAAGCGATATTAATATCATGCAAGACCTATTGGCCTTCGTCGCTGACTTTCATTTGGAGTGGAATTATCTGTGTAGGACACAATGGAAGATGCCAGAGCTAGACATATCGTTATCGACCTACGTATTTGATTGTATTAGTATTCAGTCAGAAAGCAGCAGGAGGGGGGGGTTGACCTGCACAAGATTTCCAGCCCGTTTTAGGTCTATCTGAGGCTTCCTCGAAAATGCTTTTTTTTTGCACGTAAAACTAACAACAACTGAAAAAATCAGTTGTCCAATATCCGACCTTTATGAAGCAAATTTAGATTTTAACGGGCTGCATCTTGGTGCAGGTCACCCCCCGTGCTGCTTTTTCTCTAACAGATAGGATAAATAAATAGATAAAATATTTAGTTGAAAATTTTGTCCAATCCAATACGATATTTTGTACGAGGATCATTTAGATTTATCGTAATAAAACCATGCGGGGTTCTCTGAACATGACTAAAGAAATTTTTGAATTTAACAAACTCCATATCGGGACACCATGTTTGCCAAATATTTCTCGAAGTGTGAATATCACCATTAAATACACATAAGAAATTTCAATTATCTCGAATTAGTTTAGGAATTTGAGAATATCGTTGAGTTAGATAGAACATATCTGCATTTTTATGACGTCCTCGAGGAAATAACAACGTAGGACCGCGCTGATCATCTAACATCACATCATCAAATACTATCATATTATTTAAGGACGCATCTAGATCATCTACATGAGGACATTCATCCACGTCATTTATAAATTCAACAGGATCATATCCTAAATTCTGAGTTGCTGTTGTGTTAAAATCCTCTAATACCTGATAACAATCTTGATCATCAATGCTAGGTGCTATTAAGTATAATTTATCCCAATTAGTATATTTCATCATTAAAGTAAGTATAAGTTGTGTTTTACCAGATCCAGATGGTCCAATAATAATACCTCGGATTGAATTTGGTAACATCGGATGGTGTTTAATTATCGGTTTTCCTTTTTTTTTGCTGAAAAGTCAAGAATTTCCATTTGATTATATCATAATATTATTATGGATTTATATTGTGTTAAATGCAGAAAACGAACAGGTACTAAGGATTTAACGATTACAACTAAAAATAATAGACATGCAATGTCCGGAACATGTATAACATGTAATACAAAGAAATTTAGATTTATTAAAGAAAAGTGGAGGGGATATAACTGGTAAACTGTTAAAACTTCCAGGTACTCCTTGGGCTAAATACCCCGGTCAAAAACACCTACCCGGATATAGCTATTGTGGCCCCGGAACAAGATTAGATATTAGACTTGACGAAAATGACCAAGCTAAACCAGGTGAATTTCCCGTTAATGCTATCGATGAAGCTTGTCGGATACATGATATCGCATATAGAAGTAAGGATATGAGAGAAAGACATATAGCTGATATTAATTTGATTCATGCATTAAATTCGACAATGAACAAAAAAATAAAGGGAAAAATCGCCGCTTTCTTGAATAAATCTGGAATGAAAGGTAAATTGTTGATTGCGTCGGGTTTTAAATAATGGCAAATAAAAAGAATGAAAAAATTTTACTATTCACCACGAGGTTACCATAAAGGAGTGTCGGCAATTGATAAATTGGCCGCCGCAACTAAAGTTTCACATGAGGCCGCCAGAGAATGGTTATCAAAACAAGCTATATGGCAGATTTATTTACCACGGCCAAAATCCATCAAATATGGATCATTTAATGTTTATGTTCCGAATGAGGTACATCAGGCCGATATTTTATATTTACCGCATGACAAGGGTTATAAATATGCATTAACTGTGGTGGACATCGCTACTCGATACAAAGATGCTGACCCACTCACTACGAAAAAATCTACAGAAGTAGCACATGCATTTGAAGAAATTTATAAACGTGGTCAACTTACATGGCCGAATTTACTTCAAGTTGATCCTGGTAATGAATTTCGTGGCGATGTTACTTCATTAATGACAAAGAAAAATGTTACCATCCGGCGTGGACATACGGCAATTCATCGTGATCAAGCTATTGTTGAACGATTTAATAGAACCCTTGCGGATAAATTATTTACTTATCAATATGCGAAGGAATTTATTCAACCGGATAAATCGACAAAATGGGTACAATGACTCCCGGCTGTAATAAAATCAATCAATGAAGAATATCAAATAAAAAAAATATAAATAAAATCTGAGGATGTTCAAAATCCACCCGAAAAAACAATACCATGGGATGCCACAGTAAGGTATTTATATGAACCCGGCGAATTGGAAGGTGGAGGTAGACGATCTACTGATCCCATATGGAGTATATCAGCGCATAAAATATATGGGATTCATTCGTCAATGTATAGACCAACCTATTACTCGCTAGACTTCAATGCACCGCATATGAATTTTACCCATGATCAATTATTAGTGATTCCGGATGAGATTGAATTTCCTCCGGAGAATTTGAAGTGATATATTCTACTCGTTTAAGTTGATTGATTCGACGAACTCTACTAACAGCCAAATATACCAAATTATCCCACTCGAGAAAATCATCAATGATCCAAATAATTGTATCAGAAATAGTTAATCCTTGAGTCGAATGGATAGTTGACGCATATCCTAACCGCCATGGTGAATTTTCCGTTAATGCGTCTTTGATATCTGATAATGCCACTTCAACGATATCATTTAAAACTAATATGTTCTGCTCTGAAATTCCAGGTATATTAACGAGTATATTTTGTAACCTGGTATTATTAGGATGATACTGCAACGGTACAAGTTCGTCGGGAAATTTATCCTTATGAAGATCAAATAACATATTTATGATTTTATCTCTGTTTTTTTTCTGCTAGCGACAACTAAATCGCGTGGTTTCCATTGAGATAAAAACTCATCAAATGAATCACTGGAAATTGTTTCTCGAAATACAGATGCCTGATTATCATCATCGGTACATCTTATTTATGATTTTAATTTTGTTAATTTTTCATCGAGTGATCGACGATCTATGTCCATTTCCTCGTAATAATCCACTTTGATTTTCAATAAATAATGTGGACTTATTCTTGCAAATGGTGGTGGTTGACCATGATCGCCACAAAATATAACAAAACTACACCCTTCTGTTTGAGCCAACAGAAATAATTCAACGATTGATTTTGGCATAATACATGCCTCATCAAACATTATCACAGAAGGAAGTTTTTTATTTCCCATTCGGTCAGGAGTCCAATGACCACCACTATACCGAAAGAAATTATGATAAGTGTCGGAATATACATCTTTTTCCTTAAAATCTCTAACAAGTCGATGTGTTGGTGCTAAGGCAATCATTTCATCTTTGAATAACTCAATAACAGGAGTTGTCTTACCACACCCAACAGGACCATTTAGATACACAATTCGATGTCTGCATATAGGATCATGAATAGTAGGAGCGGTTGAATATTCATAAATATATGTAATTTTATGATATTCTGGTTTATCCTTGATATCAGCTGATTCGCAAGAATTATACAAAAAATCACGTTTGACACGCCACGTCCCCCATGTTTTACCATCTCCTAGATAATTATCAACGATAGATTGATATATTTTGTTGTAATAAAATGAATCTGTGGCGACTCTAATCGCGATATCAGGAAATCTATTACCATGGAAAGTAAATTGATGGTGACATACGCCAACATATATGATCGTAAATGAACATATTGCTGTATTTCATCGTTAAAATATTCTACTATAGTTCCAAAGATTTCTCCTGATGATAATGTAGCTACAGTTTGGCGAGAAAATAAACCTTTGGATATCGCATCCTCAACGACAAATTTTAATTCACCGGGATCTAATATTAATTTTGATGTTTTTCTCCGGCGGATATTATCATTACCCGGTTCACCCTGTGTAAATTTTCCAATCACAATTCTATTTATACTTTTACTATCTTCGATGATAGCACCACGAAAAACTTCTTCATTCCAATTTTTATACTTTTTAGGAGTTGGAAGCCAAATATCGGTCTGTTTTTTACTAATTATTACTTCGGATATTATCAGATCTGTAATAATTTTATTATCTAATGCGTATCTTAACACGACAATTGGTATCCATTTCTTTTCAACTAGATGTTTACCCAGCCATAAATAACTTACTGGATGAAGACCATCAACAAGTTGAAATTGTTCTACTTTAGCAAATCCAGTTAAATCATAATCAGGTAACGGCCCATTAACTGATCTTCTCATCATATTACGGTCGGGAATACCAAATTGTATAAAATATTTATGACATTCGCCGCCACCAAGAAAACTTCCCGGATAACACGCGATCATGTCGGCGCATCTTATATCATCACGCCAATTATATTTGGTATTCCATAATCCACCATGAGGAAATTCAATACAACTACTACGGACATCTTCAATAAACATTCTTCTGGTCGGTTTCCACGAGTTTTTTTCCTTTGTTATTTGATACGCGACTGACTCGACGGAAAAACTTATTTGTGTTAAATTTTCAATATCAGCATCATCAACATATCGACGAGCTAATATTTCCATATGTTCTTGTAACTCTTATTTTCGATGTATTATTCCGTCGATGGTGACAAATTGATTATACTCCCCATCACTGTTGCTGAATAACCAAACATTAACGTATTGTATATTTGCTTTAATCCAGTCAAATATATTACCAGTATAATATCGGATTCTTTTTTTCTTAGGAAAATCACCATCATTTATTCCCCATGCATGAAAATTATGATCAATAATTTCAATCGGTATGGACGTTCCTCGGTAATAACCAGAATTATAATATTCTCGATCGGGAAGCATTTTAAAAATGATCGAAACACGTAGTTTCTTTTCTAACTCGATTATATCTTTTTTTGTTGCGCCGGTATTTTCAACACGATTATTCCACGTATTAATAATTTGTTTCCTTCGCTCAGTGAGACCATTGCCCCGTGGGGAATTTTCAAAATAATTAATAACTTGCACCGCTACACAGTTTAATGTTGTTGACATTTTCATACCACCAACTTCATTCTTATTCGGCATTGGTATCAGGAATATACCATATATTGTAACATTATACGGATAACCTCTGTCATAATACTTTAAATCAATACCGACAAGAGCTCCTGGTTTTGTTTTTTTAGTTAAAATAAATAATATTTTACCATCAGTGATTCTATTTCGATGATGATATAATCTCCAGGATTTATTGGTTTCCTCCAAATCAAGATCCCACTATGGTAATTTTTTATAAAATGTTAAATATGACGAATCCATTGTGTATCTTTTTGGTAAATCTTGTGTACCAACATCTATTTTAGATAATATTTCTTCTGCTCGTTTAATTGTCCTTGTTTTATTGTCTTCTTCTGTTTGATACGTAGAAAACACATATGATGCGCCGTCTTTTCTATATTTTCTCTTTGCCTATCTTACTCCATTAACAATCTGCCATTTATGTTTATGCGGTTTTATTTTATCATCTAAGTCAAATACTCTCCGTGTCCTCGCGGGTTCTATAACATTTATATCTGATATAGACATTGTCATTTTATCAGATATATATTCTAATGAATTCTGTGTGTTCAATTTTACATCATTATTATTTCTCATTTCGTATATGCAAATAATTCTGTTTAATTAAAAGATAAAATCTCAAATATAATATGTCAAATCGATGTTCATGGATGTGGAAACGACGAAAAGAATTATGTAATCGGCCATGCGTGGGAAAATACTGTGCAACACATAATCATCAAATAAAGAAAAAATCACTTAATTGGGTAAAATGTATTAAATGTGATGTTAATGTTCGTGGAAAAACAAGATTATGTGCAAAATGTGGAGGATGACAATTTCGTACATCTTTTTAGGTATTATAAAGACCGATATAAAATATTGTTTAATGAAGATGATTTTATCACCAAAAAATACATAGAAAAGTTAAGTAATCATACAATAGATTAAAACACCAAAATATAACCTCTATTTTGATTATTTGAAAAAAAATAATCATTTAGAAATATTTTTTTTAGCATATTATATAATGAACGACGAAATCATCACGACATTAGGTGACGAAATTGAAAAAAATCTCTCAATATGTACCTAAAAATAATAATCTTACTAAAAATGGCTTGAAGAGGAATATCAAACTGTTATCAAAATGAGAATTTCTAAGAGGAAATCTTATAGAAATGAATACAGAATAATTATGATACTGATTGAGGCGTTAAAAACGACATTAGTAAAAAATAAAACAATCTTGAAACCATTTGCTCCTGTTTATCGGATCATGATAAAAATTAAAAGTGATCTTGAAAATATATTTACAGAGGAAAAGGAAGCAGAAGATGCATATAAAAACTTACATAACATCGCATTTGAGTTAGAGGCAGAGGAACAGTCGTAAATTAAAATTAAAAAAAATAAAAAAAATATAATAAATAATTATAATAAGATTTCATTAAGTAATTGTTCGATAGATTTTTCATTGTTTATTTGTGATTTTAATACAATTATTTCCTTTTCTTGTTCATTTATAATACGTTTTACATCATTTATTTTAGTTTCATTTAATATTTTAGTTTTATTAAGTTCGTCAATGAGATTCTTATAATCGGGAGTGTTATTGATCTTTTCTATAGATTGAGATTCAAGACGGGTGTTTTCTTGAATGGTGTTTGTTAATATATTTAATTGTTTTTGCTTCTCACCGATATCAATACCCGCGTTTATTTTACCGAATTCAACTTGTAATGATTTGTACATCTCACGGCCTTTTTTAATCTTTTCGTTAATTCTATTTATTTTTTTTTGTTAAATTTTGACCGGCTTGAGTACCTGCTAATCCTCCCGGAAATCTTTGATTCGTGGATGCTTCAGTCCATATCTTGTACAATCGAGCTAATCCAATCTTGTATTCACGGGCGATTTCTGACGGTTTACGTACTCCGCGTAATTTAATAATTTGTGCCTGCTGTTCACTTGATAAATATCTGGATTTATTCGGCATTGATATATAAATTTCAGATATAAAATAATTATAACCGGTAATTATATCGAGTATCGTTGATGGGTATTCTTGATCGGTATTGATAGTTGGTAATTATACCGATAAAAAACCCCAGAAAATATCGTCATATAACGCAAAAATTTATAATCATAATTTCTACGTATAAAAATCGATCATTATTTCTGATCATATTTTTTGATCATATTTACCGATCATTGATGAAAATTAACAGTGATAAAAATAATCAAATAATTATATCGAGTAACGTTGATGGGTAATATTGATTAGTATTGATGGTTGGTAATTATGTCCGTGAAAACAATGGAAAATATCGCCATTTTATCATGACAATTATTGATTATTTCTTATCATAATTCCCGACCATATTATCCAAGTATTATTACCAAATATAATTATTCGTCATAATTACTCTAATGGTTAACATAAAAATTATTAAATATTTTACAAATAAATTAAGACCTCACAAATAAACTAATTGTTGGCGTTTCACATCGTAAGTCAATCAAATTACCACTCTGGTCAGTAAATCTAAATTTAAGTTCATTAATCAATTCACTATGACAACGCATATATACCGGATTAGGTGGATCATCAATGATTAAATATCCAGGACTCACTGAAGGTGCGGTTGAATAAAGTAAATCGGATGGTTGAGCCTGATCTGATTTTTCCATGTTAATCTGATAACTTCCCTGAACTGCACTACATGTTAAATATAATGAAATAACTTCTGATATATTCACATTTCCCGGAGCTAAATGCCTTCCATCGCCGTTGGATGAATTATTGTGGGTTAATACAAGAGATTTTGGTCTATTATCTTTCCATGTCTGATAAATTTTACTAAATCCTTCTTCAATCGCCACATTGAGGATTTTCTTTAACTCAGATACATCTTCAGTTGCCGTAGAAGGTTTATGATATTTATTCGTTACTGTATATCCATCTTGATGTACAATCATATTTTCTCTATAATATATCGCAAAAGGCGATTCATAAAAATCTATTAGATTTTTGTCGTTAATACCACGATATAATTGTGAATAAAAAAGTTTACCATCATAAATGATTCTATTACACGCGGCTACAAGACGAATAAATTCATCTTTGGTTAAAAGGCCAGATCTTAGTTGTGATATTAACAATATAAGATCATTATACATTTTTTTTAAAATTAAGAACTGTAGATAGAATAACCCCCTGTTCATATTCTAACACCGACGTCTAAGTTATAGTGCCTAGAAAAAAATGTGGATAAGCTGCATAACTTCTCGATGGATTTTCAGGTCCTATTTCATCTGTTATATAATCAGATTTTTTTAGGTTCAGGAGAAATACCATTACTTATAGGTGGATTTTCAGGCCATCCTAATATTGTTCTTATTGAACTGTTATATATATCAACGGAATATCCTTCTGCAACTTCAATAATCGATGATAATGCCGGTTGATTAACTATAATGTTTATTTTTGCTTTTTCTTTAGTTTTTTCATCAGTCTTATTATCAGTTGTTGTACCAACAATTGATTTATTCTGCGGTTAAATTCATCATTTATAGTTTCAATTTCATATGAACCGACGGGTATACTGAAAACATTCCAATCTGGAGTACCATCCGGGCGGTTTTTATATGCAAAAGCCAAAGAGTTATTAGGTCGTAAGTTACCAAATTGTGTAGATCTGATATTAGGCCAACTATGATATACTCTTAATTTGGCCAATGCAATCTCATAGACAGAAATAGGAGATGGAAATTTAACGACAAATTCGGGGGATTTTGACGATATTGCAATCATACTCATTTGTCGCGGAGTTGTATTATCCGATATCCGTTGAAGTAACTGAATCTCTGACATTTATTTGAGTAGTTTTACGTTTTCAATACAACATCACTGGTAATTTTTTTCATAGTAGAATTATATAATTCAGTTATAATTGTAAATTCCTTTTCGGTTATAATTGAATCGTCCAGTGATGCTGAAATCATTGATGAAATCCGCGAATAAGCGTCTTCAATGATATTATACTTGGTGGAGTAATCCTTAAGTTTATTTTGTGAACATGATGATAATTTCTTAATAATTGCTGTTGAAATACCGACAGCTGTAGCAATAGACGATATTATAATAGGTACAACAACCGGCGCTGTCATAGTTACCGACGATAATATAATACCAGCGCCAGTAAGAACTCCAAAAATTGAGTAAACTACATCAATGGTAGTAATTCTACGTTGATATTTTTTAATTTTTATTTGATATTCATCAACGAGTGTTTTAAGTTCAGCTGAATATTCTTTGACAGTATCATATCGAAAATTATTCGCACAAATATTAGATTTAAACATGTTTTGTTTGTAACATTTTCATCTTTAAATTATTTCAGGCGCTAAAAACTCCAATATATATGGAATTTTTGATACACTTAAAGAAGGATCAGATTTAGTTATGCTAAGCATTAATGGGATATTATCATCAATTATTATTTTTATGTAATTAAAAGTTAATATGTTATTAGTACTTCTTGCTAATATCGTAGGAGCACCGCCGATACAACACGCGATTTCAAAATTATCATTAAATATCAACGTAAATCTGTAAACACCATTTTCCAAACTGGTATAATTTAGGGTAGATTGATTTGCACCTTGTTTCCAATTAATAATACCGGTATCTACCACATAGGAAATCTGTTTAATTTTCTCCTGTGGATGTGTAATTTTTATTTTATCTAATTTTTCACTTATATTAGGGAATGTTAATGTGATTTCTCTCAGTACTATATTTGTTTTACCAAATATTTTTTCATAATATTTTCGATTTTTTCTACATCTCTTTTTATGTTTTTATTATAATCACCTATATGAGCTTCATAATCAGTTTTAAGATTAGACAAGACTTCAATTGTGGTTTTAATACGTGTCATTGAAACAGGTGTTTGTCGTGGATTACCTAATAAATTGTTTAAGAAATCTTCAAATTCAGTTATTTTGGCGGTTATTTCTGATATGTTTATATCGGGTGATATTTTTCCTTGATTAAATACCACGATAGAGTTATCACCGGCGGCGGGATTTTTTTATCAGTAAATCATCCGCGAGAATATTACTAGTTTTTAACTTACCTTGTGTAGTTTCAAATAAAACAACTTCACCAGAGTCTATATTTGCTAGGTTTAATATTCCGACTATTTCATCTTTAATTTTTTTAGTTACTTCCGCCATGTTAATATCAGTTTTATCATCTTTTATTTTTCTAGTTCTTCCCCAGATATCAACCATTATACTTTTGATAGGTTTTTAATAGGAATTATTGCCGATCTTACCACTGGTAAAGTCATGAACAACCATATGTGGTGCTCTATCAGGATTTTTAGATATCGCTGAAAGAACACTTAATACTTCCTGGCCACATATCGGCGGATCAGTCATTTTTTGTGTCGGTAGTGTAGAATAATAAAATGGACTTTTTGTTTCAGATATATATCGGAGAAATTCCTTCGGCGGGGGTAATCCTTATGAATCAAAATAAATAATACTTTGTGGATCAATAGCGTATGCAATCCAATGTGTTCCTGGTCCGGTACTATTATCGAGGTTAATAATTCCAGTTTCCCTCGTCATTGGTTTTAACGGTAAGTTATCTTTCATAAAACTCCTCTAAAGTTTTTTTATGGATAATCCTTTTACTGCTTCAATAAGATCAAAGTTAGACATTGGAGTTAATATGGCGGCCTTCCTAGATATAGACCCCTTCCCTTTTTTATATCCTTTTCCTGTTGTCTTGTCTATAATTGCACCGGTGGCTTTACCAGCAAGTGTACTAGCGGCCCAAAATGCAAGGGCTTTAGCAACAGCCGGCGCCGCTAACTTAGCCGCAACAAGTGCCGGCCCAAGCATTACTAACAGAGGGAATATACCTCCACTTTTTATTATATCACTAAGAGCAGCTTTTGAAAAATTAAGTCTAATTCCATGTTTATTACCCAATGCAGCATTGAAGCGTTTCATCTGATTTGCTGTCGGTGATAATTTATGTGTTCCACCAGACATTTGAGCTGGTTTTAATGTTATTGAAGTCCCACATTGAGTGGCGGATTTTAATTTTAATTTTTTGATTTGATTATTAGTTAATTGGACAGTAACAGTATTATATTTCATCTTTATTGTAGATATGTTATTTTTTTAATTGAGTCCATCATGGAAGTTTATTAATGTCAATTACATATTTTCTACCGGCGCATCAACCAATGACATATGTCCACCAACACTTTTAATCAACATAGATTTGTCACAAAGAATAACAGCAAATGCTCTATATCCACCAACGGGAGGTTCTACTACTACCGCACTAAAGGTTATATCAACAACAGATTCTTTGGTCATTTCTAGATGTTCCAAGGAAAAAATAATAAATAGGATATAAACTATGAAAATCAGCCTGAGATATTTGTAAACCAGTATCAACATTTTGATCACGGCCCATAAAAGACCATAAATTGTGATATAATCGTGCAATATCATTATGGTCTATAGTAGATTTTAATTTTATAGGTTCGGCTGGTTCTTGTTGCCCGTTTATTCTTAATGAAACTTCAGTTACATCTAATTTATCAAATATCATATGTGATCGAGTCAGTTGATCCACGCCGTGTGTTCAAGTTTTGTTTTGTAATGCTATAAATATATGTCTTGGAGCTGAAGTGCCTCTTTTTCCGGCTAAATTCCAAGTAAATTCTCTCTGATTACTTTCAAAGAAATCCGTTGTTGTGGTTAACCAACTTACTAAAGTACTTGCGTCAGTTTCCATCCAAGTCAATAAACGGTGATTAACACTTAATAATGGCGTCAATACTGCCATCCACAAAATTAATTTAGATAATTTTACAATACCATCATCTTCAGCTACACGTGCGGGATCGGCACTAGCAGGAATTCTCCAAATAGCATGGTTATCATCACTTCTTCGTATCAATACAACATTATGTTTTGTTCCATATATAACTTTTCTGACATTTCTGCAAAATCCAAATATATGAGATAATGGAATAGCACATGAAAATTGTCTTCTGACCCCCCCCTTAACATTACATTACGAGTTGCTTGACCCATATTATAATTAGCATTGGGAGGTCTAAGTACGTCAAATGCCGCCCCTGGTCTTACAACACCAACAGGTTGATCTTCAGCACGAATTGCAGTATCTTGTGCAACTCTTACAATTGGATATTGAGTTGTTTCAGCACTATCAGCGTTATCTTTATATAACCTCATAGTTGGGCCAGCAGATCCTGAATAATCATCTGAATATCTAGCTAATCCTAATATTGTTGTCGCGATATCAATACCATTAGTTACAGATTCTATATCATTTCCATCAATTGTGTATTTTGCTCCTTCGAATAATGCCATAATTCCATTATTTACAAATCCAACCTTAGCTCCTACAGGATAGGCTGTTCCATCTATTTTTTTACGATTTCTCCACAAACTTCAATATATGCTTCACATGGTAAGAAATATTTACTTTTATCTTGAACTTGAATATCGATTCTTCCACTAGCATTTGGATCAATTGCTCTATATGCGTAATATTGATAATTACTTACTGAATCATCTTTAGGTACAGGCGCGTCCAAGTCAAATGCGGGATCATTTACTCTCTTAAATACCATTTTTATATTTTAATAGTTTTTCTTTTTAATTATTCTTCGAAGTCCACTTCCCGATATAATATTTGAAACGTTAACACATTCCGCTTCTTGTGGATTCATAATTAATGACTCTAGTTTTTCTTGTACGGCATTATCTATGGCTTTATTTATTTCTGGTGATTTCATCATCAATGATTTTAATTTTTCTTGTGCGGCACCATTTATAGCCTTACTTACTTTTAATGGCATATCTTCCGTTGAAGGTAGTGGTTGAATCTTTGTTTTTTTTCCCTACCTTTAGTATTGATTTTGCTTTATCTTTTATGGAAGAAACTGCTTTAAAGGCTGTCTTTCCAATAGGTTCGGCCATTTTATCACCAAGTACATTAAATGCCTTCATTCCGAGTTGTTTAGCAAAAGGTGCTATTTTTGGAGCCATTCTCGTGAAAACACCCATGATGGTTTGTCCTAGGCCATCACCATAATATGTTTTATATGCGGGTAATCGTGAAATTACTACATATAGATGAGTTGGTATATTGTGATTATAATGTATTATCATCTTATTTTAAAATATTTAGTTTTCTAATTGATATTAATCGCTATAATATCCTGAATATTTGTTATTTTTCATCAAATCATCAATAAATTCTCTGTATGTATGAAGGCTAATTATAACACTTCCAAATAATCTTTGTGCAATACCAGCCGCCTCGTTTATTATTTTAACAGAATTATTTCCGGCTTGTAATCCACCCATAAGAACTTCTAATCGAGAAACATCATTAATAATACTACCGGGACATATTTGCGAATCATAATAAGTTGGTGTTTGTAAGTTTATTCCACTTCCTTTCTTTTCCAATTCTGTTTTCTGTTTTGTCGGTTGTATCTCAAATGGATCTTGAGATTGTTGTAATGCATGTGATTCCTTTAACTGTTGTTGTTGCGATGCAAAACTGAGTGGTTTATCTGGATATCGCCCCTCTGTTTGTCGTCTCATATGCGCCATTTGCTTCTGAGCTGGTGTTGGTAATTCCGCTCTTTTTTGTTGTGGTAAACTTTGTTCTTGTTTTATTTCATCATATGATCTACGCATCCTATGAAATATTTCATTATATCCCATATAAGTCGGGTCTTTTTTATCAAGTCTAATTGTTGAAGTTTTTAACTTGCATAATGAATTAAAGAAATCTTGTTTAGTGTTACCTTTTGTGCACCAATTTCCGTTAAAAGCCCCCCCCCTCGTTCCTTAAAATGATCTAAAGCAATACGAGGAATATCAATTAATTTACTATTTTCAATAAATCTTAACATAGTCTCGGTAAATAGTCTTCGTATTGTTTCAAGGTTTAATTCTTTCTTTTCCTCAGGCTTCTGTTGTTCCTGTTCAGGTATTTCAACTAGTTCAGGAGATCCAGCTCGTTCAGGCGCCACCGGTTGTTTAATCGATTTAACATTTTCCGATATTTCCTTAAGTAAACCAGCTATAGGTTTTTTTTTATCTGTTGGTTCAAATATATCATCAGGCCCTCCGTGTAACATAGTTTCCATAGATGTAGTAATAGGTTTATACATCTCCTGTCGTCCAGCAAATAAATCTGTTCTCATCTGTTGCTCTCCTTGTAGTTTCTCCCTTAGTCGCTCATGAACTGGTATAAATTTATTGAGTGTTTCAAGTTTTTCTCGGGCAACTCTTTTCCATAATGGTTCCGCAAGTTTCATATAAAAATCATAAATGTTATTAATACAAAATTTTCAACTAAATATTTTATCTATTTATTTATCCTATCTGTTAGAGAAAAAGGGGGGGGGGTGACCTGCAGCAAGATGCAGCCCGTTAAAATCTAAATTTGCTTCATAAAGGTCGGATACTGGACAACTGATTTTTTTTCAGTTGTTGTTAGTTTTACGTGCAAGAAAAAAGCATTTTCGAGGAAGCCTCAGATAGACCTAAAACGGGCTGGAAATCTTGTGCAGGTCACCCCCCCCCTGCTGCTCCGAATATTGTATTTAGTACCATTCCTTCTCATTTAGAGGATGATATTCATGCCTTCACCCTGGGAAAGGAGACTTTTCTTGGTCGCCAGATAGTTAGACCCTCTCTGTTTGGGTTATTTTGGAACGGTACAGACATACAGGATCACAGAAATTTAAAACTTAAACATTTGTTTTCTCTTATATTTTCATGTACTTCTGATTTACGTTTGTTTTCGTCATATCATTTTCATTATCATATATCTATAGTTTCCTTTTTGATGTTGTTACAGATCTCATAAAAGAGGAAATAATAATGATTGCATTATTAAATAAGAACAAGATATATGCATATGTTGTTGATTTTAAACTGTCAAGTCTTTGCTCAGACACTGGGTGTGTTTACTCAAGTCAAGATGATTTTTTTCTCTGAAGCCAAGACAGTATATTCCATTAAGGTTCAAGTTTACAAATCTGCCTAAGTGCAGTGCCAAGTTAAACCGATTGATTGTATAATTCACAATATATTACTTTTAAAGTTCGTGAAATGAAAAATATTCCTGTATGTTAGCAATCCACGTCTGAATAAATTGTAGTATTTATCCCACTTGCTTCTCAAAAGTTTAAAGCACATGCTATAATAGCTATCATCAACCAAGTATATTATCAGAAGCTTAGTAAGGAATTGCGAGTATAGTAATGCATTACCAACTTATTAATAGCTAGTCTTAAATCTTGTTGAGTTAAGATCCAGATTAAATTCAACACATTTCAATGCTTGTATTATCTCACCTTTTGTATAGTTAGTAATATTCTTGAAATATTACTGAGATGCACTTTTGTTATATTTTATTGCTCTATTTATTTGTTTTCCTATTTCGGATATGTCATTTTGATGTATTATTAATGATGACTGACAAAGAAAACAGTAATACGGAAACAACAAAACTGAACGAGGTTCGTAGGTATTTCGGCAGAGTGTGTGCCAAAACAGATGACAATATTCTAGGGAGAAGATACAGTGCGTATAACCTCTGCCCCCACAAGCACATAAACATACACACGCCTCTATCTCTATCCCTCTCTCTGCCTCTATGTCACCCTTTATACACATACACACACAGAGAAACAAACATGCACACAAAACAAGAAAAAGCCATTTACAGTTTTAATATAATAAATGGGTTTAACTGCCGCTAATAAAAAGAGTCATTCATAATTTGAGCTTTTCTTTGAAGACCTTCTTCGATTTTCGTATCCATTTATTTAACATGTTCAATAAGTTTAAAGATATAGCTCACTTAATTATAAATGATGAAAACACAAAATAATGACAAATATGTATCTCCTTGTTTAAATTATGTTCTGTGTGTGCAAGCTCCTATATTCTTTGAAAATCTAACAGGATCGAAGAAAATATTCAAGATACGAAAGTATTCGCTAGTAACCTTTCTTTTTTGTATATAATTTCGTGAAATTTCTTCAATCTTTTAATATTTTCCCATTTCTTTTATGTATTTTTAAATTTTTTGAGATATACAATCTCTTCTAACCCTTTGAGGGTCCGGGGTTGTAGAATTGGCCTGACGTGCCTCGCGACGTGTCGTAAGAGGCGACTAAGTAGAGGCAACCTGTTTGACGTGTGTTGCGACCCGTGTCGGAGGGGTAAAGGATCCTGGTATTTGAGCGTAGGATTTCTGATGAAATACACTACTTTGGCCTATACTTCTTTTAGACAGTTGGTCGGGATGGGCCCGCTCTCGAAAAATTGGCTAGTCACGCCGAGCCCTAGGAGGACTTTAGTTACTCGCTCTTGTTCTTTGTCTTTCTTCTTGTATCTCTCTTGATGCCACCGTTGCCCCTACATCGTATCCGTTCAAATTTCCCTTATCCACATCTTAGAAGACTTTCTAGAAGGCGGTGGCTTAACGGGAGAGACTGGAGGTAATTTTACCTGTTGAATATATCACATGTATATCCCTGGCACTTGAAAAATGTCCCCTTGTTGTATTCCATGGCGGGTGGGGAGCACGGGTAACGAAACATCAAAAAAAAATGGAAAACGAAATCAAATCCCAACTGAAGAGAAGAAAATCCATTTCCAACTCTGATGATGAGCCATGTAATGTGGAATCCTTTCCTCGCTTCATGGTCATCCAGTCTAAAGATGACGCCAAACCACTTTCCGCACTGTCTACATTTATAGTTTGAAAAACTATACTTTGACTGGTCAAAAAACCCAATAGCGTTGAAAACTGAAATCAGGTGGTCTGCTTGTAGAGTGTGAACACAAGGCATATACTCAGAATATCCAGGACATTAAGACCTTTCATGAGATACTAGTAAGTTGTTTCGAACACTGATCACTCAATTCATCAAAAGGCGTCATTCGTTGCCGTGACTTGGCAGGAGAAAGCGACAATGAAGAGCTTCATCGAAGAGATGAGAACTGAAGGTGTCATTGCAGTCAGTAGAATTCGTTTCAAAGTAACAACAATCTGCAGGACACCAACATCATTATCCTCACATTTAACAAACCAAGAGTATTATTTGTATTGGTTTATACAGGTCAAGCTTGAGGTTATATATATATATATATATATATATATATATATATATATATATATATATATATATATATATATATATATATATATATATATATATATATATATATATATATATATATATATATATATATATATATATATATCTATATATATATATATAAAGAATACAAATCATATGGCGAATAACAACCCTCTCAAGCGTACTGGATCCACCAAGGGATCACGTTTGTCAGGGATTAATTAAAATAGATGCAATAAACTGACGACGAACAGTACGAAACTAGTAACTAACTAGCCTAAGCGCTTTCGACTCTTAATGAGTCTTTTTCAAAGGCAAATACAAAACATAGTTACGACAAACAAATAAACACAAAAACGTTGTGTTTGTAAACCTCTACATTTCTATCTTCACATGTGCTAAAACTATAAATACAACCAGCTTGTATAGACTAGTTGCGGAAACTGAAAACGTATAATTCCCTAAAAGTCTACAAGTCAAAGCGACATCTATTTTTACTTTGAGTACATATGTAACGCAGATTATATCCCGGATATTTGATTCTATACCGGTTATTCTTATAGTAAAAATTGAAGGATAATAAGAAGATTTAGAAGATTCAGATATGGACAGAAAGAAAAGGTTGATAGGATACCATTTATTCTGACCTATCACCCAGACAATCCCAAAGTAGGTAAAATCATCGCAAACCACTGGCCAACCGTGCAATCGTCAGACATACTAAACCTAATACTTTCGAACAAACCTGTAGTAGCTTACCGGAGACCAAAAAACCTAAAGGACATCCTAGTCAGGGCCAAGCTAACAACAATCGCTAGTCAAAACCAACCTAGTCAATCTAAACCCTGTGGCGATAAAAGATGCAAAACCTGTCAACATATGATAGAGACCAAGACATTCACTAGCACAGTGACTAAAGAAAAACTAAACATACATGGTCCAAACAAAACGTGCAAAACAGAGAATGTGATTTATCTCATCACATGTAAGATCTGTGGCCTTCAGTACGTGGGAGCAACTGAAAAGCTACACATAAGGATAAACCTTCATAGATCTGATTGGATGACAAAAAAGCTGTACAGAAGCCCGGTCGCAGAACACTTCTCCTCCCCTGGCCACACTTTCAGTGATATAATACTTATCGCTATTGCTAACAACCACAGCTGGAGTTCCGAAACCAGGAAGGAAAAGGAATCATATTGGATACGCCGCCTTAGAACATTGAAACCAAGCGGTCTAAACCAAGAAGACTAGAAAATGAAAACTATGCATTAGTAGAATTTAACATTTTCTAAATCTTCTTATTATCCTTCAATTTTTTCTATAAGAATAACCGGTATAGAATCAAATATCCGGGATATAATCTGCGTTACATATGTACACAAAGTAAAAATAGATGTCGCTTTGACTTGTAGACTTTTAGGGAATTATACGTTTTCAGTTTCCGCAACCAGTCTATACAAGCTGGTTGTATTTATAGTTTTAGCACATGTGAAGATAGAAATGTAGAGGTTTACAAACACAACGTTTTTGTGTTTATTTGTTTGTCGTAACTATGTTTTGTATTTGCCTTTGAAAAAGACTCATTAAGAGTCGAAAGCGCTTAGGCTAGTTAGTTACTAGTTTCGTACTGTTCGTCGTCAGTTTATTGCATCTGTGTATATATATATATATATATATATATATATATATATATATATATATATATATATATATATATATATATATATATATATATATATATATATATATATATATATATATATATATATATATATATATATATACCAAACATATGTACCAAATCCCCTTCGATGCTTTAAATATCAAAAATACAGCCATCAAGAAGATCGATGCTCAAAAAGCCTAATATGCAGCCGATGTGTGTACCCTTTTCATCGCGAACCATAGTGAAGATGCTACTCCGCATTGTATGAATTAATTTAAAGGAGCATAATGCTAGTTCAAAGGATAGTGACACCTGGAAACTGGAGAAGGAAATACAGAGGGTTAAGTATGCCTCCAATATCCTCTTTCCAGAGGCCAGAAAGTACTCCAGGGCAGTATTTTATCGGTGACGCTTTTCAAAATAAAAATTAATAGCGTCACCAAGTGTCTGACTTTTGGTGTGGATTGCTCCCTATATGTTGATGACATTTTAATAAGTTACGATCCAAGCACATGCATACAATAGAACAGACAATTACAACAAAATATCAACAAGATCCAAAATTGGGCCAATACCAACGGTTTCAAGTTCTTTAAAACAAACATTGTATGTATGAATTTCTATTAGTTACCAAGACATCATGATGGACAAAATCTCAAGCTGGACGGAGGAAGTAAAATATTTAGGTATTATTTTCGACAGAAACTGAATTTTATTCTACACTTGAAGTATTTGAAAGCTAAATGCTTGACGTCTCTATATTTACTTAAGGTAATAGCACATACTGACTGGGGTTCTTAAGTCATACTCGGTTTATACAGAAAGTTTCAACTTTAAACTTAAAGCTCAAAACTAGACATTGCAAGCAAGCGTATTTTAACAGCATCATCTTTTCCGATTCACTATCATTACTTCAGTCAACTACATAATAGAAAACTGGAGAAACCATTATTAAATAATATTCTTCATAAAGATACTGAGCTGATCACATCGCACAATATAGTATACTGTTGGTTACTCAGCCATGCTATAATTAAACATTATGATAAATCAGACTTGCTGCTAAAATTAGAACCATTTGATTCTAAAACACCGTATACTGATTTTAAACGTAGTATCAGAGACTATTTACGTCAGAAATGTCAGGCATCATGTGATGATGCCGTGAATAACAAACTTTATGTCATCTAGCCAACCCTAGGAGAATTGATTCCATCCAACAGAGCCGTCCATATGGAGGAAGTAGTCATTGCAAGAATTCGAATCAGTCATACTTATTTAACCCACTCCTACATAATAAAAGGAGAAGACATACCAAAGTGCATATCTTGGAATGAGCCATTCACTGTTAAGCACTTTATTCTGAAGTGGTTTTCCTCCACCATACGCGTAATAAATATTACAATGTGCGAAACATGAGGGTGCACTTTCATACAGTTAGTTATTCTTATAGTATATGCTTCCTTAAGGAAGTAAACAATCATTATAAGTCATAGCTTTGATGCTATCACCTTGAATATTTTTATGTGCGATATATGTAGGGTCTCTAGATGTTAATTACCATTCACCTATTTTCGTTGTCATACATTATTTGCACTCCCCGTTCATCTAGAAACTTTATTTATTTATCACCGTTACCATTTCTATAGTTTTACTTTTAGCCATTTAGTTTCGTATCGCTGGTCGATACAAAGCATTTTGACACTTGTAAATAATGAAAGATATAACCTTCTATATGGTGCTAAATAGCCGCATAGTGCCGGTGTGCCGTAAAATTCAATAAACCAAGCAACGAACCAATCTCTTCTAGGTTTGTCTCAGTTTATAAAAGTATACCCAATTTCTTTAATTATAAGTCAAGTACGCAACTGAAGTAATGGAGTATATAAAGTATGTGAAGTTGAATAAGGTAAGATTTTGCTGAAATGGAGATATAATTTCTACTAAGTAGAGCTTCATTGGTAGATGCAAACGTTAACAGGGATGTGTTGATTCAATGTACAAATGCATCAACTTCAGGTATGTTGGATGGTGGGAGTGGAGAACAGGCACTCAATGAGTCATTTCAAATATTGCTAAAAATAATTTATTCTGACCCAATTACACTGCTTATATATGGGTTACTAAATATATTTCCTGGTTAAGTCACTGCTTGAAAACTACAAGAATTTATTACGTACATGACTTTTGGCATAAGGAATCCCATATGGTTAAGACTTATTTCTTACTGTGTAAAAGAAACACATGCACATGTCAAAAATTGAGACAACAAATGGTTGAGCACTGAGATTCTATGAGTTATATTTCAATAATATTTTAGGAAAACATTAATTTTATGCTGCTCTTTGTTTCCTGCACTAACAATGGAAATTAAATTTATATTAATTCGACATTAAATAATGATTACAATATGCATACTTTCAGGGATAACTTTCATTAGACATAACATTTTTAATTATATTCAGGACCAAGCAATTGGAGTCTTAACTTTCCCCATTGTGGAGGATTGCGCCAATCGCCCGTCAGCATCCTAACGAGCGAGGCTGTCGTGGATAGTGAATGGCTGGTTCCATTTAACATGAGAGGCTGTGACTCTCAATCCATATTGCAAATGAGTTTAGAAAATAAGGGATATACAGGTAAGAGTATATCTGTCTTAATATTTACATATGAAATCCTCGGTCATTACACATGTTAATATAAATTTCTGGTAGTTAGTATTTACGGATATAAAACTACACATTTGTTGCCTTTACTTTTTAACGTCAGTAGAAATAGACAACAATTTAACTGAGTAAAAGTCCCGTTTGCTATGGTATTCAAAGTCTCATAAAATGAAAACCAAGACAACGTGCTTATAATGAAAATGCCTTTTTAATGATAGCTAAATTAATCCAAGGAGAAAAACGTGAAAATTGATGATTATCTGGAGGAAAGATTATTTGGTTATATTAGTTCTTTTTAAAGTAAAGAAGTATATTTTTACTATCAATGAGTTAACACGCATAATATAAAGTAGGACATTGATACATTTCTAACATCTATCGTCTTTTATGCAGTCGAGGTAGATATTCAGGGTGAGTCCAGTAATATCACTGGGGGTTGTCTGACAGATGTTTACATTGCCAAGCAGTTTCATTTCCATTGGGGAAAGATGGATTAACGTGGACCTGAGCATGCCATCAATGGAAAAAATTTCCCTGTGGAGGTAGGCCGAAAAAAAGCAATGTCAGACATTTATCAATGGAAACAAACAACGAAACGGATCTAATAACTTACTTTCAAATTGAAATAAATGTACTTGTTTGCATTGAATATGTGATATTGTATTGCTAGTGTGTGCTTTTGATACAAAATTGAATTGCCGTTATAAATTCTCAGAGTTCCGAATAGAGCACGGACAGATTACATTATGTTATGTATATTTCTTTTTGGGATTGGTGTAATTTTCCATTGAATGGTAATCAAAATAGAAGCTGACCATGTTGTCAAACATATAGAGGGCTAAATATCCCAGGTATGTGCAACTGAACTAGAGGGTATACACAAATAAGCAGAGATTAATTTAGCTATATAAAATCTTTCCACACTAACGTATAGAACGGAATGTACATATATTTCTTTTAGAGTCTGCTGCTGTTTATTAGAATTTTGTTATTTTCTTCTTATCGTCGATAATGCTCCCTGATATGTGCAATTAGCATAGTTTTGTTTAAACATTTTGTGGATTTCGAAGAAGATTTTCTTATTATTCAATTTACTTATCCTCTAACTACGCAAAATACCTAAACATGCACACAGGTTAAATAGTACAGGACGTAGGCCTAGAGTAGCAGTTTTGAAACAGGAAAATCGGTTAAAGAAAACGATACTAACGTTTTCTGATATATTTGATCCATTGAAAGTAGATATCAAATTGTTGTTGTTCCACATATCCTACGCACATGATTTAAATAGATAAAAAATGTTCATTTGTTTCATCTATCAACCTTTTATGATAATAACGAATGCTCTACAATAGCAACATTCAAGAAGTTTTTTTGGGGTGAAAGCAATGCTTCGAACATAGTAGGTGTATACAATTTGCTGCTATCACTATTTATTTCGGATGTGCTTTATGATGAATCTTGTATGTGAAGGCGTCGAGACACCAGCTAAATAATCGCATTCTGCCATACAATGTCTCTTCCCTTATTTACATGACCAAATATCCACAAACAGAACAGCAAACATCATGACTTTGATAGTCCATCTAGGACATAAATCATGAGTTTTCTGAACATTGGAAAAAGAAAATTTTTTGCTAAATGCTCATTTTTATCTCCGTTAATTTAATATAATAAATATCGCCCATTTCTTTTCAATACTTAACACCTTGATATTGCACGCACGTGCACGATTATTAGAGTACAATGAACTACTTTGTAAGGAAACCATGTGCACTTATGTAGTAATCGTAGTAGGATTTAGTTGATTAGAGATGTTTGTGAGTGTACTAAACAAGGTGTTTCTTACATGTTAAAGTATAAATGATAATACTAACGATGCGGACGAGTGCACTGAGTGATAGGGGGAGAACTTTGAAATAAACAAACAAATGAACGTCATATTCGCATTGTCAATTGCAGCCGTAAGAGACGCAAAAATGAAAAACAAAGCGTTTTTATCACTGAAAACAGTTATTCTGGAGAAATATTCACATCATTTCGTAAATAGAATGGTTGAATAAGACAAGTGCTATCTAGGGTCTATACAAATAAAACATAGTAAAGAATATGTAAAAGTAAAATATTAAGATCAAACCCTCTAAACTCTGTTTTTCTGGCTGCTTTTGAACCCAAATATAAAACCTTACATGACAATAAACCAAACGTCATACATACCTTTGGCATTAGAATATTACCATTTCTTGATAGGACAAAAGCTAATATTTCGAAAATTCTGAACACGACCATTTCTGAAACACCTCTATGGCTACTTAAGCAACCAAAGGTACTTTTCACGCTACACGATGGAAAAAATCGGAAACAAACCCTTCCATCTTACTCAACTCATACCATGAAATCCTCTCTCAATTTGATAATTACAAAAGAATATATACTGATGGATCAAAAGATAAGGAAAAGGTCGCTGCATCCTTCGTTAGTGAACAATACATAACAAAAGTTCGCTTGCCAAATGGTACGTCAATTTTTTTCAGCCGAAGCCAGAGCAATTTACCTTGCTATGTAATACATTGCGAGCAAGCATATTTTAAACAGCATTATCTTCTCCTATTCACTATCAGTACTTCATTCACTACATAAAAGAAAACTGGAGAATCCATTATTAGCTAATATTCTCCTTAAACATACTGAGCTGAGTACCTCCCAAAATATATTATTCTGTTGGTTACCCAGCCATGTAGGAATTAAAGGTAATAATAAAGCAGGCCGTGCTGCTAAAATGGCCCTATTACTAGAACCAACTGATTTTAAAGCACCATATACTGATTTTAAACGTTGTATCAAAGACTGTTTACGTCAGAAATGGCAGGCATCATGGAATGATGCCGTGAATAACAAACTTCGTGCCATCAAGCCAACTTTAGGAGAATGGACCCCATCCTACAGATGCGTCCGTGGAGAGGAGGTAGGCATTGCACGAACTCGACTCGGTCATACTCATTTAACCCACTCCTACATACTAAAATTAGAAGACCCACCAGAGTGCGTATCTTGCAATGAACCATTCACCGTTAAGCACTTTATGTTGTAATGCTTCGAACTTCAACCTATGCGTATTCATTACTATGTTGTGGAAGACATGAGGGAGCTCTTTGATACAGTTAGTATTACCAATATTATAGACTTCCTTAAGGAAGTAAACATTTATCATAAGTTGCAGCCTTTATTTTATCACCTTGAACAGTTTTGTGTTATATATGTGCGATCGTTAGATTTTAATTACCAATCATATGCTTTCGTTATCATACATTTGCACTCCACATTGATCGGGAAACTTTAATTATTTACCACCGTTACCATTTTTATGGTTTTACCTTTACTTGTTTGGTTTCGAATCGCTGGTCGATACAAATTTTTTTAAGTAAAGAATGATATAAGCCTATGTGTGGCGCTAAATTGCCTCATAGTGCTGGTGCGCCATAAAATATCAATCAATCAATCAATCAATCAGTCAGTCAATCAATCAATTAATCAATCAATCAATCAATCAATCAATCAATCAATCAATCAATCAATCAATCAATCAATCAATCAATCAATCAATCAATCAATCAATCAATCAATCAATCAATCAATCAATCAATCAATCAATCATATGTGGACAAGTGCTATTGCATATCTACAGAGAGCGTACAATTGTACAAGTCTGTTAAAATGCTACATTCGAGAAAAATGCAGCTGAAGGTTTTGGAGGCAATTTAAGAGCCTCAGGGCAGCTTAAGTCAAGACGACGAAATTGTTTTTTTCTGGCCAAATGGAGTATCACACAACGGCTGTTTTGCAATCTCTGTGTAACTATTTTTATAAAGTGTTAGCCTAGAGATAAAAGACACACTGTATGATACAAATCATAGTTGTGGTCTGTTTAACTGGAAGATGAAAGTGACAGGGAATAATTATATGAAAGATAATAGATATATTTACATATGTGCATCTTGAATTTGCTCAAAAAGTACATTTTTAGTACTCCAAAACGAATAGCATGATTCGGCATAAAATCTGATACACACTGAAAATGTATTAGAATCTTGAGTACATTTCCAACTGAAATCACACACATCTTATTGCAATGAATTGATCCAATAATCCAGTGCATCATTATCAGAAAAGCAGAATTGAATTGGATCAGAATAAAAACAAAAGCAATCCTTTCTAGATTCTAACATTTAATTTAAGGTAGATAGAAAGGACAATAATTTTTAAACTACTGTCGAGCGTGGGAAGAATTTTCCGAGATCCCTGGGCGGTGATATACATATATATATATATATATATATATATATATATATATATATATATATATATATATATATATATATATACATATATATATATATATATATATATATATATATATATATATATATATATATATATATACAAAATACTGTTATTATGTATTTATGAATGTACCTTTGTATAATAATTTTTGAATGCATCATAAATTCAATTATTTTGTTTCTTGTTGTGTATTTGTTATAATATAGCCATTGGTAGAATTAAACATAAAATGAGAAAATTAAAGAGTTTACTGTATTTGCATGGGAAAGAGTGAATTCATTTACTTGGATGAATGCTACACTTTCAAAGGTTGTACTGCATTAAAAGGAAAAATAAAAATCGTTGATATGCTCCCATATAAATTCAGTAAACCTATAAATACTTTTAGAACATTTTGTTTGCAAAATGAATTTTTAGTTATTTTATTATTACTGAGAGATTTGTATAAGTGACACTAAAAGATAGGTATTCTAAGATATCAAAGGCTGAAGTTTGACCATATGTTAACGTTCGTTAGTGAGAAACATTTTGAAATCATAAGCAATGCTAATATCATATAATTTATGATATTCATGACTTTATTGAAAATATCTTATGTGTATATGCAGTTAAATTTGCTACATTTGACTACCACATATATAAACATTAATTTAATTAATGTGGCTTGCCTGGCAATGATTGCATATATTTAGGAAGTTCGAAGTCATTGCTTACCTCTGTATGTATGTCACAGTGTTCTTTCACATAATTCATACTGACTGATTATTTATTTATTTATTTTCAAAACATTGTAACAAACCAATTGTTTCACTCCATTTGAGCACGAGAGTTAATTTTAGCTGCTCAATTCAAATTTCAGCCATTCACCAAGATAAAACAGTTAAAACGTAGGGAAAGATTCAACATCGACGAGAATAGGAAGTAGTATACAATCTATGATGCACATTGCACATGATGGCTGGTGCTATTAAAACTGATGGGTATTTATGTCTTTTTTTTCCATCTCCGTTAGATAACATGGAATATTTGTGATTATTATTTTAATAGTCCTGCTCACAGAACAGTATCCGATTTAGTCTACCCAGCAATCCTATTAAAGAATAATTTTGTGTATCCCATCCAGAGACAGCGCTAAACAATGGCAAAAAAATTGATTTCGAATTGTAATTAATTTATATTTTTAAGTTTAAAATGGAGAAAACGAAAAGTGATGACTTAATTGAAATATAAACATTACCGTTATTTGTTCGACCCTGTTGTTTTTCTATCCATATATAATCCGAGTGAAAAAAGTGGTAACCATTAAAGGGCGGATTTAAACATTGAGTAAAGATGTTGGAAAAATGTTAGTGACAGACTGGATGCATCACTAAAGATCAATAGGATGATAATTACCCTTCACTTTAGACTTTCATAATCAGCTGTTTGTGTTATTTATTACAACTTTATATCTTTAACTATGGAATAAAAGAAGCAAATCAACAAGTTTAGTAAAATCAACAAATAATTTATTTCTTTAGGTTACAAAGCTAATATTTAAGAGACACTTTCAGTACTGTGAATTAAATTAACCATAATTGTAAATGTCATATCACAAGTCCACATGTATGGAATATTCTAAATGAAATTCATATAGTCTTGAATGTTATGATATAACGCAATTATACAATCCGTATTTTATTTTGGAATAAGTTATCATTAATTTCAAAGTCTAAATCATAAAGGACCACTTTGCAATCCTAATAAAATTGTTAGTGTAACATAATTAATAGTTCTTTAGTAGGTTACTATTTCATGTCTTCTTCGTCACTTAAGAATGTTCTGGTAAACGTTTAATTTCCGTGGAAACTTCCAGTAACCATTGAACTCAAATTCTTTACCACTTATTATGGTGACAAAATTCAGTTATTCCAAACTCCATCCATAATCTTCAGTAACGATCACGACAAAGTTTGTTAGAAAAGCCCAATCTAACACCTTCACTCCTCACGGATCAATGTCAAACACAGAATAAATTGCATATAGATAAGGTTTTTTAATAACCAATATTTAAATTTAACTAAAACATTAGGTTTTGTCTATATTGCCAAGTAGATTTAGCCAATGTAGAAAAATGATTTTAAAGGGATTTTACATTCTGCACTTCCTAGAAGAGTGTAAACACAAATGTTGTTAGAAGAAATTCTCAGAATGTAAGACTCGCTACGATGTTCTTGAAAATTTTATTGTCTACTATGAATTTGTGCCGTTAATGGCTACTATTTGAATATGGGTAAAAATTGATATAGTATTTGCACATCCTTAAAGGTAATATTCTTGAAACGATTCAATAGACCTAACGTGGAAATGAAAGTCATGCAAAATGATTTTTGATTATCTTGTGTCAATAAAAGAATTTATGTAATGGGAAATACCACGAACCAGAGTTGCTTTCATATTATATTGTTTTAAAAATTACTCTCATGTGATTACATAATCAATTCTTAACGATATAAAAATGATATTAAACAGCTTTTCCGCATCGAATGTTTTATGCATTTTAAACAGACCACTGACGTTAAACTTTGGAATATCCAACAGTATTGTGCCTTCGCAATCCCTCTTAATGTAAATATAGTTGATCAAAATATCGCAGCACGCCAATAAGCTAAAAGCAGATGCAGATAAACTAATATTAAACGTGTGCAACATGTATGTTATTAAATATCTTGCGTTATTATCCTGTATTCCCTCTGAGCATTCAAATGGGAATTATGTTCTTATAAATATAAGCTACTAGGGGAAGTTAATACTTTTAAAATCCATGCAAATAACATACGCTGTCGATTTCTTATAATATTTGGCATGCACCAAAATATGTCGGTTCTATGTTGGAAAAGAGACTTATCAATTAAAATGAATTGTACAGTGATTTCGGCAAAAAAATGTTTAAAACCAACATAACAAAAAGAAATCGTATGAGAAGACGTGCACAACCCATTCGTGTAACGATGCATACAGCGGTTGCGTGAATGCTTAACGACCACTATAAGCTTGTAATAATTACTCAGCACAAGCGTGCAGTGTTAAGTGTTGATTCAAGGCCTATTAGCCAAAATCTTCAATAATTAGACAAAAGGATTATTACAATTAAAACAGGCTTAACAACTAATACAAATATTATCCCCTTTTCTACTTCCCTTGCTAATAATATAACATTTTATACTCTACTCTATACTCTCTCTCTCTCTCTCTCTCTCTCTCTATATATATATATATATATATATATATATATATATATATATATATATATATATATATATATATATATATTTGGTGTCATTTAAATCAAGATAACATTGAAATCGGACAGTTTGTAACACTTACGGAATTCATTTCCTGGCACAAATCCACCAACCATAAATATTCTCATTTTCGTTTACTTTTCTTTCCCTGTTCCTGCTCCTTCTTTCAAAAGTTATTATTCCTCTCTGAACCCCGTACATGGTTCGTTGGTTTTGCATACCCACAACCTTGAACCCTAGCGTACATCTAAGTATTTCATGCCATCAGAAGAGTTGTGGTTATTAAACCATGACTTACAAACGACATCATCAGGAAACACAGGTAGGTTTTACGTGTGTTAATACTAGCGTGCACACATATAAAAGATTATATTTCTCGTTTCTTTTTCTAAGCGACATTTACAGGTTAATAACATAACAAATTACACCAAGACACTTAC
This sequence comes from Potamilus streckersoni, assembly GCA_016746295.1. Taxonomy (NCBI): domain Eukaryota; kingdom Metazoa; phylum Mollusca; class Bivalvia; order Unionida; family Unionidae; genus Potamilus; species Potamilus streckersoni. The sequence goes on from JAEAOA010002326.1 coordinate 260,795, forward strand.
AAACTGGCGTGTACTCCGCCTGTCATTTTTTTATAATTACCCGTTAGCTAGTGCTGTATTGCGTAGGCTCTGTTCGTTAAAGGAAGTTTATTGATCGAAGGCGGGTGTTTACAACTTCTACGCAGTAATTTTTACTGAATAATATGGAAAAGAATCGTTCATAAAAACCTTCAATTTTTTAAATTAATGATTTTATCTTTCACCTATATACTATACAGACTCATTAACGTTTGCCTCATTATTTGCAACGTTAGTTTCGTTTCTTTTATTGCTAATAGAGAGAAAAAGAAACGCGATAAATAACCTGTCCGATAACCTAGTTGTTAGAACTTTTATTTCGAATGCGGGAGGTCAAGGGTTCTTGCTACGGCCGTGTCATACAAAAGACCCAGAAACATAGCACTTGCAGCTTCCTCACTGGCACTCAGCATTAAAATTGTATCGTTTTGAGTGATCAGACTTGTGTCAGGATAAATCGACTAGACGGGGCATAGTGCTACATGTCTGCGACATGATGTCCCAGTGCTAAACATTACTAAAAAGTGTTACACTGCAGACATCGTAACTATGCGATTGAAAATGTTAAAACTACATTGAAAAGTAATCTTTCTCTCTCTCACATACACATATACGCACACATGCACACACACACCCACCCACCCGCGCGCACGCTTATGGTAGCTGATGAATCGAAAACAAACTGCATATGCAGTTCCGAATCTCAACCATTTAGACAGACAGTTGGTACTAGTACTTTTTATATTATTAATGTGTATTATATACATATGTATTAGACAGAGTCCTTCTATATCACTGTCAGTAACAAACATGGGATTCCTTTTCAAGACATTCTAGTATAATCTTCTATTGCGACTAGTGAAAAACAAATATAACTGAGTTTTAGAGGAATCATAATCTCTTCTCAGTGGTTGTATCAGGGCTGGTCGCTTTTTGTAGAATCAAATCCAGGGTATCTACAAATCTCATTTGAGAAAGTGAGCATAGAAAAGGTAACGTTATTTACTACTTTTCCATCATTTAGCTATTTACTATCATTATTGTTTGTTAGAAAAACATCGATTTTCGTTGACGCTATAAGTATCTGATGTAATCAAGCAGATAATATTTTTTTCTTTCATTTATAATTCAATGCTGCTAATACTTCTACCACTCATGACACAACAAACTAATAAATGTGACAGCAAATCTAATGAATATTTTCTCAAGATTCCGTTCATAGTGAGCACAATGTATTATAGAATTGACTGAGTGTCTATTATGCCTTTGGGACCATTTTATCATGCATAATTGTTATATCCACTCAGTGTTGCTCATGGTTCTGGTAATTACATATATTCATACTGTATTACACACATACACACACACATAGACACACACACACACAAACAAACACACACATTTTCTGGTAGAATATGATCATTATATTCAGAACATGACCCGCATCGTCATGAATAATTACCACGAAAAGTTGTTGACACCTGGTGTAGTAACAACACAATCTTGCTCGCCTGCGTCTAGACAGCTAGAATTGCATAATCCCCATTTTTTTCTTCAGAAAGCGAAGGGAACAAATTGCATACAGTCAAATTGCATTTACTTTGGACAACGTGTTGTAGTTTGAAGACAAGGTCTTCATTACTTACAGGTTGTCATGAGTGTCAGAGGCCACACAAATGCAAGACACACTAAAGGTCATTGAGATCCTCATTCCAGATACTATTAAAGAGTTCATGTAAATAAAATGCTATCGAATTCATATCTGACAAATGTGATGAAGGGTATACAAACTTTAGAAAAACACAACAATACTACTACTACTACTACTACTACTACTACTACTACTAATAATAATAATATAATAATAATAAAATTAATAACTAAACTAATTCATCATATCACATTTCCCTCGACTCGTCAATAAAGGATAATGTGATTTACTATATATATATATATATATATATATATATATATATATATATATATATATATATATATATATATATATTATATATTAAAATAATATCTAACCCAATCATAATTATGTATTATGATTGTAATTTAAAAACACATCCAACTCTATCACATATATATTAGAGATATAACAGTCTTACATATAATTATATGGTTCTAAACGATATACAATTTATCAATTAACAAAAATATTGATTTAATTTTATACATTGTATTGGTATTAAGGCCATTTGGATACAGATGTCTCATTGCACACCATCTTTTGGTATGACAGAAAAATCGAATACAATCTGATTGTTATTAGAATATGATGAAATACTAGAGGAAAACTGATCATCTCTATAAATATTTATATTATATTTAATATGATAATGATAGTGTTAGATTTTTTTTATGATATTAATATAATTATAATAGTGTTATATATGAATGAATTTAGTGGCTGAAAAAACATCTTTCCAAGAGGAAAAAGCGTTTAAAATAAGTTTTAGACTAAGATCCTCTATATTGCGACATTTTAAGGGTTCATTTTGGATACTAAAACAAGCATTATGCTGTATAAAAATAAGCAGATGCTGCTTCAAGGTTATCGATTTTATCAATTTTAGGAAAGCAAGCATTGCAGTACCTGTTTCCAATGTATCTAAAGGCTAAAGGATCTATCTTCATTTAGTTAAACAAGAACACAACAACCCAAAACATGGCAATAGTTTCCAGCACTTTACAACAGATGCAGAACTTCATTGGACTTTACTGGTAATGATGATTTATGTTTCCAAAGGGAGGCATTGCTATTAAAATGGGTATTAACATCTTTTGCAAACACAATTTACAGAAGCCCTAAATCTCGTTTAAAATTGGATAAAACAACATAAATATTATTAGTACAGAATAGAATTTCAAAGGCAGGTAAACAATTTGTGGCAGTACAGCAGATAAATGCAGCGGTAAATCTGGTTCAGTATGACAGAAAAATGCATAGGGAAATCGGTAGCAGTATGACATAAATTCAGACGTATATATGTTGCATTACAAAACCAGAGGTCAATCACTCGCAGTACGACATATAAATGCAAACGGCAGTCTCTTGCAGTACGAATGCAGAGGACGATCCGTTTGGACACGACAGATAAAAGCAGTGGGCAATTTGTTGCATGACAAATACACAGGGCAATCAGTTGCAGTACGAATTCAGAGGGAAATCTGTTTGAGTACGACAGATAAATGCAGACAAGAGCAATCTGGTGCAGTGAGACGGGCAAACGAAGATTGCAATCTGGTGCAGTACGACAGATAAATGCAAAAGGCAATAAGTGAAGAAAATGTAACATCTATAGAGAAAAGGATCACGATAGTCCTACTGGTCATAATGATAAAATCTACAACGAAATCTCCTAATGCCACCCATCGGCGCAGCTTTAGAACACAACCTATTTTACTGACGTTCAGAGGGCACACGACAATCTGAAAGCATTGCTGAACACCTACTAAAATGTGGAAAGCAATAAGCAGCATGAAATAAAAAATATTAATTTTTTATATTTTTACTAACAGTTTCAGGACGTATATTTTGCTTGTGAATGTAGTTTACAAATTACGGCGTCGAAGTTTTCAGACCATGCCCCATTTACATTAATGGAATTAATATATTTTTAACCTAAGGTTTACATTTATATGTGTGTGTGTCTGTGTGAAACCCCTAAGATTGCATGGATTTGAAGAATAACCGTTCATATCGACATTTGGTGAAATATAATAGATTAATACTTTCACACAAAATATCGTTAAATGCTAAAATATTGTAGATTACTACTTTCACACAAAATATCGTCAACTGGTAAAATATTGTAGATATCTACTTGCACACAAAATTTATCATCTGTCATAATATTTTAGTTTACAGCTGACCATGTCTATTACTTATGGGGTTGGAGGTGGGATTGTGTGGGTTAGGGGAGGGTTCCACCGAAAAATACTTTATGGAACACATTTTATCTTTTCGTTTCCACAAATCTAGATCTAAGATATTGCTTTACAATCGGTTTGAAAATACGGTTTTGCTAAGACATACAGATGCAGCCGTCATTAAACGTGGCTCCGCACGTTAATCAAAGGGCATTGCAAACTAGACCATAAACATTTTGATAAACTGCACTAAATATTTATACCTTTTTCTTCGCTTTCAGACCATATATATCGGTGGTCTTCACAGCCTCTTCAAAGAAATATCAAATTGTTCGTAATATTCTTCTAGTCAATAATATAGTCAATTCATTTGCAATTATATAATTAATGTGCATTCTTTACTTAATTGCCTTACGGTTCTTTCTGCATATGCTTTTTGAATATCAAAGTTCCCCTTCAGCCACAACTAGATCGCAGTTTTAGTGAGCATTAGCACTGCTTATATTTAGCAAAGAAATACAAGAAAACTTTAAAGGAAAAGGGACTGCTCCGGTGGTTTGGTGATGAGAGCGTCCGCTACCGATGCGAGAGGCTGCAGGATCGAACCCCGGCTGAGTCATACCAAAGACTTTAAAAAGTGGTACTAACATCCGCCTCGCTAGGTGCCTGTCAGTAAGAAGTCAGTGTCAGGAGTGATTGGCCTGGTGTCAGACTAATGTGACTGGGTGGGATATCATGCCATAATGTCTGCGGCATGATGTCAACGTGCTAGATATCACTATAAACAGTAACGCTGCATACGTCGTAGCGATATGTCTAAAAAATTGTTGAAGCTACGTTATATATCCGAATCACATACAGGGAAAGGAACACAATAAAAGATTGTTTCACGTACATTCAGTTAAATGTCTCCATAAACTCGTGAGAAGTGTTGCAACATTGATGGAAAAATAAACAATCTTGAAAATAATATTTTTACATTATTCATCTTATAGCAAATTGTAAAGCAAACTTTATCGAGGTAAACACTATCTAGACGATGCTCTTCGAGCATATGTACCATGACTCTTACCAAAACAACCACCCGATGCAAAGATGAATGAATTTTCAATTAATAAATGCGCTGAAAGGGGCAAGAGTAGCTATTCATGTATACTAATCAACGTTTCCACACTGTTTCAGGAAATGGCATAATACATATTATCCTGCATGAATATCACCTTTTTATTTCGTTTGCATTAGGTATAATTTTAAAATCAAGCTGACTGAATAATATCAATTAATAGCTACAGTTGCCATACTGCAGACTGCTTGCCTACATCCCAAAATAGTGACCGAACAAAGGGAAACAAATGTGCGAAATTAATTAAAATTAGCTCAAATGAAGAATTGGGAAACCAATTTTACTTCTGATTTAGATCTCTATAAAAGCTTGTGAGAATTTCATATTTAGTTTGCAAGGGCATTTTAAAAAAGGGAGTATAGATCCTACAAACCATACGATGGATCTGCATATTGAACTCTTGAAAACATACCACTTCCCATCTATGATTTTGAGTATGTTCTTTTGGCCAAAAAATTCAAGGAAAATAAATAAGTACAGGACGCTTAATAGTGATAGAAATATGTAAGATTTATTCAGAAGGACGATTATTGTAAAAGTATGCCAATAGCCTGTTGGACATCCAGACGATCATCTATATAAGAACATTATACAGTAACTTGACTGTGATAAAAAAACATGCTAACATTAGTAGACAAGTAAAAGTACAGAAATATGATGCAATAACTCTCACAGTTTGAATATTCCACACAACGCTAAATCGCTGATTGCTGACTGAAATTGCACTCATCACGACATTTGCGTCAAGGGATGAATAGAACTCAGTATCTTGCTTTTCAATTCACTTTAAATACAAAGCTCTGCCCTGTTGTCAAAGCTTGAAGATTATGGCTCTCTGTTTATTTTATCTATAATCAAAATAATGTCCATGATATTCTTAGTTCTGGTTCGTCACCTAATATAAAATATGCGATTCATACAGAATAACTCTAAAAGCAACATCCACTGATAAAATATTGAGCTTGGACCTTAAAAGAATTTCGAGAATATTCTGATATTGTTTAATTATTTTCCAATATAAACCAGTTTGGACTTTTAATTAACAATCTTAATAGTTTTAGTCTGTTTGGGAAAATGTTTATTGTTTTTTCAGCCATTTTATTGTTCTATGCTACTACTACCACTATTAATACTGCTACTACAGCTATCATGTATAATATGTTGTCTTAGACACTAACATAATTTTTGACTAAACATATATTGTACTATTAACATTAGCACTAATCTGTTTATCTGATGTACATGCACAAACAGTGCAAAACCGGTTTTTCAGAAAGTACAAGCGGTACAGACATGGCATTTCCAAGTGCAAAACAGCTGTCCACTCTTATGTCAGAGATTTATATCGTCCGTTGACAGGCACATTTGCTTTTTGATAGAATCTGAAAGAGTAAACATACATGTATTGACTTATATATTAATATCTCTCCTAGATTTTATCCAGTTAGTTACTGTTATATCCCAAGTCACATGTAATTGTGTTTCAAAACTTGCTTGATATTGTGTATTTGAAAGTACTAATTTTAAACGTTTTGGTTCAAATAATTAGTAACTATTTCACACTGTATATAGTTAGAAATGTTTCAAAAAGTACCGATAATCTGTAACTTGGAAGAAAGCTTTACGGAGACATGATTTATTTCATGATATTACACTGACTTGATCAATCATTTTAGACAGCGGATTCGGTGTGTTTAATTACGAGCCTATATAATACAATCCATCATTGACAAGCTTTGAGAAAACTAGATCAGCAAAACCCTGGCGATAAAAGTTGCAGAATGGACCCCTTGTTCGGCATTAGGATGTCTCAGTTTTTTGCAATCCTATTACCTCTATATGTACATTGGACATTCGGAGGCGCTGGTAGGTTGACACGGTTTTCACTATTGTATTCATAAGAATATGCATTTAACTGTTTTCCAGACTTTATTGATAATATTACTGTCATTATTATATTGATATACCTTTTGTTTAAAATGTATGCTTAGCAATACTTCAATTTACAGAAAGCACAAATTTATTATCACAGTTTGCAAATATTGAATACAACACTTTGCATTTATATTTCATTCTAATTTCTTGTATATATATATATATATATATATATATATATATATATATATATATATATATATATATATATATATATAATGTACCACGTGAGTTTTATTTTTATTTTGAGCCTTCAGAACAAGTAATAGTTGTATCCTAGCAGTTTGTTCAAAAGCGTCGAAAATATTGGGATATCTCCATTCAGTCAGCATGACACCCCCCCGTCCGTGCTGTTTGCAAATAAGGCATGAAATCTAAACTCGACAGTCGTTCTCAAAAGAAAAGTATCATTAATGCTGGAGTAATTACAATTATCGCTTCATCAAGGAGTTCAAACTCTCATTTTCAGTCCTATCTATGACCAAGAAAATCGTTCTAATACAACCACACAACATAAAAGTCCACACTTACACTCACACGTTCAAACCCGTTATCATACATATATTATTCAAATATCTAGTGGTTTGCTTACGTGTGAAATATATTGCAATATCTAATGAACACTCTCTATTTCCAGGATTTCTTGTATTTTAAAAAAGTATTGTCCTTACAATGGTATATGAGCGCACATGTTAATTTCGGTACAAAATACAATAAAGACCCATTTTGTTGCAAATTAAAATTCATGTTCGTTTTGATACTAGGATCCGAATTCAATAGTTATTTACTTTATAATGTGGTAAACTAATTAAAAGCGAAGCCGCCAATATAACAGAGATCTGATGGACATCGATAAAAGGTCATATTCTGTTGACCATTTAGTCAACAGTCGAATTAAAGTTTCACATCTATGAGGCAGAAAAACCTTCATTTTGAACACATCGTTTCCATCAATAAGTCTCTTTAACACGAAATTTAAAGCTTTATTTACATGTTTATTTATGAACTATTGAAAATCATTGGCGAAGTAAATTTCATACCTATTTCATTCCATTATTTGTTTGTGTGAAAAATGCAATCTTATATGTTCATATGTGAAAAATATATAATTTCCCATCATGCCATGTGAATATAAATTGTGTGTACTTATAAAAGTTGTACATGCAACAACAACGAGTACTTCGTGAGCTAGAACAAACATAAAAACAGAGACTGCTTCACATTTTAAATATGGAAATTAATCTTTGATTAAGTATTTCTACTAGACGCCGTTCGCGTATCTCTGAAGATATTTGCTCTTCGTTCCTTGAAAAGAACAGCAATCCCGGCAGTGATTAATTGCTTAATCGGACATGCATTGTTTTCAGATACGGTCAAATAGTGTTGAATATGACAAACATGTAATTTAATGTGGCAGATTCGGTCAACCAACTGAAAACATTTTCTTAATTTAGATATATTAATATGACCATACCATAACAATGAGCTGACTGCGAAAAGAGAGTGACCGTATTGTGTCAAGATTGTATTTACATTCTAAACTTCGATTTTGTAGCATATTTGTACATTACAAAAAGAGAGTTTCTTTTCATACGTTAACACCGGATATATTTCATTTTGTGGTAATAAAATCTATATAATTCATTTCTGTATTTGCTGCTGATTAACATATTACGTTTGTGGTATAAAATGATGAAATGTTTCCGTAATTAGCGCAGGAAAAGAAAATATCCTATATTTATATAACAGGTTGCATACATTATTTCGACACGAAGCTCCAACAGTCGAAAGAACATGAAAATTCATGGGCATCCATGAAAATCGCTTATTTGGAAGGGATGTCTATTTTTGTCAGCTGCATTATTCAATAGGGGCGCTTAACACGAAATTTGCTACAAGTGTAACAGAGTAGGGTCCAAAATGTAATTCTAATATACCCTGCTTGCCGCATTGTAGTTTTAGACTATTTTTGTGTTAAGTCCACGAAACAGCGAGATCATGTAATGAGTCAACGAATCAGTCTCCTTCAGATTTATCACACTGTTGAGTTAAAGGTAAGACGCCTTTTTGTGTACAATCTATGTATGTACATAACAGTTCCAAGCTTTGAATATATTATTGTGTTCTACCATGAAAACTATTTGGTATTGTATGTGATACGATGACATATATTATCTACGAAATGAGAAGAGAAGCACACGCATAAAAATTTATATATTAGTGACATCATAATTCTGAGCGCACAACACTTGCCAGGTGTTGGACATAAGGCTGTTTTGATTATAAAACGTGCCTTTGATACCTACTGCATTGATTGCGTTAAACAGAGTTGCATTAAGTTGCATTTAGTACGACCACCACGTAATGAATGAGTATATTTAATTTATCATCACGAAAGAAAATCGCTGAATGGCCTGGACAGCCACCAATTGATCATACAAGTAAAATATAAGAAACAATCGTTGGCATTAAAAATCACACATATAAATAGAAGATTCCGGTGCGCTCAGAAAATGGATTAAATCTGTATGAACCACGCCAGTGTAATTCAGTCGAAATGCTGCGCTAGTATAATTTTTTTGGTAATTAAACCAGATATAAAATCCATGTCTGACGATATATCTAGGGTATTCTTAACCAAATATAATTAGAGATAATGAAGCAATATAGTCTACTGCTCCTTTTTATTAAACTCAACATTGAACGTAGCTATCCGCTTGGAATCTTCTATTTTTTATATTTCTTTGTCTGCTGAAGAAAAAAAAATCTCTATTGAACATTTATCAATACTTTATCAGCGGTATCATGTGCAAACAAATATTTAATAGGTGTTCTATTAGATTTATTTTCAACAGAGGGAAAAACTGCACATAACACTGACGGGAGTCTAACTGCTTTAACTCATTAACCCCTAGTGCCGAATTTAAGGGACAAGAGGTGGAATCCTACTTCTGATCTCCGTATCGTTAAGGTCATGTGCGACACACTAAAGTGAATGGTATTTTAGAACGGTAGACAGATGTAGCTTTACGATGATGTAAAATATATGGCAGTCCTAGTTGCACTACAAAATGCAGAGGAGAAACCTCACTTTTCTGGACCCGAGTTTTTTCAGCCGAAATTCACCTAAGGTCTAGATCCGGTTTTGTGTCCGTATTTTAGACTTTGTGGCCTCAGATCATAGACAGACGAGTCTAAATTGCACACAGACAGGTGAACCTTAGCAAAAAATCGGGTAAGATGGGCTTTTAGAATGAAGAGTGGTCTCGACACGAAAATGATGCAAAAAATCGTTAAAAAAGCACAAAAAAGAACACCCAAGTTCATTTTTACCCTTATGATCATGCTTAGGCGAAAGAGCCAATTCGAATCGATGTTTCTGACACATAATATTGGCATCAAGTTAACAGAAAATGTCTTGGAAGTAGATGTATTAGGATGTATTCAGAAATATCTCCCAAAGTAGATTTCCTACTCTCATTTCAGGCGAAAACGACACAAACCTCTGGGAGTTAATGGGTTAATGTGAAACACACGCCTAATTTAACTGTTTTAAGAAGCTTTTTTTGAAACGTCTCGCTTCTATGACAATAAATAATATAAAGCACTAGCAACCTTGGTAATTGTCTTGAATATAAAATTCCTTTTACAACCCCAGGTCAGTCCGGCCATTATTCTCAACTGACATTATTGTCAGGCTATCTCCTTGTACTTATATCGCTGACATCATAATATTTTTGGGTTATATTTTAGGACAAAGCAGAACATGCCAGCTCTTGACATTTACGATATACACAAATTATCTTGAAACAGGCCAGAAGAGTGGTTTGTTTTCGCATAATGATGGAACAGTACAGTACCATAAGATCGTACCTAACAATTAAAACGAGCTTTTTCTCATTTATATTCATATTTTCTGATTTATGGTTTTAATTGTACGTTGTGAGCACATTATCATGTATTTGCATTTCCCCTTTTTATGTTGCTACATATCTACTGAAGTAGGAATAAATTATGAATGAATTAATAACTACATGTCTAGTAGATATAAAACTGATTAAGCTTCTCTCAGATGCAGACTCCCGCTAATACCATGTCTTCACTCAGATCAAAACTAGAAGTTTTCCGGGCTCTTCAATTTTATCTTATACTTAAATATAATTTCCTTACGTTTATTAGGACCTATTTTTAATGTTAATGAAAGAAAATTTAATTGCACCTGTTAGCATTCCTATCTATCATCGATTTAGTGAATTAATATGCTTTCATGAACTTAGAGAGGAATTGGAAACTCGGTAATGAATTATCACACGTCTCAGGAGCTTGTTGAATATTGACTAAACTTAGGGCCGAACAGATGCATTTGTGAGCTTCACTCCTTTGACTAATTAATGAAGAGTATATAATGGATAAAAGATATGTACCATTCAGCGGTAAAAGTCATGCTGATATGCAAAGTACACATACCATGAATTCACTGTTGACCGTCAAATATGATCTTGAACTAAATGATCGATGACAGGAATGTTATTATAGCTTATTATTTGTTCTCTCTCTCATCTCTCTCTCTCTCTCTCTCTCTCTCTCTCTCTCTCTCTATATATATATATATATATATATATATATATATATATATATATATATATATATATATATATATATATATATATATAAAAGGATTAAAAATAATATGGCGAATAACAGTCCTTTCAATTGCATTGGATCTAGCAAGAGATCACATGTGTCAGGGATTGATCAAGATAAATGCAATAAAATGACAACGAACAGTTCAATTCTAGTCTCGTACAAGCATGAGCGCTTTCGACTCTTAATGAGTCTTTTTTAAAGGTATATACAAAATATAGACAAGATAAACAAATAAAACAAAAACGCAGTGTTTGCAAAACTTCACATGGCTGTTTCTACAAAAAATACTTCTTTAAATGTATTATTTTTCAACTAGCTATGTCAACTTGTTGCGGATACAGGGAAATATTTGAGCTAACGTCGAAAACAATGAGTCATAACACCATCTGTTATTTTGTTTACATTTATGTAAGCTCAAATTACATCACGGATGTTTAATTTTTATAGTCGTAATTGTAAGCTATTAAGCAAATTAAGAGAATTTTTCTAAAGCAAAATGTGTTGGCTGAAAAATATAGTTTTACTTCTACAGGGCTGTTTGTCTCTTGTCTTCTTTGATTGAACCGCGTGGTTTCAATATTTCTAAGGCAATTTATTTCAATATCCTGTAAGATGCATTTTCTTTCCTGGTTTCGGAACTCCATTTGGGGTTGTTAGCAATTGCAATAAATGTTATATCACTGTAAGTGTGGCCAGGGGAGAAGTATTTTGCGACCGGGCTTCTGTACAACTTCTTTTGTCACCCAAACAGAACTAAGAAGGTTGATCTTTTTATGTAGCTTTTCAGTTTCTCAGACATACTGAAAGCCACGGATCTTACTTGCCAATGATGCAAAATCCCTTACATCCTCAGTTTACACGTTTTGTTCAGACCATGTATGTTTAGTTTTTCTCTAGTCACTGTGCAGAAAATTATCATGGTCTCTATCATATGTTGATAGGTTTTGTATCTTTTATCGCCACATCGGCCATATTGGCTAGGGTGGTCTTGACTAAGGATTAAATTTAGCATCGCCCTGACGAAGAATCCCTTGAGGTTGTTTCTCTCCGGTAGATTACTACAGGTTTGTTCGGAAGGATTAACTTAGATCGTCCGACGATACCCTGATGGACTAGTGTTTCGCGATGATTTTACTTACCTTGGGGTTGTCAGAATGGATGGTTAGTCAGTATAAATATCATCGTATCAGCCTTTTTCTTCTCGTCATATTTTAGTAGGTCATCGCGGTTTCTTTGCTTAGCCCTTCGGGTTGCCTCCGCAATCATATTTTTATCGTAGCCTAGGCAAATTAAATGTTTAGATAGCTCTTAAAACCTTTCTAGGAATGTTTCATGGTCGGAGCAAATTCTGCGTATCCTTGGTGCTTGGCTATATATAATAGTTCTAAAGCAGTGTTGTGGGTGACAGCTGGTGGGGAGGATATGCTGGTGTTTTCCGGTTTGTTTCGAGAAGATATTTGCATGGAGTTTGTTGTCTATTAATCTGGTTGTTGTGTCTAGGAAAACGTGGTTTTCATTGGAGATATCTGCCGTGAATGCTATTGAAGGATGGAAGTTGTTTGCATTGGAAATGATATCGTGCAGCTATTCGCTGCCATTTTGCCACTTCAGTTCTATATCATCGATAAAGCGTTCCCACTGGTATGGTGTACGTTGATCCGATACTAGAATTTTACCCTCCAGTTTTCCCATGCAAATATCAGCATACGAAGGGCCATTTTTGTACATATTGCGATTGCATTGAGTTGCAGGTAGATTTCTTCTTCAAATATTTCAAGATTTGCCTGTTTACTAAATACCAGAAAAAAAGCGCAAAACTGCTCAAATCGCATTTCTTAGGTAGTTGACGATTGATACAAAGAAAGGAGCCATGTCCCTTTATCGGTTTAATTGCACGACTTATTGTTTAGTTTGCATTCATGATCCCACTCATAATATGACAACTCTTGCACGGCGGTTGTCTACATAGCCCAAACCATTGCATATGTAGCTTGGCATGGCGTTCAAGGTTATCTACAAAGTCCACCACTAAACATTACTCAAACTGTCACAGTGTCAAGTGACACGTTTGTGAAATTACAAATTATTTGACATATATAAGGGATTTTGCATCATACGCAAACATGGTAGCAGTAACCTGACTCTTTAAACACAGGTTTTATATCAGCATGCACAATGTTGCGTAAAGACGAAAGTAAATTAAAAAACATGTTTAAAATTTAGCCATGCAATAATTTGTTATACTAGAACATTTGAATAAATATCATTCAATATATGCAATATAGAGTAGACGAAAGGTACGCACACATGATTCATGAGTATGAGTTAGACAGATGGAAACTGTTACTCTCAACCGATTCTTGTTTAATCACTGTCAGCTACCGACTGATAAGATTCTTCCTTAGGAGGAACAGTTTTAGATTTTTCGGATTTAAGAGAGAGAGAGAGAGAGAGAGAGAGAGAGAGAGAGAGAGAGAGAGAGAGAGAGAGAGAGAGAGAGAGAGAGAGAGAGAGAGAGAGAGAGAGAGAGAGAGAGAGAGAGAGAGAGAGAGAGAGAGAGAGAGAGAGAGAGAATGGTCAGGATGAAAGTTAGGCAGACCTACCATAAACAGGAATTTAATTACTGCCCATATTTCGTATTGATCGAATCATCTGATTCCGTTCTAGCTGCCTTACCAACCCCTCAGATACAGTCTGAGAGATTAGAGTGGGTTTCAGACACTATAGGATTAAACAATTTACTTGCAGTGTTTACCAAACATAAAGAAACAAATAAAACAAAGCATTAAATAGAATACAATATGTATATTATGGCTTACATAATGACATACTTTACATGTTCTCGTCTTCAGTTTTAACTTTATGTACACTGCAATAAATTCCATCGAATATTTATGATTAGTATTTAAATACCAGGTTCTGGTAGGTTCTTGCGTCATATATGACGCATCTTGCGTCATATATGACGCAAGTACAGTTTTCTTTCGTATTCTTTTATTTTAAATAATTCAATTCTCTCCATTATGAGAGAGAGAGAAAGAGTGAGAGAGAGAGAGAGAGAGAGAGAGAGAGAGAGAGAGAAAGAGTGAGAGAGAGAGTTTCCATGATATTCTTGAAAATGTTTAATTTATTTAGGAGCAGAAAATTATTAATAATTTTGATGAGTTGTTTGGTACAAAGATAGTGACTAATTCGTCAAATATAGAATATTGAATATATAGTCTTCTGTTGAAACGGTACTAAATGTTGACACATATTTATAAATCAGCATTAATGCAAATAATTTGATATATTAGCAATACTTGTTTACTAAACTGCTTCATGCAAAAACTTTAAAAGTCGTGCAGTTTATATATATATATATATATATATATATATATATATATATATATATATATATATATATATATATATATATATATATATATATATATTCTTTGATTTTTAGGAAATGAATGGGGATATGAAGGAGAGATCGGTAAGTTTCTATTTGGTTTATATTTGGTTTCTATTTTGGTAATTTCAATTTATTTCAACATGTTTGAGTCTGGCATATATATGAATGAGTGAAATACCGGTTCCTTTCTTTTTGTCTCTCTTAAGGCTGGCTCCACGATTAATAGTACAGACACAGTAGTCCTAAAAGAGAGTCCTGTCTCGTATATGACTGCTAACTGGGAAAATGTTAACGGAACATTAATTGTATTGAAATATGTTCAATTTTGAATGAATATTGAAACTTAAAGTTGAATAAATTGTGTATTAATATTTTATTATAGTCAAGCTAGAACAGTCTTTATGAAGGGCCACTTGAACATTTTCTCTATCTCAGCTGTTAAATTTGAAAGGCCAGCATCATCGATTCAGTAGAATTGACCCGGACATCGAAACGGTGTCCTGGAAATTATACTGTTGGGTTACCGCTCATAGCCGCCTGAAAAGATCGTCACGTCAATTAATCACGAATCGTATTTCGGGACTCTAGGCCAGTTAATATATGAAAAAATAAATGATTATCTTGGGGAAAATTTAGGACTCGCTGCTTACGGATGATCAGGTTAAATAAAGGCGTACATTTAGGTGTGAAATTAAAAGAAACGACCTTGTGAAAGATCTAATGTCCAGTTTGTGGAAAGACATGCATAAGTACTAGGACGCATGATTGTTAAAAAGAACAGCATTAAAGAAACAGATCTCCCAGGAAAGTCCAGAAAATAATGAAAATTTATGAATAGAAAGATGAGACGAAGAAACAAAACATACATTTGGAGTTATGGAGATATGGGATAGACGGAGACAAGAGAGGAAGCGACGCTAGGCAAAGCAAAATATGCTTGTACATTGTGCTCTTTTCACCACTGGTTACCATGATGAAAGAATCCGTAATTGAACACTGTTGTTAAACTCCTTTAATGTAAATATGTTGAATTGAATTGTAATCACAGGTAGAAACTTATATATATATATATATATATATATATATATATATATATATATATATATATATATATATATATATATATATATATATATATATATATATATATAATTTATAGGCGTCTTATGATGTCAAAGGGTTTGTTTGATCTGAAGAACAAATAATATTGAACCTGTTTCGAAAAGCAATAAACGCTGTTCCTAAGATTTAAACTTTGAAGCCAGTTATGCAAAGGTCTTATTCCCTGTTAGTATATGGAAATGTCTTATACTATGGTGATCGTTTAAGAAGGAGCCTGCTGTACATACACACATATATATATATATATATATATATATATATATATATATATATATATATATATATATATATATATATATATATATATATATATATTTATTGTTATTATTGATGTGATGTAGACACACACAATATATAATATCACACATACCATTACAAAATTGCACAACAGAAAAAGGACTAGCGTTAAAAGTCTTTTTTAATTTTTTAACATGTAAGTTTTGCAATATTTTAATTGTCTAATTTGTTTTTAAGGTATCTCAGCATTTTAGTTTAAAACGTTTGTAGTTTTTAAAGTTTGCTTTTAGTTTTATATTTGTTCTTTAAATAGTTTTAAAAATGTTTTCTTTCAATTGTTCTCTTTTGATATTTTTAATTTTAATTTGCTTATTTGATTAGAAAATACCTGCACTTGTATTATTATAATAATTTGTATTAAATTAATTTTTTTTCAAGTTTGTTTGTCCAATTATTTTCTTTGACATGCGCTAGGTACATTTCTGCTTTGATTTTTTAAGTTCTTATTGTACATTTTATTTTTATCCTTGTTTGTGGAAGAGTAATAACATCTTATAACATCTTATTGTATTGCATTAATTTGTTTATTGTTTGTTAATTTCCAGGTTAAATGTTTCTATTTCATTTTAATCTAGTTTACTTTAGCTTGTAAATTGCTTTATTTAGGTTTAGAAAAAAAGAATCGTTTAAAATGTTTGATAATGTTAGATGTTTAGGAATTTGTTTCAATTTCTGGAAATTCTAATACCAATATGTTATACTATTAACACTGTTGCTTTGTTGGTTCTGTTTTGAAATTTCTCTTAGAGTAAGATTCATAAATTATAATCTATTTATCCAAAACAAAATCTTTATCTTGAAATATAATTACATTGTTAATTGAGAAATTAGAAAAAATGAAATCCCTATATCGGAAATGAAAACTCAGCGAGGGATAAACGAGCACAATGAAGAAATAGACCCATAATTGTAGAAAGTGTTATAGGAAAATAGTTTGATAGGGTAAATTTAAGTGATTCAAAAGTATCAAAGAATGACTGATTTGATTATATCGGTTTCTTATTAATTTTATCGAGAATTGTAAACATGAATGACGAGGAAGGTACTGAAAGGAATGAGAACGATAATTTCGAATTCAATAAACCAGTTATAAATATAGAATTAAGAGATAGCGTTAATTCTTTGAAAAATAAAACTTTAATTCGCGACATGATTCCAATCATTTACTACCAGTTGACTTTAACACGCAGTGTTTACTATGATCTTTGAAACCGGGAGTCTCCAAAGGAGTGGCCTCAATGTATAATATACACAACATTTAAAAATTGGAATATGAATGACCTTAGCATTTACAGGGAAGTGTCTTTAATAAACGCACTCAGAAACATATTCACCTCTATTTTGAACAGTTAGATAGACAGACAGAAAGTAGTAACCTAACAGAGTAATCTCAGGTTGGCTTTACAAAACTCTACATGACTTGTGATAATATATTCAGTTTGTACTCAACGGTTCAGAGATATATATGATCATGTGGTGGTAGTGTTTATTGTTTGTTGATTTTTTGCAAAGCTTTTGATCGTCTACAACGTAATACACAATGGTATTCTCTTGTACGGAAAGGAATTGATGGAAATATTTTACAAGGTTGTACAATGAGTATTCTTGTTTGAAAAATCTGTGGTTATTTCAAGTGAATTGTATTAATAACACAAGGATGTGTTCTAAGCCAAATTCGTTCTAAGCAAACTGGATGACGCTGGCAAAAGCACGTGGGTCAGTAAAGTAGAAGATGCTGTATTCTGTCATCGGTTTCGTGATGCATAACTAGCGAAATATTGTGTAGCAATATCAGCTCTCTAAATAAGCACAGACTACATCTAGGTAAGACAGACGATTCTGCAATACGTGATTATTATAGTAAATACAAGTCACTATTGCATATTGAGAAATAATTATCATTAGTTCTACCTTTTATTTTCAGAAACAAATTTGCATTTTGTGGATATTCTCAATACGAATTAATGATTGAACGAGGAAGAAAATTAAAATTAAATAAGATTAACGAGTCTGCAAATTATGCCTTAAAGAAAATATCATATCTGTAGAAAATGTTTTTTTGTATGTATATGTACTTCGTATACCATGTTATGTCGAATATATTTCGAAGCAATGTATTATATTAACATTTCAATATATGTATTTATAAAGTGAATGTCCACAGAGACAATAATTATTTTTAAAATGTTTTAATTTCTTTGTTTGCGAGTTATTAAAAAGTATCAATATCAAACACCTGTTTTACTATATTACCTTTGGCTCTGTTTTATTATGTTATGTATTATGGGCATGAGGCATACTATACTAAATACACTTTCTGTTCTGTTCTGTCCTTTTCAAATATGTCGCTCAAGCAAAATATTTCGTTATGACTAAATTAAGTATTTACCGCCGGACTATGGTCAGTGTCTGATCAAACTATGAACTAACTACCGCATAGCACGGTCTCCTTCAAAGGTGCAAATGTCAATATTCATGTGTTGAGTCAACGTATGATTGTATATATTTTCAGTTTAGAGTAAACTTTCCATGAGGGTAAAATGCGAACGAAACTTTAACTTAAGACAACAATTGTAGATTGCAGTACTATAAAGATCGATCGATATTAATTAGGAGATAACATTCTAACTAAAATGTCAATGATTTAGATACTGAGTTGTAGTTTGGGTAGCGCACCAAATGAGATTCCACTTTCGATCCTACTCCAAAGCTCATTCGACTAACACATACAGATCTTGTAATAAACGATGTGCTAATAATGCCCGGGATGATTTCATGGTGAGTAAATCATACGCTCATATGTCAAAATTTACGAACCATCAATGGTTCTAGGAGTGAGTGTATGAGGGTCATAATATATACAAATATATTCGGTAAATACCGAGCGCATACATCTATGATTATATTGCATTAATTATGCAACGCAACAGATATTTACACATCATTCAATAATGAAAAAATAAATCTCTTTTGAGGGAGAATTTTGATGCCACATAATTTATTTTATTCACATCAAGGTCCAAGCAATTGGCATAATAACTACCCCCACTGTGCCGGATCCCGCCAATCACCTGTGAGCATTAGAATGAATGAGGTTATCGTGGACAGTAACTGGCTGGGTCCATTTACAATGAGAGGTTATGATACCCGAGATAATGTGTGCATGCATCTAGAAAACACTGGGTATACTGGTAAGTTTATATAGGTATTAATTTACTCAAACCCAAGTCTTCAATCACGACCAACAATTTATGATGTATTTGAATTATAGACAGATAAATAATAATAATAATAATAATAATAATAATAATAATAATAATAATAATAATAATAATAATAATAATAATAGCAACTATTTGATTGTTTAGTGTGCAGGAATCAATCCTCTTTAAAATTCAGCTGGATATATATGCTGCACTGGAAAATTTTATGAAGTAAACTAGAATATTAAAAAATATCAGTATAAAATGTTGGGTTTTGACGAAAAGTCGTATATTGCTTAACAGGAGAGACGTTCGCAACAACATCCATTAATTTCGATTCGCCAGAACATGCATAGTGTCAATATCAGTATATCTTTATTAATGTTATTCTACTTTGTTGTAAATTTAAAAAAAAAATCTTTAAGACCATTTCATACATCTTTGACTTTTCCTTGCAGTCCAGGTAAATATTCAGGGTGAGCCAATTTCCATTACTGGGGGAGGTCTGAAAGATACTTACTTAGTCGAACAGTTCCATTTCCATTGGGGAAGGCTTGATCAACGTGGTTCTGAGCATGACATCGATGGAATACATTCCCCTATGGAGGTATATAGCAAATAAGTCAGTATCATACTGTTTCAGCATGCTAATGTCGTGCATTCCGAAGCTTTATAAAATAATATATATATGTGACTATGTTGATCGCATACAATTTCCGTTCTTTGAGTAAATAAGTTAGAAAAGGAGAAAACAATTTTGATGTAGCCTTATCAGTACACGTTTATATATATATATATATATATATATATATATATATATATATATATATATATATATATAGATATATATATATATATGTATATGTATATATATATATATATATATATATATATATATATATATATATATATATATATATATATATATATATATATATATATATATATATAGCCACAACTGGTTTTGCAGATATCGTTCTGGGTAGAAGTGTAGTAAACACTATCTACCCTTGCATATTGTAAACACGAAACTCTCGATTCTATTGTTTCATCTTTCATATCCAATTAATTTGAACACACTGTCCGGCCTCCATTGGTAAGATCTCATTTTCTTTTCTTCCCATACATAATTTAAGTCCCTTCCGGTTTTGCTGCCCGTAATTAGGAGAATAGATTAGCCTCCAGATTGGGAATAAAAATAGTCTCTTGCATGAGGATATCTGGGATACATGATGGATGCTCAACGTCTGCCTCGCATTCTATCAAGTCTTCTGAGATTAATGTGCTCGGAAAATTTATTCGAAGTAGACAGTGACTTGTTTTTGTAAATTATGTTTTTCTCAGTATATTTACCTGAAAGCATTACTTTAATACCCTTTCAACCTCCCTGCAAAGCGAGAATATTTTTACAAGATGATATGCTCAGGACGGAAGCGATGGAGAGAATTATGGTTATTATCCGTTGTCAATAAAGTTTTTGACAGTGAGACGAATTTTTGTCCTTTAAAGTATTAGTGTGTATATTCCTGACGTTAATGTGAGCAGGTAAGTATGAGACAAGAATAGTGTTTTATGGACTAATAGTTCTGAAACTCACGCGCAAAATGCCTGCAAAATACGCCTTAATGTTTTAATTTTTACTTTTGTCCAGGCCGCTTTTGGCCGTTTGTTTAGCACAACAATGAAAACCGATGCCATCTGTGTAACCAGGGCTTCCATTGTATATTGCGCAGCCAAGGTCAGGATATCTATTGTGTTAGTGAATTATTAAATATACTGATTCAAGTCGCTGTGATGATCCTTGATGCGAGGTTATATGTTGCTGGTTTATAATAGATGATGTAGAAATGAAATAGGGCAAATGATTATCGATCGTGATTAGCAATATCAAACATTTTGGATCCAAATGGAACGTACATGGAACGCCCAAACAAATCCATCTTTTATTACAAGCTGTTGTTTATCATGTGTCTTGCTTTGTTAGATTTTGTTTTGTATTGGATTTAAAACGGTTCTGTTTGTTGCTGTGTGACTCTTGCCTCCCAACTCATAAGCTTGCCACCATACGCTCGAACCATACACACACACATACACATACACACACAATTTCACGGGTATATGACATCTACCTACGGTAGCTATTATCAAAGAGAGAAACAACTTTAAAGAAAACGAAATGGAATTTTGATGCTAAAACTTATCCATTTAACGCCGATTAAAACTATTATCGATCATCAAACGATGTTGTTCCAAATATCCAAGAGACACAAATAATATACGAAATTAGATTTTCTGTGTGTCATCTATATTAGCAGATGCTATTTGATTGCTACATTCATGATGTTTTGATTCTGTGTCTATTTACGTTGTGTATGTAATTTTCTGAACTATGGACAAAATACAATATTAGATGGGTGTGTCCAGCACATCGAATCAAATTCAAGTACATAAAGGACAAATGTAGCACATTATTCATGATATGATAATAATGAATTATAATTACAATAAATTGCAAAATCAATATCCTTTTGACTACTGAACAATCAGTCTATCCGCTCTGTTGGCCTAGCAATAGAGCGTCCGACTCGGATGCCGGAGGTCACGGGTTCGAACTAAAAACATTAAGAAGTTAGAATTGGGACTGGTCGGCCAGGTCTCAGGATAATGTGAGTGGGTTGGAAGATATGCTTCCTTTCTGCTTTATGATTCCCCAGAGCTAAACAACACTATAAACTGTCACACCGCAGACATCGTAGCAATGACTGAAAAATTGTTAAAGCTAAGTTACAATTCTAAATTACACACACACACTCACGCACGCACGCACACACACACAATCATTCTGACGATTATGATATGATATGATATGATATGATATGATATGATATGATATGATATGATATGATATGATATGATATGATAAGATATGATGATATTATATTATATTATATTATATTATATTATATTATATTATATTATATTATATTATATTATATTATATTATATTATATTATATTATATTATATTATATTATATTATATTATATTATATTATATTATATTATATTATATTATATTATATTATATTATATTATATTATATATATTATATTATATTATATTATATCTTTTCAATGTCTATTGAAACTAAGCGCGTCCTTGCAAAAGATTTGTGGTCAATACATAAGCACACTTTTTGAAAGCAAGATCGAATATAGAAACGTAATGAAGAGAAACTATTGGTCAAAATAAAATACTTTACATTTATAATAATGTATACTATAATTATAATATTATAATAATGTAATAAATTTACATTTATATATTTGTGGATAACTTGATAACCAATACAAGTCAATTTCAAGAACGTTGGTTATTAATTTTGGGCATTAGTGTTGGAATCATAATAAATTTGCCTTTAGTTAATCATTATTCAAATCATTATTCAAATAAATATGTACATCATGACAACAATAGCAACATATGTTTATGAAATGCTATTAGGAAATCTCAGACGAATAATACATTATAAATCTTATTTCCATTGTTACAGAGAGGATCTAAAATGGGTAATAATTTGACATTGAATTTATGAAATGAGTTGAATAATATCTAGCATTTGCAATTATTGGCGAGCAAATGCTGGACATTATTCAGCGAGTGTCCATGTATCATTTTAGTAAATTCAGTTCAGTGCATTTCATTAAATTCAAGATGAAAGCATTATTCATTTTGATATTCATTTTATAACATAGTTTTATTTCATAAAATGATTTAGATAGAAAGAAGAATGAATAATTCGTTCATTCTGACAGACGGTGCACTTTTCATTTGTTGTGTAGGAAATATAGTCCCAAACAAATTTAAACCAATAAAAATAAATTGTAATATTTTACAAATTATTAATCAAAGAAAAGGCTTCAATCTGAATAAATAGAACAATTATATCGACAAAATCATTTTTCAAAACAGAATGATCAATTAGATGTGATGCCACATTGCTTGATACGGTACACAGTAGGCCTATTGTACATGTTTACCCTAAAATGTCACTTTCAAAACTAAACACTACATTGTTATAATTTTCATGTGAAATATGATTTTTAGATCGAAAATTACCACATTTACTGCAATGTATTTGTAATGGGATATGTGCCATATTTGATGTGGAATAATAGACAGTACAGAAGATGTAAATAATATTTTTTTTAGTCGGAATTGCATCCCATCTATAAGATGCTGTGTTTGGATAAAGCTCTGTCATTTAGGGGACGCAATTATGTTCAGAATCATCGGTAAATAGAGGTTAGTTCATTTACTTCTGTTAACATTCAAAACCACGGTTGTATATACGCTGGATTCTATGTTACTGATATACCGCCCCTCCCCCATCTCTCCACCCGCCACCCGCCACCCGCCACCCGCTATCAAATAAGCTGTAGCCTTTTTTCTTCTTGTTGTTCTTGTCTTGTAGTTTTATGCTGTTTTCTTATGATGATATTGTTATACATGATATAATAAACCCATGTGGGAGAAAAATATCCATGTTCAAATTCCTTTCGCGAGTCGAGTTAAAAATAGCCGCCATTATGTTAATTCAAAGCAAAACATTTTAGAAGGCGTTGTTGAAAAACGTTTATCTACGATCCAGGCAATCAATGAATATGATACTGCACAATAATTTCATGGGCTTTATTCGGACCTATCAGAATCAAATAAAGTGATATTTTAACGTGTGCTAATATAACAAAATGAAACTGCACATACTCTAGGAAAACCATACCTACTATGTGATAAAATACGTCACCACGTTATTGAAACACATATATTATTTGATTATGCATTCTCGTTCCTGGTTGACTGCATGTTTGGAAAGTTCTGTTTAAGTTTTATAGAAAATCTTACAGTAAGAAGATCAAGAGCCGTAGTGATGTTTTGACTAAGGATAATGCCTCAACCGTACACAAATTTCTGTTTCAGATGCATATTGTACATTATAATGCAAAGTACAAAAACTTCAGTGAAGCTTTGGATAAAAGTGATGGTATAGTTGTGCTTGCTTTTCTGTTCGAGGTAGGTTTCCATGTGACTGTACTACATTCTAATATTGAGACATTCAGTTTTAAAGCATTGAGCTATATGAAGTATGCTGATTTTTCATGTTGCATATTTTTTTCTCTTCTCCTTTT
Source organism: Potamilus streckersoni (assembly GCA_016746295.1). Taxonomy (NCBI): domain Eukaryota; kingdom Metazoa; phylum Mollusca; class Bivalvia; order Unionida; family Unionidae; genus Potamilus; species Potamilus streckersoni. The sequence continues at coordinate 285,603 of JAEAOA010002326.1, forward strand.
CCGATTCCGTATTTTTAAATATCTTTTGTGATGTCTTGTACGTTATTCACCAATTGAAACTGGCATGCTTTATTTTGACTATTCTATTCCTTTTGCTGTCGACAAAGGATTGAATATTATTTGTTCTAAAGTAATCCAAGGTATTTATCTTTATCAAAGTAGTCAATACATATAAATTCGAGTATTACAATGTTTTACATAAAATACATTTCAGAGAAGAATAGCTGCAAAGTGAGTCAGACACACATGAGTTTTATTGGTTTTATGCTATCGTGCTGACATTTTCCATGTCTGAATGAATGTGTATATCATACAAATATTACTTCTTTAACACTTCCCCATTTCAGGTAGGAAATCACAACGATCACTTAGATCACATTATCAGTCATTTCGAGGAAATACCCTACAGAGGCAAGTGCTTTTGTTTATGAAACAAATGTTTATGCTCATATAATGTGCATCTGATTTTGAATAGTAGACATATCACTACCATGACACAGTAAGTCAGTAAATGATATCCTAAGCTGATAATAATCAGAGAGTGTAAATACTATTCATTTGCAAATATGTGCAAAATCCTCATATCATCTTAGGTACCTTGCAACTAACTAATATTTATTTTTCACTTACTCTATGAAATATGTTGTCATAAGTGACCATATATAGAAAATATTGTAAAACTATGCCTCAAGATATATCAGTCTATAACTTTCGTGGAAATTATAAGTAAAAAGAACTACGTTGTCCCGCACAAAACTAGAAGAGACATTGTTTGCAGTGAGCATTATATATGAGTAAAGGAGGTGGGGTAAATTATTTCAGTTAAGGTCATATTTTTTGTAACATAATTCAGCTTAAAATGTAAGCATTCGAAAATGAAAAATAACAAAGTACTTTGTACAAGACATTACAACAATAAATATGATTGATTGTAAAAGTTAATATGATTACTCTAGAGAGCATCTTGTCGGTATTTATGGAAGCCAGTTTGTTGAACTAGGGTCACTATTCGAACGGAAAATTTAGCATTACATGTAATGTTATGGAGTCAATTGAAATTTTACAATAATGGACTGCAATGAGGGAAGATAAATTTGACAATACGTTTAAGCCACATTATTGTCTAATATTGGATTACACATTTTGGTTCAGGCACTACGGGACATCGGAAACCCATGATAAAAGATCCCAACGCACTGTGTCCGTATGAAAATAAAACTTGCATTAGACAATGTTTGACGGGGCATTTGGCCATATTTTATTCAACGTTACAAAAGAGACGGTGTGGGATATATAAAAAGTGAACATCATAGATGATGTTACATCATCATGATGTCACAGGCTACATACAGAGAGCCACCACTCTAAAACGTATGTTTAGCATGGATGCACGTTGTCCAAACAAAGCTGCAATATATATATATATATATATATATATATATATATATATATATATTAGCCATATAATGAATCTTCTTTCACTGTTAAAGGAAGGTCAGATTGCCATATTTTGAAAAGAACAAAACCTAAAGAATATTCTTTTTGTCAAGTCCAGGATAAAAGAAGATATAATGTACTCGTAAACAATAAAATAGTTTTATTCTCACGTAAGTTGAAAGTCATATAAACACAAAGATGAAAACGTAGCAAAGGAATGAAATCTTTTACTAGATTTCAATTTGTAATTAGAATCATAGAGAGACAGACAAGTAAATATTAAAGCTGAGACAACACAGAATCAAACAAAATGAATGTCTATTGTTATGAACACTCCGTAACACATTCTATTGGAAAATTGAATATAATTCTGAAATATTGGATAGTACAATATCGAAGCGTTGTTTTTATATTTTCTCAAATGAATGAAAATTAACTACACGGTTGTCTTATTTACTGTACGTTGCTTTACATTTCCCGCCATTAATGTCACGGGTGTATCGCTTTATATATTAAATATTTTCTTTTACACGAATGTTTTATTTACTGAGAATGAAATATCGCAAATAAAACCACCTTTTGCATTTAGTTTTCACTCGTAAATGTGTAACATATGAAATAAATTTAAAGTTGAGAATTCCACAATTAGACATTCAAAAGTATGATAGATTAAGATATTCTTTACACACACATACACACACAATTTACACAAATTTAAATAAAAAACAATAAAACACAAATGGGGTAGCGACGTATATGATGTTCATACCAAGCTTTCTTCTTACACAACACACAAAAAGGGGTTGAATATATTATTTCTTATACCCATTATTTATTTCCTCGTCAAAATACATAATTAGACATAGAAGAGTGGTTGAGTAATATACACGTTTTTATAACGCAATTTCATGTACTAAGCTTGTATGAGAAGAAGTTTATGTTCACGAAAGTATACAATATAAGATAAAACGAAGTGACATGGTATGCTATTTATTCATTTGTCAAGAAAATACGTGTATAAAAGAGGACAGTGTACAAATTACATTGATATAGGCACAAAATCATAGATGCAGAACGGAGTAGTTGGTATTTCTTTCAATAGACAAACTTGGGCAAACAGTTGAGATGCATGGCATGACATTTGTTATGAAAAAACACACAATCATGCATGCAAACTAAAAAACGAGTATGCTTTTTTACAATCATTACATAAAAAGCATACAATTACCCTTAAATAAAATTGTGGTTTGATAGCATACTATTTTGCTTCAATTATAAATTCACACACACAAACTGAAAGAGAGTATGGTCGTATATTCCTTATCTTCAGTTAAACATAACTCTACATACAAATGAGGGGTAGTTTATGTTGCATTTTTACAAACATACATTTACAAAATATTTTATTAATGCCAATTATTTTCTTCATGCAAACAGAATAGTATTCGTACAGAAAGTGAAAAAGGGTATAAGACAATGCTGATGCAAACCAACACACAATTATTCATACAAATGGGCAACGGGTATAAAATGTTTTCACTCAAAAGCAGAATTGTATATACAAAAGTGTTAGGATATTTAACTGATTCATTCCAAGAAAAAGCTGTGATAGAGACACACAATTACAATTACACGTTCATGTTCTCTTATGATATTTTTTTTCACACACATGATTTGATTCTTGTTCAGATACACACTTATGCACACAGATGATGGATATGGTAAGAGTTTAATATAACCAGATATTACACAAAAAGATTTCAGGCATGACATGCTTCGAACAAACACACGCTAACACATACAATGGTGTCAGGAATGATATCTTTTGACTAAACACACCACGACACACTATACATTGATTTAGGTGATAATTTAATCACAGTAACATTTATTGTTCTACGAGCACCCAATTATAGCTAAAAAAAGGACTAAATGTTGTATATTTTATGATAAAAACACACGCTTACACATATGAATATATATATATATATATATATATATATATATATATATATATATATATATATATATATATATATATATATATATATATGGTATGGTATAAAGTTCATTACAACAGCTTATTTTACATAATAATATGTTGAGATACGACATGAGTTTTCTTACAATGTTACAATGCACACACACACAATGGAGGGGTGGGGTAACACTACAATTTATGCTAATAGAAGTTATAGTTTTATTTGCTCAAAACAAACTCATACCCATATACACATTATTAATAGGACATAATATTGTTTCGCACCAATGACTTTTTTTAAAGCGATTAGAAAAATACCTTACCAGGTGGAGTTAAACTGGAATACACAAATGTACGTAAATGTGTGGATACTGTCTAATATATTCTTCATTCATACACACTGTGAATCCTATAATTAAGGTATTGTATGTGCTATGTTTATGCAAAGATACGCAGAATCTTAGAGACAAATTAGATATATCTGTTTATATGTCTTCTTTTAAAACACTTTGCTGTTTTTTTGCTCGCTAACACCTATTCTCAGAACAACACAAGCCAAACTTGGGTGGGGGAAAGTATAACTAGTGGAAGAAGAACCTGGGGCAACATCGGTAGGCATCATTGACCCACGCAATGGTACTGGCAAGCTTTTTCATATATCCAAATTGACGGAGCCCAAGACTCTATCCCTCCGGGACGGATGGTAGTGATCGGTAAAGGCGAGAGCTTTAGATTACTTTACCACCCTCATTCCTCTTTGTCCCTTCTTAATGACATTCATTATTGATGCATGTGCCGTTTTATAAAAATATTTCTGTAATGGAAACAAACAAATACAAATAAAATGGGGGTGTAAAATATAATATCTACAAAAAATTAAAAATGCCGAATAACACAATCTTACAACCAAGACACTAATAGGTTGTTATGTAATATATATTCATAAATATTTGTTCTTACACAGACAAAACAATTACACAAATAAAGGGAGTATTGTATAAATTGTTTCGTACCAGTAACATTTAATAGTACAAAAGCTCAAATACACGTAACACTTAAATGGCGTGATCCTTATATTTATTCATACAAAATCATAATTGCACAGACAACTGATTGGAGAGTATTATTTTATGCAGCAACTATATAATATATACCCCAAAGGAAACAAAGTAATTCATATAAATGGGTAATGTGTGATTATTTTCTTATGTAAACACACAACTAAAATATTTTTACACAAAACGTTCACTACGGTATGAAAATTTGATTCATGCCAGTTTTGTCATGTCAGCATGTAAGTACACATACAGGGTTTGATAATTTTGTAATGCCTTGCTTTATTAATCATGAATGTGTACACTAATAATTCAGGATCGTTAGCAAACTTATTTTGAAGTGTGTTCCTAAATACACTGACTCAAAATGCATTGATTTATATATGGGTTTTTTTGTCTGCAATCAGTAATATTCAATTTTTAATAATTGTATTTCAAGACTAATTCTTTCTTTAAAACTATGTTATCGTTACCTCTGATTTTGTTATAAGCAATCTTTGGTTTAATAATACAGTGCAGCAAATTTTCGTCTTAGTAATTTTCTTATCTAAGCAACTTTTCTAGTAGTTTAAAGATCCTATATTAGAGGCTAAATCGATCCAAATCCAAATCATCCTAGTACTTGACTACAAAGCCAGTATATATTTATTGAAATCGTGAAATGTTTTAATTTTTGCAGAGAGATCAATTATTCTTAGATTTCAATGACTTGGAAAGATTGTTTCCAAGACAGGTCATTTTTATGTCATCGGAACATTATTACACCCCCCCCCTTTCTCTCTGTGCCTCTCTCTGGACTTGCATTGGTTATTTTGTTATATGTCGTCATATTTACTTACAGAGAACACTAAGTATAAAGCTTTATACGAGTTAACATACTGTACTTGTGTGGCAAACAGGGTTAGATATGAAAACAAATATTCTCAAATGAGTCCGGGACGAACGAATGAGGAAATGGAAAGTAGTAAAGTATTTTTTTTTGTAGATAATCATACACTAATAGAGCCATTCGCCCTGCGAGAGTTTCTACCAAAAAAGCTGGATATATACTGCCGTTACTCTGGCAGTCTGACCACTCCCCCTTGTTACGAGAGTGTTACGTGGTTTATATTCTACGAAACGATCGAGATTTCTGAAGAGCAGGTACACTATCAAACGAAAGGAGCAAATAAATCTCCAAATATGTTTGTTTATTTTCATAATTATTATGTCAGCAATTTTGTTACATTTTATTAGAAAAACTCTTCTGGACATTTTGTTTACATACAGTTATGCAATATTTTTCCCTTACACCAGTTGGCATATTTTCCTCGAAAAATATTATGAAAACAAGTTTGCGAAGAAACATTAGCACAAAGAAATGTATTAATATGTGTCTGTTTCTTACTTTTTTGGGGGGAGGCTTGTTTTCACAGACATTGATACATATTATTTGATTTATCAGGCTGAGGAAATTGAAGCTAAGTGCCATACCAAAGGTACACCAAGGCAGCCGATCCTAGTTCTTCTGGGCAGTCAACAAACGAAAACCTTTGACATATTCTTCGAATATATATATATATATATATATATATATATATATATATATATATATATATATATATATATATATATATATATATATATATATATATATATAATCATGCTTTAAAGAATGAATGGCTGGATGTCCATAATAGGTGCATATATGTAATCATTTTATCCAGTCCATTTTTAATGGGAATAAAAAATATTTATCAACAAATACAGATAATAGATTTAGATTTTAATCTGCAAGTTTAATTGTGATATATGTTTATGACGACCATTATTTTATTAATTTCGTAAGCTATTCCCATGACGTTTTTTTTGTTTGCAGCTACATTCGTTTAGGCAGGATGTCCATCAGAACTTTGACAACGGAACAATCACAGATATATCGGATGATTTCCGCCCCCCTCAACCGCTTTATAAAAGAAAAATATACTGCAGTAAGAAAGAGGATGATTAGAACTAAAAGCATAAACTAGGCAAGTCGACAATGCATCATGGTAAGAAACGTATGTATATGCGGTTTCTCTGACGTTACTTGCACTTCTCACAGCGCTTACGCATTACTTGCAAATAATATATTTGTTGAAAGCAAATATATGTCCTCAATACGCGATTAAAATCTTTTGAAGTTTAGTCTTTTCAAGATAAAATGTCAAAGAAGGGAAATGTTGTAACAGGAAGTATTAGTTTGTATGAAGTGAATTAGAAGATTATGCTACTTTTGTTTATTCCTCCATTGGAATTTGAAAAATTTGTTAACTTGAATGCGTCTTGGACTTTTTGATTTATGTAAAGACAATAAAATGACTTAGCTGTACAGATCTTTTGAACTAATAAATACATTAAATATAAAACAAATATGCCCTTTATGTTTTTAATGACTTTCTAGGGAATATGCCTATTTGTCAGAAAATGAAACAGCAGAACACAAGAATCTTCAAAACATCATATTTTATTATAAACGTTTATCAATACAATAATATATAATTGCACAATATTTCATTCCGTGTTCTGCTGAGGAGACGAATTTAGTCAATAATTCAAGGGATTAGTTTTATCAATGACAGTGTTGTAACTAAATGTACAATGGACGAGGTTCAACAATATTTCATTAAACCAGATACTTAGAGATGTGGCTTGTATCAATTAAGAAGCTACGGTTACTGTAACTAAGATATATTTTCAGAATACACATAATGACAAAATATTGGCCATCGTAAAATAAATAACAATAAAACTTTTAACATAATCTTTTGAATACCTTAAAGGGAAGCCCAACTGGAATACTGACCAGTGGAGGTAAATCAGCGGTTGTAAATCATTTCAAAATTATTACCTATTATTGATTTCAAATATAAAGCAGAACCAAGAATATATAATTTTGTGAATGAATATTCTTATATTGCATCCGAAGTTTTGCTTTCACCTTCTTGTTGTTTATTTATATGATTACTGTAATTCTAATTTATTACCATTTTGATATAGTTAAGATCAACATGTCTTATAAATAATACAATTATATCTACATTAATGGGAAAAGGGAATACTTTTCACATAATATAGTAATTAAAACCGTCGTTTTAGGAGAGTTTGACGAGACATTCCGAAGCATTAATTACATTAATTTATATTCATTGCAAATATAACATTAATTTATGTATCATGTCAAGATATGTCCACAATGATATAATGACGCATACTGAATGAAATTTTAATTGGTTCATTTTAATAACAATGCTGAGTACTTGAAGATTACAATTACTGGACATTGTACGCCAGACGTTTTATGATGATACGATCTAAGACAAACTCACTGACATGAGTGATATTTGTTGAACTCGCTCACTACGTATCTTATACGAAAGTCAATGTTGTCTCGTCTTGGTATATAGTTTCTTAAAATAAACCCCAACGTATGGCATTATTGATCATATATATATATATATATATATATATATATATATATATATATATATATATATATATATATATATATATATAGGCTATTAAAAAAGTAACAAACGAAATGTGTGAAGTCAACAAACTTTGTATATTTTAACAAAGTAAATTCATTTCCTGGGAAACCAAGGTAAAAATATGAAGTAGGACTTACGCTTTGTGAATATAATCTAAAATTAAAGTTCTATCACTAAAATCTAATTGAATTTAAGTTTGAGTCACCATGAAGTTCTAATAAGAAAGGCGATGAAGTCAGAGGATGTCGTTGTACTGATTGCAACAGTTTCTCACTGAATCAAATTTATAATGTTCCCGTTAGAATTCCAAAATGAATTTCCATTAAATGTCTTTGTACCAGAATTTGTAAAGAAGAGCAGCTGTGTGTCTCCTAGATAAAATAAATTATCAAATCCCGAAAATAGAAGATGTCTAAATAAACTGACGTCAACATAAAAAGGATATTTCGCTATAAAGGTAAAGGATACTACTGATAAATCTATTAGAAAACATTTGTTTTAACGCACTAATTTAGCTCACATTGCGTATCTCGTGACGAGACTAAATAAACACTTATTTGAACAGTAATAAAAAATGCCAATTTACACTTAGGCTTCTGATTGGGTCTTTCTACCATTCGACAAGTATGCCACGATCTACAAAATTTGCAAACATTACTTTTGACTTTGGTCAATAAAAGTCAAGATATTGTGATAAGTATTTACTGTCTGTAAGATTTTGGAACTACAATTTAACCGCTGGTAATTAGCAAGTACCTCGATAGGTCGCCATTTTCTCATAAAAATTCCACTTTTAATGAAATAATGATAGGTACTTCAGTGACGTCAGTTTCACGAATGGCCCTCTCAAACACACATGAGCTCTCAGGATCGATATATTGTTCGACGACAAGTGATTGTGGTTTGTGACACTGATCAGAAAATAGAGAATCAGCATATAAAAGACGACCACTGTTGTCAATACGTTTGATAGATCAAAATTAAGAGTAAAAGTAACCTAATCAAAATCCTGTCTATCATATTTGTCAGCTAAAGAAAACGTTTCTTTATCAAAATCATTCTCACGAAATTTATGTGCCTAAGCTATAGAAACTGCACAACCTGGATATTAATCACGGAATTCTATTTAATTAGAATTAATTGTCTCATCCAAAGAAAGCGTGTATGTTACTAGTGGATTAACTATAACATTGTCTCCAGCTTATTCGTTGCCTATAACAAAAGATTTCCCTCATCGCTTAAAATATACATTATACCGATTGTCATAGGCCCAGAAACTAAGTTGATGACAATTGTACAGAATGCAGAAGAACAATAACAAAGCCACAGTCTGCTCCCAGAATGAGAACACTCATTATAACAAGACGTTTCTGATAAAGGCAAAATAAGTGATAAGTAAAAACGTCGAGAAGCTCTCGCATTCCTTAAAATTATAATAGGGATAGGATTGGCCAAATCACCGAAGAGTGATATAGAAAACAATAAGACCCAACAAATGTATTGCTTTCAATACATCACCGTGACCTTGACCTCTTATAAGTAAGAGCATTTGGGATAGGTATATATTTATTCTTTTGCTTATATTTCAATGTAAAGCAATGAGAAATGTCGAGTCCTTGTTTATTGCAATATGTACACGAAGGAAGAAAAGCAGCTTGAATCAAGTTTTTTAGAAGCTTAAGTTTTAACAGTTACATCAGAATGAGTTTTAGAAGGATTCTTATTAGAGTGATGCACCTTTGTACTAACAGACTGCTGAGTGATTGAGTTGCCTACACCAGGAACTTTATGAGTTAAGGAATACTAGTTCCTCAATGACAATCTCATTCTCTTTACTATGAGTCCTAATGTCACACGAGGCAGTTCTTAAAATCTTCAAGTAATATACAAGCAGTATCATATTTGCATAATCGTGTTCAACTATCTTTAGTAAACACGATATCTCAAATAACTGCTCATTTTCTAACGCAAATTCGTCATAGGTTTGAACAGCATGTTTTCCGTAGTTTCTGAAGCTTTGATGATATGCCTCAGAGTATAACGTATAATTTTTTTAAAATGCATTCTTTAACTTCATAATAGTCAGCACAGTACACATTGTAGTAACCGAGTTCAATGTTTGCTTGTTCATTTTATATTTTCCGAAACTTTTCTAAATTGAGGAAAATATTTGTCTTTATCTTTGTTCTCTAAATTAGTGGCGCTAACCTGATATTTTTGTAATGTCAAAATTTGACTTTGTATGTAAAATGGGATCATGATTTATATTTGCCAGCTCCACTTCTTTCATGGTAATTTGAAATTCCTTTTCATTCTTCTCTTTTTGCATCTGAACGTGCATTTGCTATATTTGTAATTGCATTTGTTTATTTTGTAACTCCAATTGAATTTATTTATCGTTCTCACTCTCTTTTCTCTCTCCTGTTCAGTTTTAAATTGCAATTGCAATTGTATCTCTTCTAGATACAACTGCACTTGATTCTCTCTTTCCTCTTTCTAAAGCCTTTATCTCAACTTTATCTTGTATTTCAATTTTAATTCCATTACATTTAAGACTAAATTTCATACAGACTTACTGACCGAAGCCAAAACACTTTTATCAAAAGCATTCATCTCTACCAAATACTGAATCAAAATGTTTTTTTTTTTTATTTCTTCTTTCGTTAAGGACGATTTTGCTTCAGAAAGATAGCATGTTTGGGAAAGTCCATGCAACTCAGTTTTCTTTTTGTCAAACAATCCAACTACTCCTGAATATGAATTAGAACGAGACGTCTCCACTATTAATGAAATTGTAAAACAAAATGGTGTCGTTTGCACTAAAGATGTCTAACAAAATATGCAATAGTATTTCGGATTTAAAAACTAGGAATATTTAAATTTCAAAATATATTTTTCTTAAATATTTTAGCAAAGATTCACATCACCGAAGACGCCAACCCACTTTTCTTTTGTTACGCGTAGGCTCGTACAAAAGGAACAACGAAATAGTAAAGCCATTATAGTTTGGAACGTTCAAAAAAAAAAACAATTTATTTCTCTAGACATCAAGGTCAGATATGACATAGAACTTACAGTTTGTGAATAAAATCAAAAAACTAATCCTAGAATTGAAAAATGGAAGTCCTATCACTAAACATTTCTAATCGAGTCCAGGTTTGAATATCAATGAAATTCCAATATGGAAGGCGATGACGTCAGGTCAGATCGTTGTACTGATAGCACCAGTTCCTCGTTGAGTCACAATTTATAGTGTTCCTGTTTATAACTTCAAAATGAATTTCCACTAACTGTCTTTTAAACAGAGGTTTTATAAACAAGAAAACGTGTGTCTTCTAGATAATATAAATTTTAAATCCACAACTTAGAAGAAGTCTAAATCGACTGGAATGGACATAAAATACACACTGAGCTCTAAAGGTGTAGGATACGACTCGTATATCTGCTAGAAAATGTCTATTTTAACCCACGAGTTTAGATCACAAGGTGACTCACTTGAAGAGGCTAGCTGATCATTTATTTGAACAGCGCATTAAACATGTGCAAAAACAATTCTGCCTGAAAATCCGATCCTCACTTTCTCACTCTGAAAAAAATACTGACGAAAAGGTATTTACAACTTAGCTAGCAAGTGTGCAAACATGACAGTGTTAATAGCCAATCACTTTGAGTCAATATTTACAAATGTCGAAACTAGGGTGAGCAATGATAATGGTAAAGCAAACTTATACGTTGTAATCAGTTCAAAACAGAGAAATGAATTTTCTGAAGAAAAATTCGATTCCAGTGAAAATTATCCTGATACTAAAATGTGATAAAACAAAAATTAAAACAGAATTTAAAACTAACACGCAAGTAATTAAGTTACATATTCGTAACAATGTAACACTTGTGCCTAAAGAATACACAGGAATTTCACATGGCTTTTAACTGACAGCAGCACCGAACATACCGAGGGTGCAAGTTCATGGGAATTAAAAGCAGTGCATCTGATTATATAGATAAAAGGTTACATATCCTAAAGTTTTGCAAATGTGATAATATATAAAAGCTGTACCTGAAGTATAAACTGACCTTTAGAATGAACGTAATTCAACTACACGAGAGAGAGAGAGAGAGAGAGAGAGAGAGAGAGAGAGAGAGAGAGAGAGAGAGAGAGAGAGAGAGAGAGAGAGAGAGAGAGAGAGAGAGAGAGAGAGAGAGAGAGATGGGTGATGGAACTGATGGGTGCAATTGAATTGAAGGACACCCCTTTCCGATTTCATACTGGTTCACCTTTGTTGATATTTCGAGATTTACATCATTTTAAAATGTATCAACATTTGAAACTGAAACATGTTAACTTGCACCTTCAATATGTTTTTCAAATTATATTCATTTAGTCTTTCGTCACCAAAGAGGCAGAAGGGACGAGGAGAAGAAATATAAAATGTCAACGTGACAATAGTATAAGTGCAAAACTCTCTGAATGCTTACCAGTTATTATCATAAAGAAAACCTCCTTCTAATGTATTATCCTAGGCATCGACACTCACGTTATGAATGACATGACATTCTTTCCTTTGTAATATAATTTGCTACAAATCTCTCATCGACTCATTCATATATGATTTATTATATGAATAAATTTCTCTATAGCCTGAACAGATAGGGGAAGACGATACATATACTATTGTTTGTTCCCTCCATACATTTAAGCTATATAAGTATAATTATATTAAATTAGAAAATATTGGATAATTCAAGGAAAATTAAGGGATAAGTGGAAAAAACATACTCCTATGTAAAGGACCCTGGATGAGCAACTATTTATATCAAATGAGTTTCTCAACCCCGTCTACCGCTAATCTGACTTAAATTAGACTAATGAGATTCCTATGCTATTGTACAATTTTGTACCAATGCAATGATATATTATATGTGCGCTAAATACTCCTAAACTATATTTTCTAGTCTTTGTCGTTCACATCTGATTCTTGTTGTAATTGTTGGAGTCAGGCGAATAAAGCTGTAGCCATGGTGCATAAATTAAGGTCATGAAAAAATGACAGAAAAAATACAACTGAACAATTTATGTTTGTTTAAATGTCATTGTTTTAAAATGTATCCCTATCCCATCGCGACCATGCAGTCGTTCCTCTGGTTCGGGACAGTCGCGTTTGAGCACAAAAATATGGTCATTATAAAGTGCCATTGAACAACACACATAAACTTGGTATCTATTTTCATGTTGTCAACTTTTAATTAAGAACCAGTAAATGTAACTAGTTAGCGAGGTGAAATTCTTCACTAGATATTTAATAGCCCTATGAATTCTGTGAAGAAAGAAACTGGTTAATATATAACCTTAGCTAAATGAGAAATATAATAAACCATATTTCAGATCAGGATATATGAAGAATGACCAACACTATTATTCTATATATTGATTAATCTGACAATTAATAGGCTTATAAAGGATGCTTTCAAAATATATAATCTGTCGGAGGTTCAAACTTGAGTGCATTATTTTGCAAAGCACTACCTGTCTAACTCTACGGGGACATAACACAAGTAACTGAATTGACAAATACACTTACTATGTGTCACTGATTATATAAGTAACCATTTTATGATATCAATTTGAATGCGGTTGAAATTTCAATATTTGGATGTTTTTTAATCCGAACTCATATCAAATCATATGCAATTAACAAGAGAATAACGTGCAATACTAACATCCAGTTTATCATATATTAGATAATATTCATTTATGATAACTGCACTTTATTATGTGACCACAATAACTCCACGAGCGGTACAAAGCACAGTGTGACACGTGATTTTGGCAGTGTGAACTAAACTGCGAAATGTGGATGGCAACATTACTTTTGTATGATTTCATTATGACATTATGGAACTTAGTAAACAAATTATACTGATGTTTGTGTTGGTATTTGGATGTTGATGCAAAGCTATAATGTGATCCACAGAAATTTCTCAAGGAAAATAAGCAAAAATCAATTGTAAAAAATGGGCCAGGAGAATGTGAACCTATCCATATTTCGAATCCTCACCATTTTGTTGGCATATATGTTTATTACAAAGTTAAATATTTATGCCTATATGACATAAACGTTTGATTCTTGGAGGATATTTTCAGCCAATAGAATGAAGTCTATGGAAGAGACCGAAAGGTCCATATCAAGATAACAACGGACTTCTTATAATCGATAATTTGACTGAATGAACATATTTTGCTTTCCGTATTCTGCATACTACTTTCGTATCTACAATACAGAATACTATAACACATGTCGAGCTTGAGAGGATGAAAGTGAAGGAGTTAATATAGATGAAATGGCATTGCATCAGGCCACATCGCCTACTAAGGTATTATGGAAAAATGTTAGTAATAATACATTCAAAGGTCAAATGAGACTATGTACTTTGGAGAAACGGTGCAGTTTGTTTTCAAGTGACATTGGTATGAAACATTGTATCAACGCTTACGAATATGTCAATGCTAAGCCCTAACAGCTAACAGGGACACATACAACGATGGCATTCGATACAGTTCTAAAGATAACAATTAAGAGAGTAAACAAGATTACAAAGTTAGTAAATCTTTTGCTGCAAAGAATGCCTTTATTGGCATGCAAAGGATGAACATTTTGCTCGGATATTAAGATTGAATTTGACAATTTAACATCAAAATTACATATTTATCATGAACTATATAACTATATTATGGTGCTAACTTTATATTAATCTGCTTTGCAGAATGTACTCTATCAGATAATGGAAAAAAAGAAAATATTGATATCTTATAGCATTAGGTCAGCTTTCCCTTTTAACGGCCCATGTATGAATGCAATAACGTTACTTATTTTTTACGCTGTTTGTCATGTATGCCTTTGAACGTATCTTAACTGTATTATTTACTGTATATATATATATATATATATATATATATATATATATATATATAGATATATATATATATATATATATATATATATATATATATATATATATATACAGTAAGTAATGCAGTTAAGATACGTTCAAAGGCATACAGGACAAACAGCGTAAAAAATAAGTAAAATATATATATATAAAATAAGTAATATATATATATATATATATATATATATATATATATATATATATATATATATATATATATATATATATATATAATCCTCCTTTGGCTTATTGTTGCAAGTCATTTAATTTCGTGAATGAAAAATCGTTTTTGGACCTTTCAAATTTTTTTTATAAAAATAACAGGTCAAGAATGATGCCGTAAGCAAACGTGTTTTCCCTATGCAATATCTTGAAATAAGCATTACAAAAAATTGCTGCAGCAATTATTATCAATGTTGATTATTATGCTGTAAAAACTGTTTCTTCCTTTTTTAATCTTTGATATTTATGTGTGAGATGAATAATCCCATTTGTCTTCTTATTGTGGCATGATAAGTGCTGATAAATTGAAAAAATTTAATACAATTGATCATAGTACAATATAATATGTATAAAATGAATATGACACTGATGTTAGTGTTAGCGATGACAACGAGTGCGATGAACATTTTTGTCCAAGTGAAACACAATAAATGGGGACAATTTTATACTTACTATTGGCAAGATATTTATCAAGCATTTCTACGGTATATAATATATTACATTTTCATATTAAAGATTGTGTAAAAACACGGCGGTCATTACATGAGGCAATGTGTATTAAATAAAATGTAGGTACCGAAGTTCTCAGGTTTAGATCAGAGGTCACAACAGTTGTCGGTTCAAGACTGCGATAATGCTAAACAGCAGATTCATCAGAAAATGTAGATATTATTCATTTAGACGCATACATTTTTAATATAATCTCTGTTAAATGCAAGTGTGTTAATTGAAAAAAATCATTATATGAATATATAATGATAGACAAACTTGTTCAATCACGAAATGATCCAAGCAAATTCTGGTAAGTGATAAAGGGATACTACTATAACATGATAAATGTAAATGTGTCAAACGAAACATAGATTAACTGGTTTAATCATGTCAGTTCATGGAAATATGAATGAACAGGAGCATAACACAATAAATGAGAATGAAAACTTTGAATTGAAGAAACAAAATACAAAAAAACATAATTGACAACGTTCAATTTTGAAACATCACAAAGTTCCTGTCATTTGTTAGAAGTTGACATTTCTAATCACAGTTTTATTTCATGATATGCTCTTTAATACAAGATTTGAAACTGGGGAATAAACTAATGGGTAATGAAAAGTATAATCCCGAAGAAAGGATGACACAAAAAATTGACACAGATCAAGGGCTGTCCATAGTACTCTTTTTTAATAAAACTTACAAGTGTGTAGAGAGTGGGGATCATTTTGTTTGTATAAGTACCTCTTATGCCAGCTTAAGTCGGAAAGATCTCGTAGAGGTCTCAACTCATCAGTAGATAATTTTACAAATGTAATGTTCATACAGAGAATAAGATTCATTGAACATGTTTCTAAACCTTTGTATTTTGATTTTTGACTGAGTGATGTAATATTTCTAACTGCCAACGTCAACACTGAAATTAGTAGAGTTTAATGAATTGTTCATGGAGCACCGTGTGTTAACCTCTGTTTATTTTGTTATGTATTTTGGATAGAAAGGCTAAAGCACTGAAAAGATGTTCTTTTCCGTTCAATTTGCTCTGGACGTGTCCACAATATCAATCCTGGTATCAATTGTACGGATATGGCAACATGATGCAGACACCTACCTGAGTAAATATGTAATTATTATCCCTATGAGTAACTGGAACAAAGGTATATGATAGAGTCGGGTAGCCGTTGTAAAGAAATGACATTATCCAAAGGTTCATCTGTGTTAAGGATATGCATGCAAATGCTACATGTTTAAACGATATATCATTGCCATCAAGAACAGCAAATATGATATGGATATTTAGCATTGATATGAAATAAAATGTACTCTGCGGAATAAGTTTACTAACTGTACATGAGCATTATTAAGGCTAGCGGCTTTTCTAAGAAAATGCCAATATTATTTATAAGGATCTCAGAAGCGAAAATATGTATGCAAAATTTAGACCGATAAGTTTGCATTTATGTTCTGAGGATATGTCAACATTAAGTTGAGAAACAACTGAGCAGAAATAGGAGTTAATTAATTCACAAAATTAGAAAATCTACACGAAACAGAATTTGCGTAAAGAGATGATTTGAAACAACTTCCCGTATTCTCAAAAAACTTAAATCAGGAAACTTGACAACAAGCTGACAGTTGGAAAAGTATAAAATCTAGATTATTAGTTATATATATATATATATATATATATATATATATATATATATATATATATATATATATATATATATATATATATATATATATATATATATATATATATATATATATATATTCCCCCCAGACTGGTGACATCTATAAATATATATCAGTATTATATAAACTGATGCAAGTTTGAAATATATCACTCAAACATTTTAATTATAATAAAAATGCCCGGGACACTTTTTATTTTTTTCCTATAACCGTCGGTATTAAGGATACAGATAGCGTTGCAAATTTTGGAGTATTAGCGTTTCTAAAAAGTATATGGACAATATATATTCATATCCGATAAGTAAGAAAAAAATCTTAAATTTTCTTGCTGTCCTTTATGGGAGAAATTATCCTTTTACATGTGCGTTTGTGTTCCTGTCTTTATAATAATATAATGTTCTTATTGAATGCTTATTACTTTATATATCTTTCTGATGGACTTTACAGTACGCGTACAAATAGTGCAAACGTGGTGTTTGTGGTGTTAGTAGCAGGCCATGATTTTTTCCCGGTAACTGATATCACCAGTTGGCATGTGCATTGACGACAGAACCAGGCAGAATAATTATGTCACTGTTGACATCAAAATTCATAGGGTAATATCGCACCTGGAGCATCTCCCATTACTCACTGATGCTAGCCTAACACAGAAATACTTGTATATAGCAATATAAAAATTACCATTTCCTTTTTACGTCACACCTTTATCTAATGGAAAATGTTTAGTTGCAACAGTCAGACTCTTTTGCCTCGATGTACTACTTCAAGTACCTCTCAATATTATATAAGTTGGATAAATAATATTGGGGGATGTGATGTATTTCGTTCTCTATCCTGGATCTGTCCTTTCCAACAGGATGACAGAATATTGCCTTATGATTATACATCTTTGATATAGATTGACATTAAAAGTTTAGTACAAACCAGACGACAAAATTACTGAAGGCAACACTTGCTTTACATGGGGATGTTGCATTTAGTTACAACATTATTGCGCGTGTGTCTGCATCCAGCTCTTGGTCGTTCACGAGCACCGCAAATACTTATCCATTTTACATTAAAGCACGTTCAATACGTC
The DNA here is from genome assembly GCA_016746295.1 of Potamilus streckersoni. NCBI lineage: Eukaryota > Metazoa > Mollusca > Bivalvia > Unionida > Unionidae > Potamilus > Potamilus streckersoni. The sequence continues at coordinate 304,020 of JAEAOA010002326.1, forward strand.
GATTAATATTTATGGACGTTACAGAACCTGATGGATTCATTATGTGAATATGAGTAAAATTGCTATCAAAGCAGAAATGAACAAGTTATCGAGTCGTGTTGTTGTTGATGTCGAACCTGTTGACCTTGTGAGTTTCCAAGGCCAAACTTGTAAACAACATTCAGAAAATACCTGTAAAGTTCTAAACCTGGGTGAAATCAATGAAAAGGGAGCAATCATAGTCACTAGCATGAAGTTTGCTTTGATATGTAACACCTTGATGTAGCTGAGACTGCAGTAAAATAATATATTGATGAAAACATTGCACATTTGTTCCGATCTCTCAATGTAGAAATACCAGGTATCGCAATTACAGGAATATTAAATAAGGATTTATAAAATATGAAAATAAAGCACATGCTTCACTTGTTTTCACTATTGATTTATCTAAACGAACTATCTTAAGGAAAGGTCATATAGATAGCATTTGTCGAACTGAGAAAGGAACATATGGATACAATTACAATGATGACATATGATGTATTGCGCGCAGAGAGGACTCTTACCCCAGGAACCAGAGGTAATGTTTTTCAAAAACAACCAAAATTGTGCATTTTTATATTTGTTGCTATTTAGTCGCAACCTTTCGCAAATTACATAATGCACCCTTTAAACAAGGATTTGGAAAGTCATTTCTTCCGCCAGCGTTTTCTTAATGAATAAACCGCTACACTATCCATCGACCACATACCTCTACCCAACGCCATCTGCTGAAAACATTCTTGAGGGAGGGATTCAGACATCAATCAATAATATCGCCTGGGCACAAATCAGATAAAATAGACGTCCATCTTAGAATCCGTCAAACTATCACAAATAGTTAGATTGATGAGAAGGTATATGTGGAATTATATTTTTGTGAACGCCTGCATATGTCTTTAATTTCAAATAATGTCGTGTTTTTAATATCTACATTTGAATATTGGTCGCTAAATAAATCGATTTGTTAAACGTTATAGTTTTTATACATCCTTAATGGTAATATGCTTGAAGCGAATTTCATAGGCCTGATGTGGAAATGACAGACATGCAATTTGATAATTCATTATCTTATGTCAATAACAGAAGTTAGATGCTTTGAATAACCACGAATCAGAATTACTACCATATTACATATTTTTTTAAGAATTACTTTCATGTGGTTGGAGAAAAATTTTTTAAGGATATAATAACGATATTAAACAGCTTCTCCACATCGAGTGTTATATATATTTTGCACAGATCAATGACGTTGAATTCTGCAATATCCAACAGTTTTTTCCTTCCCAATCTCTCTTTAATGTACATATATTTATAATAAATTAATAAAATCTCTGAATATTATGTCAAAACGTCGTAGCGTGACAAGAAGCAACAAAGCAGGGTAGATAAACAAGTATTAAACGTGCGCATCATGCATGTTATTAATGCCCTTGTTCATCCTGTTTTCCCTCTGAACATTCAATCGGGATTATTTCCCCTGTAAATATAAGTTATGACTGGAAGTTATCACTTTGAAATCCACGCAAACAACATGGACAGTCCATTTCTTATTATAGTTAGCATGTAATAAGCCATATGGTTTATATGTTGGAAAATAGCTTTATCCATAAAAATTAATTGTTCAGTAATTTCGACTAAAATTGTTTAGAAACCAAAAACATAAACAGATAATAATCATATGAGAAGACGTGCACAACATATTCGTGTGACATTGCCTACCGACGTTATATGAATACTTAACGATCACTACAAGCTTTTATTTCAACCAGAGATTAATTACTCGGCACAAGCGCGCGTGTTAAATGTTCATTGAAGACCTAATAACCAGTCTTACATAATGTGATAAATGGATTATTATAACTAAAAGGGGATTAACTTGTTTATTGTTTTGCTTTGCACAAATCTGAAATAATCCCAAATAAGACAGAAACAACTCGTACTAATATTATCCCCTTTTCCATTTCTATTACTAATACTTGAACATTTTATACACTACAGCAAAAAGATATATATATATATATATATATATATATATATATATATATATATATATATATCTCTATAGATATATATATATATATTTATATATATATATATATATATATATATATATATATATATATATATATAGATGCAATAAACTGACGACGAACAGTACGAAACTAGTAACTAACTAGCCTAAGCGCTTTCGACTCTTAATGAGTCTTTTTCAAAGGCAAATACAAAACATAGTTACGACAAACAAATAAACACAAAAACGTTGCGTTTGTAAACCTCTTCATTTTACAAACGCAACGTTTTTGTGGTTATTTGTTTGTCGTAACTATGTTTTGTATTTGCCTTTGAAAAAGACTCATTAAGAGTCGAAAGCGCTTAGGCTAGTTAGTTACTAGTTTCGTACTGTTCGTCGTCAGTTTATTGCATCTATTTTAATTAATCCCTGACAAACGTGATCCCTTGGTGGATCCAGTACGCTTGAGAGGGTTGTTATTCGCCATATGATTTGTATTCTTTATATATATATATATATATATATATATATATATATATATATATATATATATATATATATATATATATATATATATATATATATATATATATATATATATAGTGTCATACAAATCAAGAATTCATTCATACTTGACAGTGTAACAACTACGACCTAAATTTCCAAACATAAATCCACAAGCCATAAATATTCTCATTTTCGTCTACTTTCCCTGTTTCTCCTTCTTTCAAAATGTATTCTACCTCTCTGAGCCCCCTATTTGGTCCGTTGGTTTTGAATAGCAGCAGCCTTGAACCTTAGCGAATAAATACATATTTCCTGCCGAAAGAGGAGTCGTAGTTAACACGCCATGGCTGACAAGCGACAGGGTTTGATAACATCAGCTGGGAAAACAGGTAGGTTTAACGCGTGTTTATGTAAGGACACACACATATAGGAGTTTATACTTGCCATTTCTTGTTCCAGCTGACACGTACAAGTTAATCACTTAACAAGACACTTCCAAGCTGGCGTGTACACTGCCTTTCATTTGTTATAGTTACCCGTCTGCTAATGTTGTATTGGATAGGCGCTAAAACAACACACATTTTCAGTAAAGGACGTGTATTGATCAAAGGCAAGCCTTGTCAACATGTACATACTAATTTCTACTGAATAATATGGAAAAGAATATTGTTCATAAGATCCCCTTCAAGAAAGTTTAAATTAATGATTTTAGTTTTCACTTATAGGCGATGCATATCATTTACGTCTGCTTCATTTGCAACGCTTAGTTTCGTTTCTCGCTAATATTGAGAAAATGAAACGGGATAAGGTAATCTCTCTGATAGCCTAGCGGTTACATCTTCCGGCTCCAATGTGGGAGGCCACTGGTTCGTAATACAGCTGTGTAATAAAAAAGACCCACAAACATTTCACTAGCAGATGCCTCGCTGGCCCTTGGCATTAAAAATGTATCGTTTGGACTGATTGGCCTTGAGTAAGAATGATTGGATTAGGTGGGACATGGTGCTATTTGTCTGCAGAATGATGTCCCAGTCCTAGACATCACTATAAGGTATCACACTGCAGAGATCGCAACTATACGATTGAAAAATAAAATGTTAAAACTACATTAAAAAGAAAACTCTCTCTCTCTCTCTCTCTCTCTCTCTCTCTCTCTCTCTATATATATATATATATATATATATATATATATATATATATATATATATATATATATATATACATATATAATCACACACACACAATCACCCACCCTCACACCACCACCTTTATATTCATAATGTGTGTGTACTTGTAATACTTAATGATCATTTGAAGCATTTATTTTAACAAAAGATGTATTATTAAGCAAAAGTTCGCGTTGTTAAATGTTAATTTAATACCTAATAACAAAGCTCTTACATAATTTGATAACAGGAATATCAAAATTAAAACTACATTAATTAGTTTATTTAATTAATGTATTGCTGTGGGTAAACATGAAATAACCTACCAAAAGACAGAAACAACTCTTACTAATATTTTTCTCTTTTTCAGCTCCATTACTATTAGAACATTTGATACATTACAGCTAAAAATATACAGATATGGTGTCATTCAAATCAAGATATCATTCTACGTTTACAGATTGTAACAATTACAGCATAATTTTCCAAGCATAATCCACAAATCATAAATATTTTCATTTTCATCTACTTTTCTTTCCCTATTTTTGATCCTTCTTTCAAAAGGTATTCTACTTCTCTCAATCCTGTACTTAGTCCGTTAGTTTTGAATACCCGCAACCTTAACCTTATTGTTGATACAAGCATTTCATGCAAATAGTCGAATTTTATTTATTAAGCCATGGCTGACAGACGATAGCGTGTGATCAAATCAGCTGCGAATAAAGGTAGGTTTGACTTTTGTTTATATAAGGGCACACACATATAGGAGTGTATATTTGTCATTTCATGTTCCAGCCGACATTTATGGGTAACTAATATAAGAAATACACCTAGGCACTTACAAGCTGGCGTGTACACCTCCTTTTATTTATTCTATTTTCCTGTCCTCTAATACTGTATTCCATAGGCTATGTAACGACAAATAGTTTCGGTAAAGGAAGTCTTTTGATCGAAGCCGGGCCTTGTCAACAACTACGCAATAATATCTACTCAATAATACGGAAAAGAATTGTTGATACAAAACCTTCAAATGTGTTTAAACTACTGATTTAGTTTCCGCCTATAGATGATGCAGAATCATTAACGACTGCTTAATTTGCAACGTTAATTTCATTTCTCGCTAATGGTGAGAAAAATGAACGAGATAAGTAACCTCTCTGATGGCATTGTGGTTAGAACTTCCGCCTCGGATGCGCGTGGTCAAGGGTTCGAACTCCAGCCGTATCATGCGAAAGACCCACAAATATGCCACTAGCAGCTGCCTCGCTTGGCACTCTGTATTAATATTTTAGTGGAGTATTTGCGTTTAAGCTATTTCGGAAGCTTTCAGGGAAATTTTTACATTTGCAATTTTGTAATTGAACTTTATAATGCTGTGATTTGTCTTTCTTACTGATGGTCATTGTGAGTGTATAATATTATCTCTCTCTCTCTCTCAGTATCAGTAAGGCTAATAAAAAAGCTCGTCTCTGTGTGCTGTATATTTGTGTGCGCGTCTGATTTGGATTATTAACGTAGATTTAATAATTCCCCCCAGTCATATTATTACGTTACCAGGTCGACCAGCCCTAAAACTAAGCTGTTAATTCTGAGTGCCTAGCGAGGCGGCTGTTAGTACCATTTTTATTAGTCTTTTCTATGTTTTTGCCGGGTTTCGAACCTGCTATCTAAAGCTATCTAATTATAGGCCACCAGGAGCGGCCTGCATCATTGTCTTCTGGAAATTACAAATGGGAAAATAATATCACATTTGTGGACTTAGGCGACAACACAACACGTCAACATTTGACCGGTTACTGTTCCCCATCCTATATTTTATTTCCAAAGACCTTGAATTGAATAATCGTTGTGCATTAATGGCTGTTTGACTGCATGGAGGATTACGTGACAGCTAAGGAAATCTACTGCAAAAATTTTCAATACAATAGATATGCCTTCATTTTCACAACTTAGTACGAAATGTCCAAACGTTTGAAAATAAAGCTATTCAGAATTTAATATGGTTGAAAATCGCATTTGAAGACGATAATGATGTGATGTACTTGGGATATGCGTCGTCTAAATATAGAGCCTAGATCAGCTAATATAATCAGGTGACAAATAAAAGTTGTCTCCTACTGCTTTAACATTCATTTATGTGTTTAATGAAAGTAATGTTCTGGTAATATAAGTAATATATTTGTAGAAAAGTCATTATGGCATGAGGTAAAGTAAAGACACGATGTAATCTTGATTTTCTAAACATTCATTTTTATGCTTAAGATCTAGTATAATCAAGTAGTATCATTTGTTGTGTCCCGTATTTCATTTGGGCTGAAATTTATTTATTTAAACGCATGTGCCAAAACACTGTCATTGAGGATAACTCAAACCAACTTGAAGATACACAAGCAGTAGTTCAGATATTTAAATTTGTGTTAAAATATTAACTATCCATTTTTACCCACTCTATGCACCAAACGATTTACCCCATTCATATTCCAAAGTTTCATGCTTTTGTCTTTTATGTTGTAAGAGACACACTACAGTACAAAGCACAGACAGAAAGACAGACAGGAGAACATTACCCACGTCTGTCTGATAAATGTGTGATGACAAATGTCACTGACGGTGGATCTGAACAAATATGATTTTCTATGATAATTACGGAAAGATTGCAAGAGATAGAAAAACATTAATAAAATATATGATTATTTGATAAAGTACATCCTTTATGAAATATCTTCTAATGGAACGAGAAACACAAATCTAATTTACATACATGTATATCTTAATATTTTGCTATAAATAAATGCCTACATTACTACAATACGTCAGCAAGACCATTTTAAAAAGTTTCAAAACTGCGTATATTTTTATAAAAACTATGAGATAACTGCAATATATCTTGGCCCTTTGCGTGATTATATTACAGAAAAAAGCTAAACTTCTGTGAGGTGCGTCAAAATGTGTGACGTAGTACACAGTCTTTACAACACATGGTACTCTGGATTAAAGCTCGTTAAGAAGAGTATGAGGGAAAATATCATTGACGTTTCTTGCCCATACTTTGCTAAAACAACTAACGTTGACAAGGTAGTGAGAGATATAGTTATGAAAGAATACTATTTCTGAAAGATGAAAGTAAGTTTTTAAATGCCTCAAGAACGGGTAGCATATTATATCGTATTGTTACAAACTGTTGCAATGCTATTTTTACAGGAATAAGTTTTATTGTTCTGATGTTTCGACATGTTTCTGTTTCGACATGTCATAAGACCCTTAACATGAATGAGGAAGTAGAACAAGCTAGTTAAACAAAATGTGTTAGTTGCATAGTAATGATAAATATATATTTTATTTGGGGCTTGCTGTTTTGTAGTCTTCTTTGTTCTTGCCACATGGTTTCAAGTTTCTAACGCGGCGTGCCTGGTAAGATTCTTTCGCGTTTCCTGGTTTCGTACATCCAGTTGAATGCAGGGAAGATATCATTGCAGTTACTCACAACCCCAACTGGAGCTTCGAAACTAGGAAATATAATCTTTCTACTGCTAGTACATTTTTATTTAAATAATAGTTTCATTTTGCTCATTAATCACTCGTTCGCAAATACTTACTACTAAAGAAAATAAATAGCTGTGATATAATTACAGTCACGCGATATTGATCATCGTCATTTACATTATAAAACATTAAATTTCAACAGGATGAAGCCAACTAGTGAACACATCAGAATTATTATAAAAGTTTATTCCTTTAGATAAATAGTTATGTAACTGCTTTTAACATTTTACATTTTGTATTTATTTTTTGTTTTGTCTCAGTTTTTTGTTTGTCTCTGAAAAATATTCAGCTACAATCAAAAGAGCTCAGCCTAGTTTAAAGATAGTTTTGCACTGTTTGTGGTCAGTTTATTACATCTATCGGAATCAGTTGCTGTTATAATCTATCCACTTGCTGGACCCATTATATCTGAAAGGACTATTATTGACCATATAATTTGTTTCCCTTATATATGTATGAAGTCTGCACAGCTATTTCAATAACTATTTTTAATAACTTTCCGGTTTAAAAGCTGCGTATAGGCTTGAATTGTTAAAGTTTATAGTTGTCTCCATAGCATGTTCCTGGTTGTCTCTCTTACTGACAATCGCACATGTATGGCGATAAATTCCTGCTCTCGTTTTAGACTAGATATCTAATACAAATCAGGAAATTCTTACCCGAAACACACACACACACACAAACATAGAGAGAGATTTTTCACTTTTGTTGCAGCGAGGTAAAGTTACTGAAATTCTTTGGTGCCTTTTGGTAAAGCAATGGAAGTGGGTTATTTGGTATAGAAAGAGTTGAAGAAAAGAGCTGTACCCAAGAACACGCCTCTATAGTTGACCAAGGCTGGTGGGACAGTATATATCAAACCCGCCTTCTTTCATTTATGAGTTCGCACGCTATCCACTGAGCCACCGATGTCAATATGCAGATCTTCCTATATACATCAGCTGGAGTAAGAAATACTTGCAATATCTGGTGCAAAAGTGAAATCATTATTTTGAGTAAAAAATAAAAAACATCAGATTTAGCTGCTTTTTATAAAAATCAAGGTTCTATTACAAATTGTATCTGATTTTATGTAATTTAGTGCCATTGAAGGAAATCAACGTCTCAGTAAGCATCAATGGTTTTGTGGCTGACATCCAGTCAACATCTCATTACGTCAATGACGAAGTATCTCCGATTGAAGCCATTTTTGTCTTCCCAGTGGATGACCAGAGTGCTATGTATAAGTTTGAGGTGGACATTGATGGGAGACATTTACTTGCAGAGTGCCACGAGAAAGGACAGGTCATTACTTCTTTCAATGCATATGTGGAATTTCTTGTACCGAATACAGAACAATTGCGTTTAAAATTACTAAAAGTTCATAATTTATTTGATAAGTTTATTCTGATTCACAGATAATGTGCATCCCTCTTACTGACCAGCTATTGTTCGAATCATGGGTGCAAAATTATTTTATGTAGAAAACTATGGCGTCCAACTGTTTGCCAGCACGAGCTCTAGTTAATGAAAAATAGAAAACCTTATTGCTTTGTTTTAAAATATGTCGTAGCAAGGCAAGTGGTTTATTTATTGGCAAGGTGATTAGAGATAGCTGATTAGCCAGATGACGCACTATAGAGAGCGTATAAGTGTATAATGCCAAGACATTAAAACTAATCGTGAAACATTTAATCATATGTGTTAGCAAAATTATGAACGAATTAGAAGCTGAATAAGCTATATATACTATTTGCACAGTCCAACCATGTTATGCTGCTAGATATTCAGATATATGTTTTAATTTCAAACTCTAAGCAATGGTTTGGATGCTTCGTGGATCCGTAATGTTTAGGTAATCGAATCCCATTTTGTGTTTTGTTCTCTTTTGTTACTTTAAATATATTTATATATTGGTGAAATGAGTTTAAGCTGGAAATTGCAGATACAATACAACACGCCGAAATTCAATTAGCGCATTTTGGTTTACATCCTGTAAGCAACTATTGATTATGACCATTTAACTGTCGTGGTATCTGAGCATTATGCATTGCATTATGTGAATATCATACATTTGTTAATTTGATTTCTAAACTAGTTACAAATACAATGTGACGGACGGAGATTTTATCAGAAATAGTGCCTACATCTGAGGACAGAAAAATTAAATATAAAAGTTATCAACCTAGCTTCAGAAAAACTATTGCACTATATGTATGAATAGAGTTAGACCTATAATAATTTCTCATGTACTCACCTGATTATTCCATCTAGTATTGTGACCTTCAAAAATTCAAAAGACTCTTGATCCGAGAACTTTACAATTCATTTCAAACTATTTGGATAATTAACAACGACAACTATTTCAAAATCTTCAATATTCACTACAAAAAAGACCGTAAATAGGGTCTAGAAAACATTACGTGTTATTTGGTAAAACGCCTAGTTTCTTTATAGAACATTTATTTACTCAGTGACCAGCTTGACCAATGACACGTGCGTGTTGTCCTTTCCAAAATGCGGCAAGTATCTCAACGGTTATTCTAAATATATGGACACCATGAATGAAGCAACAGTTTCAAAATTCTTCTTCTTATATGTGCGTAAGACTGACCAGTGAAATTTGAATGTCCGTCAAAAATTACGAAAAATTTTCAATTTTACCTACATGATTTATCTAGCGTGAATACTCACATACACAATAGATAGACTATTAAGTGTTGTATGTAATTCAACTCTGTAAAGATGCAATTTTGAATATATTTCCCAATGAATGCAGGAGTGAATTGGAGGTCAATATCTTCGGAAATGGAGGAGCTAAACAATACACTACCAATCGTATCTACACAACTTCAGGAACACGAGTTTTAACATAATAGTAGTGAAATATTTTAAGTTGTTTCGGGTGTATTAAAATGACATATAAATGGTATAGATTAAGACGACGCTTAGTAAATCAAAGAGCATAAAATGTTAGAAACAGTTATATGGCTTCATCATGCAACTTTTAATAACAGCTTAAAATGTGGTCGTGCCATTGATAACTCTAGTTACGGTGATCACATCCATGATAAACTAAATCTCTTTAACTAAGTGCTTAGAGATTACGTTAATCTTGTTTCGAATCCTAAAATTAAAACTAGGTAAAAGAATCTACCATTACATGGATTTCAGCAACGTTAAAATGACACAAAGAGGGGACTGATAAATAAAACACCACAAGATATTTCCTGGCTGAAGGAATTTGTCATTATTCATATGATTTACTAGAGTGGCCTTAATTTTCTTGTTGCGTTCGAGATCACAGTTATTGGCACAAACTTAGCTATGATTAAAGTACAGAGTTTGCCTCTTTTCCGTGCGTTTTTGTAAGTGTAAATTATACCTAAACATCTGGCAGTCTATACTTGTAAGTATGGTATTTAGTTGAAAAGATTGTGTGAATCCGTAGCTGGCCAAATTCAGTAATAAGGACTTAAGTTCTGCATAATTCCTATGTTTCGTCGTTACCGTGATTTCAACATACCATTTTAGGCTAGAGAGATCTATGACGACGCAGTTTCTAAAGGGATAACTTCGTTGCTTTTAGAAGAGGATGAGAGTTCTGGGGACATTTATCGGTGTAAACTCGGAAATTTGCAACCCAAGGGAGAAGCAAAAGTTTCCATGGGTTTCGTGACAGAATTGGACATAGAACCAGATGGCAAAGTGAAGTTCACCCTTCCAACAATTTTGAATCCACGATATTCTCCCAGTAAGGGTTAGGATTAATTTCAGCTACATTTCGCCACTTTTGTTTTTAAAGGAGTTCTTAAATACATAAGAAACTATAATTGTCTGAATAGTGTCTATGAAGTGTTTCCATATAATCATTTTTGAATGAGACATATATTCTCCTCCTAAAAAGACAAAATCTTAATACGAATGTAATGAATATCTCAGAAATAATGAATGAAAAAAGGCAGAATGTGCCAATTTTACAAATAAATTAACCAGGTTTCGACGAAAGTAATATACCAATCTATATTTAGACCTTATCTTGTTGAACATAATAATCGCTTGTTAATTTATCACAATCACTAGATTTTATATTAATGAATCTTCGGTGTGAAAATCAAATATGAACAAATAATCATGAATAAATATTTTTTATTGTAAAAGCCACGTTTTATTGTTAACGCATTTTTGCATTTTCTAGACGCACACGTTTTGTCTCTCTTCAAACAAATAATATATATATATATATATATATATATATATATATATATATATATATATATATATATATATATATATATATATATATATATTTGTATGTATGTGTGTGTGTTCTAGACATTGGCAGCCTGAAGTTAGTTGAAGTTGCTGGTTGTGTAGCCCCGAACAACATTCCTTACAGGGTCAGCTTTCGTCTAACGATAAGAGGGTCGCAGAGGATTAAAGGAGTTCAGGGGAAATATATAAAGGTTGATGTTGAGTACGATGAGGACCGTAAAGAAGCAAAGGTAAATATACTTACGAGATGTGTGTGTTGATGTCCTATTGCCCTCACTGTTTAAATTATTGGAAAATAGCTTTCTCCAATGAAGATACTGCTGTTACAAGACAGAAAGGGAAACACAATTGTCGTAGAGAGATTGCTTATCTGTCTTAAGAGACAGAACATCATCCAATCACTTTCTAAACATTTAGGTTATTCTAATGACCCAGAGAAAATACAATGAGAAATGCTCTCCCTTACATCACACAGACCGACTGGAGAAAACGGCTATGACTCAATAAATCCCTCCATAAATATTCTGTCAGAAAATTATATAAAGTAAATTCTATCATACCATTCCCTGTCACCACTCTTGACAACCCTTCTTAATTGCAGAGGTATATATATATATATATACATATATATATACATATACATATATATATACATATATATATATACATATACATATATATATATATATATACATATATATATATACATATACATATATATATATACATATACATATATATATATATACATATATATATATATATATATATATATAGATATATATATATATATATATATATCTGTATATATATATATATATACCTCTCTCTCTCCCTCTCTCTCTCTCTTTATATATATATATATATATATATATATATATATATATATATATATATATATATATATATATACCCAGCATTTTACAGTTTTTACGCAGCTTTTATGGATGCAATAACCACAACTCATACCTATGATTCAGATTACATTTCTTTAAACTCGACAGATTGTGAGGAGTGTCGTTGTCATGACGTCGTTGTTGTTGGTCTTTCATTCTCTTTTGCTGTTTCTCATACGACGGAATATAGCTTATATTCCCCCGCTATTCATATCCCAGAGCATGCACGGGAGTCTGGAAACTTTATTAAATGCTGTAATAACAGCTACCAATTTAATGCTGGAACGCATCTAGGTACCCTCTCCCTGCGTTTACCTGTAGAACAATTATACAGCCAAATTTTGAGCACAGCCTTTATCCTCTAAACTTCCCTATTACATTCGATGGATGACGTCCCTGAACAAACCAACAATGAGACATATTTCATTCCCTCGAAGAACGAGAGCGACGATGTAGGGATAATGAGAAGGAAACTGACCAAAGGATTAATCATAGGACATGAATCTCTGAAAGCTGTCCTATCGAAGCTCCACCCATCGATGGTCACCCTTATTGAATACTAAACTGATAAGGTACATTTGTTTGACTCTCTACGCGTGTTATCAACTTAACGTACGCTCCTTTAATTCATTCATCCACGACCCTTGATTCCCACTGGATATATCACGGCGCATATTGAACCTTTGACATCACTATGGAATAATGCTATTCGCCTAGAACATTATATACTATTTCAGAACACTGCAACTGTGGCTCAACGTCTGCTCCTATATCACCACGCGTCAAAGGAGGTTAGTAATGGCGCATGTGTGCACCATTTCGCACGATTTTGTGTCTCACATCAATTCACCTAGACGACATCCTGCATCAACATTAGTGAGATAGCTCTAATAGGGCAAGATAACCTTTTTTCCAATTTTGACTTCTCATCAAACCAGGAATATCTCAGTGGTTTGTTAACTTAGATATATAGTTTAAAACACAAAAATAAATTTTGTATCCCTCAGGCTCAGGCAACAAATAACAATTGGTAGCACATAATTGTTGAAAACAGTGCATCCCTTTTGCCTCCTAGTCTTGCTGAATGTGGCAGGTGAGCTCCCTGGTCGCTTTCTACCACATTGCTAATGTTTCATACACAGCAGTAGAGTTATCAAATTTGCCCACTGAACGGTGGTACATCTGTTGAATTGGAAGGAACTTAACTTGGCTTACGGGGACTATACATCTACACGTACTTCCGCTAGAGATTCTGGTCCGTACCAATATCAGTACGGAATGCTGGGGAACGCTCCTACTCCTAACCATTTGGAACGTTAGCTGTGCATGCTCTTCAAAGGAAAATCTCTAATAGCAATAATTCTGGAAAGGATTGTCATTTTCTTTTAAAACTACATCACATAGGGTAGTAATGTTTGCTTCGTAAGGGAGTGTTCCTTGTGCCCAATCGACAGAGATGTCTTATTTTAAACGACAAGGAGAGAAAACAAATCAAACAACGATGAATAAACTCCAATGGAAGACCCCAGCCTAAAACCTTTGCATCATTGTGTAGGATATTCTAAAGTAGTATTGTCATCAACAAACCCATATGCATGCTCACAATATACTAGGACACCTCAACGTATTGTCTGCTCTTCGTGAAGGAACAATCAAGTAGTACAGTCTGCTCTTCGTGAAGGAACAATCAAGTAGTACAGAAGGAATGGTCTCATGGTCTCTCCATCCTTTGATCCACATTCATATATGTACCCATGCAATCGTTCTTTGGTGGCCTCTATGCGAAATGGTTGAATGTCAAACTCGCATACCTTCTCTTTTCCGTTGTGGATCCAACAGCTCTGGGCAGTTGAAGCTCTATCCTTGGATTCGATCGACATAAATGCTTATACATACCCTCCAACACATGATTCCAAAAGTTATGCACAAATCAAATCACTCCATCATCATCGCACATCTCTGATCAATCTTTTTTTTAGAACCATCTCGGAAAATTTGTGTTTTCCTTCATCTACTGAAAAACCACGACGGCGGTTGTTCCATCCTTCTCTGGACCTTTCGAATCTTCGAACCTTCACGTCAGTATCATCTCTAATAGGTCCTAAAATTTAAACGTTCACACTGAAGCACAAGAAGCATATTAAGTCAAAAGTCTAAGTGACATTAAGTGGTGCTCAGACGAACATATCTTGCCTCTCCAGGCATCGATATTTTCTCCTTGGGCACATCGAGGATGACGAATTGTCTGCGATTGCGATTATAGATTAACGTTCCACGATCGCATAACCTTTCGCCATCATTAAAGAGAGAGTATATCGTTCAAACCCAGGACTTATCCAGCCTTCTCGCCATCGTTGTATGTACACTGCCAAAACGTTATCCATATGCCCATAGGAGAACCCGTTTTAGGTATTAACCACGCTGTGTAAGACACCTTTCGAACCAATTTCAATGGCATTTCTGTGCCCCTTATCCAACCAGACATGCTTCATTATGGCGTTAGCGCCTGCAGACAGAATTCGCGAAATACATCTCATCAACAAACCAGAAATGCATGCAATTTCGGAGAAAAAGGGTAAGTCTTATTCATGAGGGTACCCTCTTTCATGTATGAAAACCCCTTTCCTTTCACTGATAAATCAAACTTGTCACGAACACTGTTTCATCTGGACACATCAACTAAATGTCACTTACAAGACCTAGTACTGGCTTTCGGGTGATACTTTTAATTAGAGTCGAATGAGATCACGGTTCTTTATGCTAAAATGACAGGAGGATCTATCAGACCATACTGTCAAGTCCTGGAGTTAAAGGTGGTAGTGATGGTTGTTAGATCAGCATATAGAGAAATAAACCTTCCTCAGACCAGCATTGCTGGCTACCATACACCATTAAGGATGTGGAATGGCGATCGGAACCAACATTTTCACGCTTTTATATCCGATATTCCTCTGGTAGAACTTGTAACATCAGCTAAATATATCACCATTCCAGATCGACTGACAGCTTCATTAGGTGCGGCTTCACGACTGGATTTGTGAGGAATGTTTCTCTTTAGAAGCTGAGAGCCCGTAGATGGAGTTTGCTCCAATTGGGTAACTAGATTTTGTCTCACACAACTTTGGAGACCGGATATGTTTTCTCCTGGCAGGGGTGTACCTTTCTCCATCTCCTGCATATTCCATTTATGTATTATGATTGGTTAAAGTATTTGGAAAAGAAATCAATCTTTCCTAGTAAATTGTGTTCCTTCAAGATTGCCTATCCAATCTTAATACATATAAACCCCATGACTTCCGCAATCGCATCTATTGTATCAATATTTTCATTCCAAGAGATGCGAACATTTGTATATTGTACTGCTGTTTTTTATTTAGATTGAAATGTGTTCTTTTCGGAAGTCTTTTTATTGACATATTTTATCTGAAATTAATAAACAATAATCATGATACATGACGTTTGGTATATGCGCTTGCTATAGCCATCTGTACATAATACATGACGAATGATTGTTGCAATCGCTATAACCTTCTGTAGGGATATCAGACCTGCTATTTATTAACGATATTACTGCATAACGCAGGCCGCTGGCATGGTTAGTATTCCATCAGAGAATGTGCATGAATATAATGGTTAACTGTTTATGTGGATTTACCTTTAATGGTCACTATTTTCTGAATATGTACTGTTTGACTTGTTAGAATGAGTATGTAAGATGTTGTTCTTTCGTGTATTATCGCTATGAGACCAAGCACATAACTCTTTGATGACAGACTTTTTCTGTATTTGCATAACTTCTGAAAGATTGATTGTTTCCAAAGATATAAAGCTGTTGTTTCAGTAATTGCAATAAAATATGCTTTAGGTAAAACTAAAATAACAGAAACATGCATACATGAGAGACGACTTTTCTCGGCATTTCTTATTATAACATTTGTTTTGTTTATATTTCTGTATAAATGGGTAGGGACAGATTTGTATCGTTCTGTGAAAATTAGCCCTTAGAAACATTCTTGTTCTGTGGACCTTTCTACTGAATCCATGCGTGTGGTGCTAGTTAAGTATGTATGTTTTAAACTTTTGATATTGACGGCTTTTACCAATTTAATTACCCACAAAAATACAAAAACTAAGAATTATGAAATGACATCATTACGGAAAATCTTCAGAAATTTAATTATCTATATTTCTGGTGAAACTTGCAGTTGCAAAACATCTGAAAAATAAAACTGTTATACTTCAGGTAGATTTTGCTCCTGAGATGAAATTAAGGAAACACAAATGACATAATATATTACGTTTGCATTGTTTATTTGGCAAAACAAATATGAAGCTCTTTATTTAGCTTGCTGTTCACTCCAAAAAGATCAAGAAATGCTATATTGTATTTTTGCTATTAAATTGATTCGTTGAACATTGTTTTAATAAACATTTTAGTAGATTCCTCAATACCATTGTGGGATACCTGCATTTCTAATTTTTCAAAATGTGTTGAAATAAGAGCTTCGTCAATTTATTCCTCCTCACCAGTCAGAATTACATTTAACATTATATTTATTCATAAGTAGAATTGAAATTACATTCATGAAGAACAATATTTATGTAAGGCTTTCATAATAAATTTATGTTAGCCGTGTTTGGTGAAGGACACTATTGAAACAACGATTGTAATATTATCTGGTTAGTACCAAATAGTTAAATATTAATACATGTGCGAGTGACCGATGATGTATTGAGTTATTTGTTATCTTCTAAATGGAATGGAAATAATGTTATATCGATCGAAGTGGTACTTAACGTACACTAATCTGGAATAAAAATTTGTTGTGACCGATTACTGTAATATTTGTAGTTAAAAAATCTGAAAATATTAATCCACATAAACTATTTAAGATATTTCATTCAGCAACAATTTTAATGCATTTTCATCCTTCCATTGAGAGATTAGACAAACATCTTTTAATATTGTATAATGGTTTGCATATGCTTATTATGTATATGGATACCATTTATAAAATAGTACCAGGTAAATGTCATTCATCATCATCATCATCATCATCATCATCATCATCATCATCAATCGCTTAGCCCAGGAGGTCGTTGGGGCATCACAGCTGACTCTGCAGCTAATTCTCTCCATCTTTCTCTGTTCTCTAATGCCCTTGGGGAATTTCCAAATAGCATGTCTGTACACTCCATAATGTTTTCTTCCCACCGCTTTTCTGTATGCCTCTTCTTCTGCACCCTTGCACTCTTTCTTGCAGGATTGTGTTTCCAAGTCCAGATGATTTTACGATATGAGCAGACCACTTCAATTGTTGCTTTTTGTTCATTGGTCAAGACGTCTTTATAGGTCTATTTGGTTACTGTTGTAGACTAAGTTGTTTATATGCTCAAAGTTTAAGATGCCCAAGATGATGAGGTAACAGGATAATTGATCTCATGTATTTAAAGCTTGTGGTAAATATTTCCGGGTTCTGTCCACTGACCTTTATTTATGTACTGATTCCATTGGAGTTATTTGTCATCATTTTGTTTTTTGTCACCAATCTCCATACCGTTGATATAGAAACTGTGTTGAGGTGTTCGATCAAGTCAGCCAGTTCATTTTTATCTCCTGCGAAGCCATCATTGTCACCTGCAAAGCGAAGGTTTGTGAATATTCTTCCTCCGATGCTGACAGTGCACTTTTGGTCATGCAAGGTCATGATCCTTTCCATGAAAATGTTAGAGTGTGTGGGTGACAGTATACATCCTTATCTGACAGAACTGTTGTTCGAAACCTTCTGCTGCCTTTTGGTGAGGACAGCACTGGTGTCTGTGTGATAAATGTGCTCAACGACCTGCACTAGGCTTGAGCTTATGTTGTACTTACTCTTAGATGCCCGTAAGGCTGCATGCCATACCCAATAAAAGGTATTTTTGAAATCTAAATTAATGTGTTATAGATTATGCTAGTCCTGAAGGTATTTCTTCTAAGATTGAATATTTTGTTCTATGCTGCTTCTTCCTGTTCTGAAGCATGCATGCTCTTCAGAAATAATTTCTCTGATTAGGCTTTAGTCTGTTGATGATCTTCGTCACCGGGATTTTACTCAGGTGACTGATCAAACTAATGGTTCTGTACTTTTGGCATAGCTGAAGGTTTCCTTCCTTGGGCAGCACGATGACCGCGGATTGAGTCCATGGGTGGGCCATTTTCCTGTCTGCCATACTTTATTGCAGACTGTTGAATGAGCTCTGCTGGTAAGTTGTCGTTACCGGCTTACTTTCCATTCCTTAGTGACCTAAGATCAATTTCTACTTCATCACGAAAAATGGGGTTCTCGTCAATTTTTTCTGCCTGATGGCAATTTAGTATCTCCTTGAATCTTAGGATCGTACAATTCTGAGCAGTATTCGGTCCATTGTTGCTTTAGGATTTCTTGACCTTCTGTGATGCATTCTCCTAATTTGTCTTGGAGTTTGGTAGTTTTTCCTTTTTCATGGGTTATTAGATCTTTCACCAGCTGATATGCCATTTTTGTTGTCATTTCTACTCAGACTATCTTCGATTTTGCTGCCTTGTTTTTTTGTTCAGGACTCTTTTGCAGTTTCCATGCTTTTGCTGATCATGTTGTTTATTTCTGTATTTTCTAGCTCTCTCTGTGTCTTTTCTCAGTTCGCTTATTTTGTCAAATAGTTTAAGGACACCTGTCGTGACCCAAGATCTCTTTGTTCGACGATATTTGCCAATGAGCTCGCTAGTTATGGTTGTTAAGGACTATAGGTCGGTGTCGTGGCTGTCCAGGGTTATCAAAGATGCAAATTTACCACCTCTCACTGCTTGGAAGGCTTCTATGACATTTGGATCTTTCCAATTTTCAGGGTCAAATGTGATTCATCTTTGCTCAGGCTTTTGATCATTTTCAGTTGGAGACGAAAGGTTGACATTAATAAATCATGGTCATTTCAAATGGCATTAGCATGTGCATAATATTTTGCCGTCATCATTCTTGTGGACGCAATCTAAACTGGATATTTTACATGTATTTCAATTAGAGCATTAGCTTGTGTGCTTATTTTGGTGCCTTTAGTCTAACGAAAAGAAAGTAATAATATCTTACATGAGAAGTTATGTTTCATTTTCTATAAATGCATTGCATAGCATGCTCGTGTGATTGAAGGTTAATCATTTCCGTTATTTAATTGTTTGACTTAATGCTTAGACAAGTTAATTGTATGGGACAGTAAAATAGAAGTTAACTCTATACAATACTGATTGTTGAAAGAGGCATGCTAACCTCTATTCAAGTTTACACGTTTTGTAGCGATAAAATGTTCATTTGTCAATTGATAGAAAACTAGATAACATAAATTTATTACGATGATTTCCAGCATAATAGTTCCAGTCTTGGATAATAGACTTTCAGCAAATTAATAGGTTAACAAATTATCCAGTATAAAAGCGTTTAGCATATACCCCTTACACAACGATATGAAATATTACGGATTGAAGCATACTTTTAAGGATAGTCAATGACTTTGATGTTTTTATCTTGAAAGCGCCTGAGGTAATACCTGCTGAATTAACTTCTAGTATCATCAATCAAAATAAATATTCAGGAATTTACTTTTAGTTTGCTTTTCAAAGGTATCCCTTGATGATGAATTCAAATTTGATCATGACCTTTGTGTACTTATGGAATATGATGACAGCAGCGTACCACAGATTATTTTGGAAAAGGGCAATCCCGACTCAGGTATTTGCATGTAGTGATGTATTTCTTCATCCAATACAATAATGTTAGGAGATACCTCTGATTGTAACGTGATATTTTAAATTATTAAGAATGACATATTCAAAATGACCTACACTAAAAGCGTTTCTAATATCTGTAGAACAATATCAGATGTTGGTAACGCACAAAAGATCAGACTATTTGCAATATTAGGTAAGACTGATTATTAACATTTCTGTCAAATATTTATAAGCAAGAAAGGCAAGAAACCGTCTACAAATAACCTAAGTGATATGTCTTCATCGTTCCATATTAAATAAGCTTTATTGAGTAGAGTTTCTATGTTTATGTATGATGTTGATGCTTAAAACTGGTAAAATTAAAATTATTTGGACTTTTTGTGGGATTAGCACATATTTACAGAACACACACATACTCACACACACGCATACACACACACACACATATATATATATATATATATATATATATATATATATATATATATATATATATATATATATATATATATATATATATATATATATATATATATATATTGACAGAGGAACTACTGAGACAAGATGTTTTGATGGTCAATTTTGTATTGACAACACCAATAGATATCCCCAAAACATCACCTGGAGAATTTATTTTTATCATCGACAGATCAGGTAATATATTGTTGATTTATTGTTAAAGTAAATGATGCATGAGGTTATTTCGTACGACGTTTAAGAACCCGGATAGAATGTTATCTAGTCATTACTGACAATTATTCATTCCAAAATGAGTTACTTGGCCTTCTGTGTGATAAAACTGAGTTTATCCAACATTGTCGAGGAAGAAACATAGATAATCAGTTTTTATAATTTATTGCTTATGAAACATTTTAATGTGTATTAAAGGTAAGTTAATTAACTAATTGTGGTGACCAATAATATCTATTTCAATGGATACATATATTTTCTGCAAGTCATTAACTCTGTTTCTGTGTTTGCCTTTCTGTCACTCTGCATATATATATATATATATATATATATATATATATATATATATATATATATATATATATATATATATATATATATATATATATATATATATAGTTATTTGAATGGAAAGGTCTTGTGTGACATGCTCTTTTAATCATCATTTCCTATTTCTCTTTTAGGTTTTGAATTGCATTAACTATCTTATTCTTGTAGATTAGTTTTACTTTTAGGAATACGTATTAATGTTTGACAGAGAGAATACGTTTTTTAAAAAAGAAAGGGTGTACATTTCATTTACCTATCGTATTTTGTGGAAGTAACAAAATCGTGAATATTGTTTAAATTGCTTTTATATATCCTCAGTACAGGTTAGTTTATCCTGTTTGAATTATCTGTTTACTATTTCAATAATATATAATGAAATCATCGATCCCTTTAGGAAGCATGGAAGGAAAGAAGATACAGAATGCCAAGGAGGCACTACTGCTGTTTCTGAAGAGCATACCTATAGATAGCTATTTTAATGTCATCGGATTTGGTTCTGGATTTGAAAGCCTTTTTCCATAGTATGTGTTATTTCTATTATTTTCACATTCTTCTGATGAAATTTTCTTCTCTTAAATGATTTAGCAAATCGATCACAACTGGACTGTACATTTAATGATTTCAACATGAAATAAACCTTTGTTATGACTGTCTAAATCACTAAAAGGAACTAGTTTATTAAAGTGTTTTGAACACTTTTTTTACGGAAAAATTATTTATTTGTTCAGGGTTTCAGGATGTCCTTTTGACTGGTAGATCTCCTTAAATGACAAATTCTGAAAATGTTCTTGTATAGATATCTATGATCCCGCTTCATGATGACATTACATTTAAGTTTCAAAATTTATTGCTCAATATATTGCTAGTTTTATACTAATAGTTGTTATTATGTCATAGAATCAAAATACAACTTTAAAATATCGAAAAGTTCAGGGTCGTATCGTCTTATGTTATATGTAAAAGAGTTACTGATCTTTATCTGTTTCATTGTGTTTTTGGTGGTGCTGTACTTTGAAGTAAATACCCATCTACCACGGCAATGTTGTAATCTTCCTTTACTTGTATATTCCTCTTCAAACTTAGTCATAAAAACTTTGGAGAACTATTAGTGCCTCGCATCGCAAAACTCAGGCTAGGGTTTTGTAGTTAAAACTCTTATAGTTATTTGCCAACATAGTTGGATGTTAGATAGTTATCTCCTCGTGACTACATAATCGTTGCCAAATCCCATGAAATCCTGTTACTTTTCCACTTTCACCGTGAAGCATGCTTTTTACTGATAAGGAGGCCACGCTATGTCCATACCATGAAAAGCTGCAGAGTTCACTTTTGAATGGAAGTATACTCCATCTATAAATATCTAGCTTTTCTGTTCTTATTATTGCGCGATGACAAATTTTCTCACGTTCTTTATCACTTTGCCTTCTTCAGATAGTTAGGCATATTTTTATAAATACTTTCATAGGTCGCTATGGCGTTCTCAGATTGCTACGACCACATTAATATAGATATGTATGCTGTGGAATATGGAAAACTTGTTGAATGTTGCTTCATAATTCCACTTATTCTAGGATATATACAGTTATGTTTCTATATTATCATATCTTAGTGAATACTTTATAGTAGTATGCGTGACACCTTATTAATTCTATCAAGATTTAACGCCATTGGTTTTTCATACATCTAACATTACCTCATTCGATATTGTATCGTTTACATCAAAAGTATCAATACTGATTCTTCAGTTTATTTTTTTTGTGCTGCCTTTGTGTGTAATATAGAAAACTTGTTTATGTTATGATGTAACCTCCACCGTGTTTTGATCAATATAAGTATGGTGAATATACACAGTTAGCGTAGTTGTGTCTAGCTCATGCATATGACAACTGTAGGTGACACATCAGTGATTTTACCTGTATAAGCATGCTAGGTTTCCCTGAAAGTGACCAGTTTTACTAAAATCTATTTTTTTTTACTTCTACGTCGTGCTAGAAGCAATTCTTCAGTAATACTACAAGTATATGCAGTAATAATCTACCTTCCGACAGGTTACTTGTTACTAGAAGTGATTATTTCGCGTCTTCTTTGTTGAAATTATTTTATGAGACATTTGTAGTGAAAGCATTTGAGGATATGTTCTTGGACATGCATGGCGTGATCTTTAGTTCCATACCTATACTGACCACAATCGCCCTTTTACACTTAATTGTCATAGTGGGTAGCTATGCACACATATGTATAGTTGATATGTATAGTTTTTCTGCTTTTTTATTCCGTAAATACACGTCTGGCTTTGCATATTACGGACATAGGTCAATGGGTTGCAATTCTCTGACTACAAAGGAGAAGGCTTAGAAGCATAGCTTGAGGGACTAAAACTTCAGCTGGCACTGGAGAGTGTGATGTTGAACAATAACATAACCGCTATAGTAACAGTCTCGCATATTTCAAATACTAGCTGCCTGTCTCAGTCAACATCCCGTAACCAATCTATACATCAAGAACTGGACACAGTCATAATAGTTCACAAGGCCATATTTCTTCACTCATGGACTCTGTTCGCAAACAATCTCGACCATAATCAAACATGCAGTATCGTCCACGAGAAAAGAAACTTGACCAGTTCAAAAACTCGCAGAATTCTGCTAAGCACTTCTTGTTTACCTGGTCTAGTTTAGGTGCCGTAATTCCCAATATGAAACTAATTATACTGCAGACAAACCCACATTGTGTAGCTATGACATTTCTATAGACGATGTCGAGTTTATATTGGCACTCTCATGAATCATTCTAACAATCATATTACTTCTAGAAATTTACGGCTTATTATTTTAATCATGGTGCGTCAGTTTTCAGGAGATATCTCTCTACCGGCTCTCAAACCCTTGCAACCAAACGGAGCTTCTAAATAGAGTTATAAAAGCCCCACTTCTTCCACCCTCACGGACTCAGCTACAGCAGAGTGATTTGCAAGGCAGCACAAACGATTGCAGGCTGGTCCATAGAGCACAGACCACTCGTATGCAGTCCCACTGCTTTTACAACCGTCGAAAATCAATTCTCCCGAAATGAGTGGAAGAAAAAACGGAGATCGATAGCTTTTGTCAGCATTTCCTATGGGATGATCCCTATCTCAAATAATTTACAGTCATGCCTAGTCTATAACCTTAGGTCCCATTCTTGGACCCCTTGGACAATAACTCTGTAGTCCAAAAGGTGGCTGAACTGAAAGTGAGGTTGCTTCTCGAAGGTATGTAAAACACTTAGGACTAGAGTCAGTGGATATAACCTCTGGAATTCACGATCACTTCAGATGCGAGCACAATTAACTGCTTGAGAGCGTGTCCTACCATTTTGGGATGCCACAGTTTTGTGACGTTTCTGGATTCTCGAGATATTTACTATTTAGTAATCAATATCATAGGTGGATGGAACCCCATCACGAAAATGGAGTTCTTATTCAGTCCGACAACTAACCTGTGGATAATTGCTTCAAAGAGCAACGTGGGAAAAGGTAATCTTGTTGATTTTCTAAAATGGTGTTTACAACAGTAATCCACGTATAATTTAGACATACCCAGGCTGGGTAATGCATTGGCTGCCTCCCTATCCTGCAAGAAGAAACTACTACGAACATAATATCATCTTCATCCTTCCGTTTCATTCAATACGTTCTCGATCTGGAAAACTTTTGCTGAACAAAATTGCGAAAGTGTGCAATGACAAGATCTCAAGCATGGTTTCACCAGTTCTTGAACCACAAGGCAAAACTATTTAATGCTCTAACTATTGATTGAAATGGCTACGTTTATACACTTCTCCAACACCTTCAGTTCTGAAGGCAATAAAGGAATCAAATGATCGGAGTTTCTCATCATCGTGATGAATCCACTTAGAGCAGAAGTCTTGGATCACCCTCGTAACTCTCGTAACTTTTTCAACATGAATCACGATATTTCCCTCATCTTTATCAAGCAGCCACGATGACACTGATTCCATCTCAAAGCAGAGTTTATGAAACTGCACGTATCTTAGTTTTTCAGTAAAAGTGTTTTATCGTGGGTGAGCAGGGTTTGCGAGGCAGTAATATTCATCCTTAAGTATAATGAGTACTTATTATTATAAAAGAACTGCATTTGTCTAGAAAAAGATTGGTTACTGTAGATCCCAATTGCAGAGGTCGTGCTTTCAATATTCAACCTAGACATTTCTTTAATTAGTACATCTGTAGCTATTTTATATTAATGATGTATTACTTCCATGAATTATGTGACAATTCTTGACATTTAAATAGAAGAAGGTTTAAAATTTATTTCAACTCTACAGTGGAAGTGACAAATACAATGACGAGAATCTAACGCTGGCGCTGAATCTGCAAAGGAGAATATCTGCCGATTTGGGGGGCACCGAAATACTCAGTCCCTTACAGTACGTGTACAAACAAAAGTTAATTGATAACTTTCCGAGGCAGGTAAGACATTGTTTGAGTGATTTGTTGTTATACTTGTTGCAAAAGTTTAGCCTGCTCTTAATAATGGCATTATAAATCTTGTGATGATTATATAGCATGTGTAGATTAAACAGTGTAACTTGTCATATAGTAAAATATCTGAATGTAGCAAGTAAGCTTCTTGCTTCCATACTGTGCAGTAAGGGCCTTTCAAGTAGAGCTTTGAGACGGGATAGTGTGGTTTTATAGACATTTACGATATATGTTTTCAATAGTACTCATTATACTTATACGATTATTTGCCAAAACAAACCTTATTACCACACACACACACACACACACACACACACACACACACACACACACACACACTTAAAAACATTAGTAAATATTATTTGTTAGATTGTACAAACCTCATTGCACATATCTGGAAAAAAACTGAGTGACATTTATCAACTGAAACTTTATTTTCTTTGACAGTATCATACGAGATATGCATCGTTATGCACATACCTACGTATACAAAAATATAACTTTTCGAAGCATTTTGTTCACAGATTCTCTTGGGTAAATTGACAAATAGTTTATACGTACTATTTTTCTTTAAGCAGTTATCCCTGGTACATCCTCTGCCATTTATACTGTTCCCCATGCATAGCCTATGTTGTACTGAATAATGGCGTCAATGTCTGTAGCAACAGCAAGAACAGCATCCAATATACGCTCTCCGTTCATTTATGATGACAATTATTACCGTTCTTTTTCAGTAGAAACTATAACTGTCATCATATAATTATTTATTCTGAATTTACTTTAAAGCTGTTTCTGCTCACTGATGGAGAGGTGTCAAATGTGTCAGAGGTTGTTAAATTAGCCAAAGCAAACGCCCAGCATACGAGGTATATTGTCTTCAGACATAATCCACTACTTAGTTATATTGCCTTTTTCGTATGAATTGCATTTCCGATGTAATTTATCATATCTACCTGGTAACGTTTTTGTTATAACCTCAGTAAACACTTAGCATTATCGCTGCGCACGCCCACTTTTTATATCATTATTCCATTCGCCATTTCTGAATTCATTCTAACATGGTTGGATCGTGTATAATATAGTCAACAGTGATCTTTCCAGTAATTTTCAAAACTAATTAGAATGTAATTACTATAATATGCCTTTTTTAACTTCCTTCTTAAATTATATTACTGCAACTGCTTTAGTCATCGGCCATCTTTATATTCATTCTATCAGGGTTAGATTGTAATTACTATTGTTATCAGTCATCGTTATATTCATCATATCAGGGATGGATTGTAATTACCATCGTCATCAGTCATCGTTATATTCATCATATCAGGGTTAGATTGTAATTAACATCGTCATCAGTCATCGTTATATTCATTATGTCAAGGTTGGATTGAAATTACCATTGTTTACTTTGATCTTTTATTTTTTATACACTTTTCCATCACAAATTTTGAATAAGGTTAATATTAGTATCCAAGAATTTAAAATGTTAATTTGAAGTAAACATTATTCTAAAAGCTACTAATGACATTTTCTTTGATACATTTTGTTATATAAAGTTTTCAATTTTTCATAGTCTTGACTACAAGAACAGTTAAGTAACGGATCCATTAATTGACTTCTCTTTAATTATACTGTATATATATATTATGTCAGTAATGTACGCAAATCAAAACAGTTAATTAAGTGCTATCCAGGACATGATGTAATACGAGATATAAACCTAGTGAGCATGTATTCAAGTATAGTCAATCAAACACTTCTATGATTTATAGATTGTATAAAGAGAGACATATGTTGATTTGTGTTTAAAACTATGTACATCGTATAAGCGACTAAGTAGCTGAGATGTCAGGGTTATTCTAATTTGTTTCTCATGCCAGGGGAAGATCTAATCGCGCAAATACAAACAATATATAGCTATCTCATTTAAAAGAAAATAACATAAAAGCATGCACAAGAAATTGAAATAAGGAAACAAAGACTTTCCTTTCACAAAATAACAAACAAATATAAAAAAGATTAACACAAATGTACATGTCTGATATTATAATTATCGCAATGTTACATTATTTTCATAAGAGGGCATGTTTTGATATCAATGTTCTCAGCATTGAAATCTATCTGAAATGTTAATACGTTTACAGTGAATCACTTTTGACGGGAAAGTAACATAGTTATGGGACAATAACATAAAAAGTCGTTTAAGGTTCGAAATAAAACATTTGTCAGGTAACTACCTTATTTTGTTAATATACCTATATCGTATTCTGTCAGTAATGTAAGCAAAGTAAACATTTCATTAGTCCTATCTAGGAGAAGTACCTAGCGAGATAAGATTCCAAACATTTCATTACATCCTATCTACGTCAAATACCTAGTGAGGTAAGATTCCTAATATTTCATTACATCCTATCTAGGACAAATGCCAAGTGAGGTAAAATTCCAAAATGATTCTTTACACCCTATCATCTAGAACAAATACCAAGTTAGGTAAGATTCCAAATATGGTATTGTGAAATAAAAAATATTCTCTATTGCTGTAAACTCTGATATAAGTACTACTTATAAATTGAAAAATAAGGAATCATCCGTTGATTTAAAACATTTGTCTGTCATATAAACTGACTGTTCGGCTCAACTGATGTATTTATTTTAACACTCATATTAGTCTCATATTCCCTATATAATATTTAATACAAAGTAGCCGAGAAAAGGGTTATACTTTCCTCTTGATCAATTTTGAAGAGTTTTTACTGTCGGTATTGGACATGGAGCTTCGACAGCTTTGGTTAGAGGACTTGCTGCAGCAGGAAAAGGGAAGGAGGTGTTTGTTACTGACACA
>JAEAOA010002326.1:337500-367500 GCA_016746295.1 Potamilus streckersoni
ATATTGGCTTCTAAACCTTGACATATGCCTTCTTCGGTAAACGAGATCAGTGTTGGAGTGCAGGAAGATCTGCGCAATTACATTGTTTTAAATTCTAATGGTCGATTTTAATCTGTGGCTTGTCATTTTTGATCGAAAATCACAGGAGTGGATGGGCGGGAGCTTGTTGTTAACATCAGTGTATAAAGCGTTGATATAGAAAAAAAAAACTTCAAATCAAATGATCTGGACAAAGGGAACCAAAAGTAGCCCGGAGAATTTATCGACGTGTAAAAAAATCCAGATCAGTAATCAAGTCCCTGTTTACATCCAATCAAAATATAGAAAACGCATTCAAATTAGAATTATTCTGTGTTATATTAGTTATCATATTTCTGTTTGATCTTTACTCACTTTGTTACTGGATCACTCTTTCAAGCCTTGGGAAAAGAGATTCTATATTGTGCTTTGTCATCTGTGGATACAACTAGAGCTCTTGAAGACTTTTCAATGAAGTGTAATGCAGAGAGAGAGAGAGAGAGAGAGAGAGAGAGAGAGAGAGAGAGAAAGAGAGAGAGAGAGAGAGAGGGTGGGTTAGTGAGTGAGTGAGAAAGAGTGAGTGAGTGTGACAGAGATAGTGAATGAGTGAGAGAGAAAGAGATAGATAGAGACTGTAAATACAAAAATGATAACCCTTTACTGTAAGTAATGTGTCAAGTCAGATGTACAACAGTATCTTACTGTCACTTTTAAATTATATAGTCCCAATACTTTTTTGAGTCGGATTGATAGTAAATGCATATATTTCAAAAAGAGATAATAAATTTTGAACTAAAAACAACATGACATTAGAATTATTTACCATCCTTTCATCTGATCATAAAAGTAACGTCTTGATTTCGGGACATAAAAGCAGATGGTGTTGAAGAAGGACTCTATATATATGTTCTGCAGGTGATAGGTTCAGTATGTGTTTGAATAGTAGTGTTCCACAGACAACTTTTCTACATCCTCGTGTGCCTTGCTGCCTATAAGTAAATGCAAATTGCAGACTGTCAGTAATTTGTTGCATGTATGATGATATTGATGTATGATGAATATAGAGAATGTTAAAGTATTGTAATTTCTGTGAGTGTGATCTATGTTACAGAACAAAATGTATTTCAGTATCATTACAAATTTGGTTTTTTACATCCAAGTGAAAATTATAAAAGCATTGTCAATTTTAATAAATGACGGTTCAATATGATTGAATAAATGACATTTATTAAGAACATACTGACAAAAACGACATAAATACATTACTATATACCTTGAGTAATCAAATACCCATTATATCCAGGAGAGATCGGTAGGCTACTCATATACCTTAAATTGTAATATGTTTGCATCATTTAAAATATAACGTTCTCAAGATATTATACAGCAAATTAGCTAGCTTGACTTGATCCAGTTTCTTGCCAAATCGTCATGTAAACACTTGGGCAACAAGTGCCTATGAAAAGGAAATGCTTATTACCTAAAGCTTTCTCTTCTTCTGTAAAGCTCTTCAACTGGCCTTTGTCGACTACGACTAGCCGGCGTGTTTTTCGTCTTCTGTCTTGTCATCAGAGTAGAAAAATAAGAAAGGAGTCGGCAATGAACCGGGCTTCAAACTCTAACTTTTTGGCTCAAATCCAATAGTTTGCACGAGTCTCGAGTCTTTTGAAAAACTTTCATGCTCGAAATGTGTGTCATAAATCCCTTCTCTTTAATTTGATCGCCCATGCAATTCATCACATTTTAGGTTCTTTTGGAAATGTGAGAAAAACTAATCTTTGTCCGGAACTGCTATTATTCGCACAATTTAGATCTGCGCATTGAACCACCTTGTTTCTACTTGACACTGAATATGAACATGCTTGTTGTAGGTAATCGTATCAAATGACTTCACATCCTGCTTGTATGGAAGGGATATAGCAAATTTGGGGCAGGTTCTTTTCGTTTGATCTCGGAATTCAGAGCGGTATTTATTATCAAATGTTTGTGGAAATATAACAGATGCAGATAAAAAAAATAGTCAGGATAGATTATATACACAAACTACTACATATTCTTCTATTTACAATAAAATTGTGCGGGTCGGGGTTGTTGTCCCCTCTAAGGGATGGTAATAAATAACGCTTCTTCTTGAGATTTATGGTATGAAAACCTGAGACAAAGTTGGCGGGTATACTTGTCCAATGTAGGGAAATTGCTTTGCAATGGTAACCGATCGTCATGTATGGATAATATTGAATATATTGCATACTATCAATTCCGGAGTAAAACAAATTGTTGACTTGTAATTCTTGAACAGTAACATACATTCCGAATACTGAAAAAAATGTGCTATTCTTCACACAACGGCCTTTCTTCAACCATTGTAATTCCAGCCCTAAAGGTTATCTAGTCAGAACATGAATATTGAAGAAAACAATGTAGACCAAAATAGTTGTGAGATACAACATGCATGTTTTTAATGTTTTAATTCATCTCTGTCATTACTAGGTTATATCACTCTTAAAATGTGCCATGCAACCAGCTGCAACTGAAGTTGAAATGCTATGGGAGTTGCCCCCATCTGTCACCAAGATAATGATACCACAAGAATTACCATATGTTTACTTTGGAGAACGACAGATAGTCTTCCTTCTGCTATCTGGGACAGACAAAGTGGTAGGTAAATGTTTGGAGAAATGGTTTATATGGCTATATTATTCCGTACGTCTTCAACTTTATAAGCTGTCTCTAAACAATGTTTGCATGGTCAATATTACATATATCAGTTTATCATGTGTTCAGACATAACGTTTGATCGAAATTACAACAATCTGCGACAAAAGCAATACTGTATTCATTTCTCGGCGTTATGACTATTCTCATTTCAAAACCATACGGGCAATTGACATCGCTAACTGACAAGCGTTGGAACTGCTTTGCAAATCACTACGATTCAATCGTTGTTATTATGTTTGATTTAATATTAATAAATTATGACAAACCGGTTTGTAAAGTATAAACGGAATAGCATACAAGTTATTCAATTGATAAACAGGCACCGTCTCTATAAACGTTGCATGCTAGAAAAGATTTCAGGTGATATTTTGTTTTTAAAACAGGGCACCACTTAACAGATGTTTTGTCAAAGTGTTAGGTAAGATGCACAAGCACTCATCGAATGTCGAATTTTCAGTTAGATAACTTAGCATTTTGTCTGTAAGTTTCAATATATAGCCCTTGTATATGGTTGGTTTATGGATGAAATTCAATATCACATCCCGTGTACAATGATTGTTTCTGTCCTAAATTCAGATCTGAAAAAGTTAAGAACCTAAATCAGATTTTTTTGTATGCTGAATAACAAACTATGTACTGCCGATAATTTACGTTGACAGTTAAATAATAATAATAATAATAATAATAATAATAATAATAATAATAATAATAATAATAATAATAATAATAATAATAATAATAATAATAATAATACAATAATAATAATATTAATAATATATTGAAGCAAAATTAATAAAAAATTGTCAGAATATCAGTAATTGGATTGTTTCGTATTTTCGACTTGAATATAACTCCCATTATTAAGTATGAGGCTTAAGTTTAGGGGCTTTTCGATGCCAATAATACTGGAAAAGTATGCATGGCAAATATTATTAGAATGGTTTTATCTACGTTTAAATTGGCCATATTAAGTGTACTGAGAGAGCTAAAGATTTTTCTTATCTAATCACTGTGCGGATATACCTACTCATTGGATAGGCTAAGGGAGTAAACTCCTACAGAAAATCCGGAGACGGAGTCCCTAAGGCGGTCTGACATTGACTCCAATGCCATTCCGACAACTCCTGCGATGCTGTTGGTGCCAAGTTGTATCGGCATTATCCGTTCCCTTGGGAACACAAGCTGCATGGAGAGGGGGGATTT
Source organism: Potamilus streckersoni (assembly GCA_016746295.1). NCBI lineage: Eukaryota > Metazoa > Mollusca > Bivalvia > Unionida > Unionidae > Potamilus > Potamilus streckersoni. Next base: position 341,440 of record JAEAOA010002326.1, read on the forward strand.
GCTGCATGGGCAACAGCTTATTCTCCATACTATCCTGCCCAGGCTTTGAAGCTCAACTCAGCGTCGCCATAAAGTGTCGGCACAACACGGGAAGCAGCAGTCTACCTGTTATAAGCTTAGCACCAGGGTTCGCTTCCGACGGTGGGAGAGACCGCCATGTCTCATTGGATAGCTACCGCCCGTCTGAAGCTGGGCAGCCCCCAGACAGTAAGGTGCTATCCAGCCATGACCTACCTGTTTCACTGCATGAAGCTTGGGGAACATTATCGACAAGTAGGCCAAAATCACGGCACGTGGCAAGACTCAAAAAAGAGAAAAAAATCCAGTTCTCCGTTTTGCAAGCTGGAACGTCGGGACCATGTGTACTGGACTTACCGATGACTTACAGCAGACTCAAGATGCACGGAAGACTGCCGTGATTGACAGTGAACTTTCCCGACTGAATGTCGACCTTGCCGGTCTTCAGGAGGCCAGACAAGCTGACAGCGGTACCCTCAGGGAAACCAACTACACCTTCTTTTGGCAAGGAAAGTCCTCCGATGAACCTAGGCAGTGTGGAAAAAGGATGTGCTGTAAAGAACACGCTCATCGCCTTCATTGAGCCTCCATCGTCAGGCACTAAGAGGATCCTAACTTTTAGGCTGTCAACATCTACAGGCCCAGTCAACATCTTGAGCGTGTGCGCTCCAACCCCCTACCCCACCCCAGAGGAGACAGACCAGTTTTAGTAGGTTTTGGATAAAGTGATATCCAGTATTCCTAACATTGAAGGGCTCTACATACTAGGAGACTTCAATGGTAGGGTGGGAACTGACCACGAGTCCTGGTCCAGCTATCTCGACACTCATGGAAGGGGGAAGATCAATGAGAACGGTCAGCGACTGCTGAAGATGTGCTGTTCACACAGCCGATGCGTGCCAAACACCTACTGTAAATGCAAGGAAATTCACCAGGTGTCATGGAGACATCAACGTTAACACCACTGGCACCAATTAGAACTCGTGCGGAACTGGACAGCGTCCTCCTCACTCGCAGCTACCATAACACCGACTGCGACACGGACCACTCCCTGGTGGCCAGCAAGGTGCGAATGACACCCAAGAAACATCACCACGCCAAGAAGAAGGGTAGCTCTCGCATAAATACATGCTGTGCAAAGAAACCAGAGAAGACGAAGCAGTTCATCAGCAATCCGCAGGAAGCTCTCACCAAAAAGACATCTGATCACACCATCGACTCCATGTGGTCCCACCTCGAGACACTGTGTACAACTCAGCCATTAGTGCGTATGGGAAGATGGAGCGGGAAAATGCCGACTGGTATGAGGCCAGCTTGGAGGCTATGGAGCCAGTGAATGAGGCGAAGAGGAAAGCACTTCTGGCTAACAATGTTTCGCCTAGCCCTACTACACTACAAGCCCTCAGGATTGCCAGGAAAAAATGCTCAGCGGACAGTTCGCCACTGCGCCAGCACCTATTGGCTGAATCTCTGCACTAGTATACAAACAGCTGATAACACCGGAGATGAAAGAGGCATGTACGAGGGCATCAAGTAGACGACATGTCCCCCATCTCTCAAGACCGCCCCCTCAAGTCCAAGACGGTAGTAATCATAACAGACCAGGAGAAAAAGCTGAAGCGCTGGGTTGAGCACTATCACGAAATGTGTGCAACCCAAACTGTCGTCACCAATACTGCCCTGAACGCCATCCCAGACCTGAAAATTATGGATGAACTAGACACTCAGCCCTCCATGGAAGAGCTAAATAAAGCCATCGACAGTCTTGCTTGTGGGAAGGCCTCTGGGAGCGACGGCATCCCCTTGAAATCCTCAAGAACGGGAAACCGGCACTACTCCAGCCCTTGCACGAACTCATCTGCCTATGCTGGGAACAGGGACAAATACCCCAAGACATGCGGGATGTCAACATCATCACTTTGTACAAGAACAAAGGAGACAACAACGACTGTAACAACTACCGGGGCATCTCTCTCTTCATTATCGTCGGAAAGGCTTTCGCACGTGTCGCACTGTTACGATTGCAGACCCTAACCTCCCGTATCTACCCAGAATCCCAGTTTTTCTTCCGAGCTGGCCGGTCAACTCTAGATATGATCTTCTCCCTAGGTCAACTGCAGGAGAAGTGTCATGAGCAGGAAATGCTCCTCTACCTTTCCTTCATAGACTTGACAAAGACTTTTGACCTAGTCAGCCGGAGCTTACTCTTCAAACTCCCGAAGAAAGTCGGCTGCCCCACCTCGATTGCTTGCCGTCATCACATCTTTTCACCAGAACACTCAAAGCACAGTTTGCTTCAACGGCACAACATCAGAAACGTTCCCCATCAGCAGTGGAGTAAAGCAGGGATGTGTCCTTGCACCAACCCTTTTTGCCATCTTCTTCTCCGTGCATAACCAGTACGCCTTAAAGTACTGCACCGAGGGAGTGTACATTCACACCAGGGCAAACGGCAGACGTCTCCGTGCAAAGACCAAAGTCACAGAGGTTCTCATCCGTAAATTGCTCTTCGCTGACAATGCTTATTTTGGCATCACATACGGAAGAAGGATTTGAGCAGCTGGTATGTCGCCTCTCACACGCCTGTAAAGAGTTCGGACTGACCATCAGTTTGAAGAAGACGAATGTCATGGCGCAGGATGTAGACTCCACTCCAACCATCACCATTGATGTGTACAACCTTGACTTTGTTGCGATCTTTACATGCCTTGGTTCCACAATCTCCAGCTCGCTCTCCTTTGATGCTGATGTGAACGGAAGGATTGCCAAGGCATCAGCAGTCATGGCAAGACTGAACCAGAGGGTCTGGAACAATCTCAACCTCAGTGTGAAGACCAAACTGTGCGTCTATCAGCATGTGTGCTCAGCACACTCCTCTACAGTAGCCAGGCATGGACCACCTACACAGCCTCGAAAGGAAACTCAATAGCTTCCATCTCAGATGCCTGCCGTGCTGTCTGCGCTTTCAGTGGCAGGACAAAGTACCCAACACGGAGGTTCTAGAACGGGGCAGCATGAATAACATGTTCACCATCCTCAGCGAGAGTCATCTTCGGTGGCTCGGAAACGTCAGGAGAATGGATACATTCCCAAGGACCTGTTATACGGCGAGCTAGCAGAAGGCACACGACCTACTGGACGGCTACGTTTGCTATACAAAGACATCTGCAGGAAGGACATGGAAACGGTGAACATCAGCGTCGACAACTGGGTGAGCTGTGCTAATAATCGCTACTAGTGGCGACTTGCTATGAGACAAGGCATTTAGAAAGCAGAGGAAGGGATAAAAGCAAACCTCGGAACAAAGAGAGCCAAGATGAAGGCGAAACAAAAACAGCCTCCACAGCAATCAATCTTCACCTGCAGCAAGTGCAACAAAGACAAAGATTATCACGCAAGGGTCGGACTATTCAGCCACGCCCGACGGTGCAGATAAGGCACCAAAACAGAGAGCTACACCATCGTCTCTCGAAGATGGACGGTAGCCAACAAAAACAACATATATATATATATATATATATATATATATATATATATATATATATATATATATATATATATATATATATATATATATATATATATATAAATATATATATAATATATATATATATATATATATATATATATATATATATATATATATATATATATATATATATACATATATATATATATATATATACATATATATATATATATACACATACATATATATATATATTCATGTTAATAAATAATAAATAATGTTAATAAATGTGCTCTATACGGGATTTAGGGATCTCATTAAATATGTTTATGTGATTACTGTGTAATCTATCTATCTATCTATCTATCTATCTATCTATCTATCTATCTATCTATCTATCTATCTATCTATCTATCTATCTATCTATCTATCTATCTATCTATCTATCTATCTATCGATCTATCGATCTATCTATCTATCTGTCTATCTATCTGTATATTGTTTGTGCTTCTGCTAATTGGAAAATATACAATAATTATTAATTTAATATACAGCATTTGCAGTAAATGCGATGTTCTTTTTTATCTCTAAATGATCCTTTTGTATCGGTTCCGTATATGTAATTTAATTACGCGTGTATTAATGTTAAATTTCTTTATCGAACCTGTAAAAAGCCTACGTGCTAATTGCCATATTACTTCACTTCCGTGCTTGAACTAAATGATCACTTGACCCTACCATGTGATCTGAAATTGAGGGGTAAAACAGATCCTTGTACTGTTTCAGTCAGCAGTAAATTGATTCATTTGGAACGCAGAGGTATTTTGTGTTGAGACCAGTTCGAGTTAGGTTTTTTTTAAAATAATTTTTACTATGAAAAACATATAAGTTTCCTTTTTCATCAAAATTATTGGACAATGACATTTATTGGCAATTATTAGGAATTCTAAAGCCGGAATATTATTATTGATGACTCAAATTCAACATTTAACTCTTGGCACATTAACACAAAACTGAATATAGAAGACGCATTCGCCTTCCATGTTGGATTTTGATAGGGATTCAAATTTTGATTCACTTAGAACTATTTTTGTATTAGGTGTTTTTTAAAATTTGGATTAGATTCACAAATAGTATTTCCGTTTTCTTAATTAGCCTTGTTTGCTATGGAAATATATTTTTTGCTAATAATTTAAAGCGTTTTGTCTTCGCTCTTTACTTTTTTACCTTGACCGAGCCTAGTCACGTAATTATACCGCATAATATATGGATATATATATATATATATATATATATATATATATATATATATATATATATATATATATATATATATGGATATATATATATGTTATGAGCCAGTGATCTGTATTACCAATAAGCTATATTACCATTATTATTATTGTTATTATTATTATTATTATTATTATTATTATTATTATTATTATTATTATTATTATTATTATTATTATTATTATTATTATTATTATTATTATTATTATTATTATTATTAGTATTATTATTATTATTATTAATATTATTATTATTATTATTATTATTATTAGTAGTAGTAGTAGTAGTAGTAATAGTAGTAGTAGTAGTAGAAGTAGTAGTAGTAGTAGTAGTAGTATTGACATGTTTAGTACAAATACAACAGACTGTTTTATGAAAAAAAAAATTTCTCTAGGACCCAACCCATACATGCAGCCTGACACTAAAGGGGAAAATCATATCCACTCAATTTGAACACAAGGAAACTTTTACGTTTCATGTTGGAAAGGAACATGGCACATCTTTTCCTATTCATCGCCTTGCGGCCAGGGCTCAGATTAGGCAGTTACAGCTAAATGATGGTAAATATTAACTTTTTTGTCGCTCACCGTGTAGAAGATTACTTCAGCTAATGACTGTTTATCCCTATTGAAGATGTTAAAATCTTTATCATAAAAGAAATTGATTAATTTTTACCTTTGGTGTTTAAGACTGTATCGAGATCACACAATATACAATTTGTTAAAATTATACAGATTTGCCATTATCTTTTGCTCCGGTGAACAAATAATTAACACAAACAAGTCGGCAGCAAAATATACCAAGACCTTGCAAGTATGTTTTATCATGGCGATTTCCTATCAAAAATATACTGAACATATTCGTTCTAAGTTTACAAGAATGCATCTGAACCTCAGAGACAAAATCAAAACTGCATTTTTGCGACTAACATAATTTTAATTATTGAATTTAATATTAAATTATTGGCCACTTAAGAGTCTATTTAATATATTGTTTTTATCTTAAATGTAAATAGACTAAAGAGGAAGAAGTAATACATTCGCTCACTCTGGCTCAGATTCTGCACGTTCCTTATATAGCGCACAAAATAAGTCCCAAATATTAGCTGAATCAATAATACCAAGTTTAAAACCGGGGACATTTAAATGCAGATTCTGTTGCAAATTATCACTCAAAGAAACACTTTTGCTCCAAACTCGACATAAAATTTAGCAGAAGCTTCATCATTTGTCAAAACTGGACATTACTGTGCAAGGTCACGTAGATGACTCGAGTTTGGTTAGGTGAACATACCCATTGACTTTTATGAGAATGATTGCAATGTTTCCAGGTAAATTGTATAAATTATATTAAGAAACAATCTCAGTTACTTACATTTTGTTGGAGTGTATGTATTACACTTTACTTATTTGGTGTGGGACAGCAGATGCATACTAATTTTATTTAAGGTACAAATGACATTACACAAAAAGAAACATCAGCTCGTTGAGGCTATTTTACCACCCAAAGAATGTTGTGTTTAGATAACAATCTGTCAAACTTGATCTATTCCATTTGTTAAATTTGTAACGAGCCCTTGTGGGATAAATTGGCCATATCCCGACAGACATAATACATTTTTCCAATGCCTCTTGGAAAATCCATTTAATAAGATCCGGCACAACTGTTAAAAACTATAGTAAATAAAAGTTCTAAAAGTGGTTGTGAGGAAATTTACAACGGTTTCACTCATCATTAAAGCGAACACGTCTTGAGATTTCAATGGGCGTTAATGTAGCAAACCAATTCAAATAAAGTGAATTTGATACATGTTCATATATCACAAATAATTAAATGAATATGAACTAATTTCCATGTATCTTCATATTATTAGAGACAAATTATATCAAACACACGAATCCATAATTGTAATATACATTGTAGCAGATGTAAGAAGAGAATAAATAAGTATCTGACAGTAGCAATAGCGAGGAATGTTATGCATGTATGTATTTGATTTTAGCTCCTAAAGAACAGATAATGCTAGTAAGCAAGGCAGCAAACGTGATTTCAAAGCACACAGCCTTTGTTATGGTAGACACCAAAGAACAAGCAATGAGTTGCTGTTCTAAGACAGTGACGATTCCACATGTAACGCTATACAGCAATCAATATGTAAGTAATAATAAGCTGTCATCTTAAATCTATTTCTCTTGAAGCCTTTCTAAATCAAGGTCTTATTTTTTACAAGTGCAGAAGCATTTGAAATTATTTAATTTAAAACAACTTCTAACCTAACTATTTTGAATTTATGAGACCTTGGATGGAAAATTTTGTGAATTGAATGCATCGTCTACTTCAGCTTTTAGCTCAGCCATATAAATGTACTTTATATCTCTCGCTTAAAAGTCACAGACACATTTGAACATATTATGAAGAGATATCTCCTCTGAAGCAGGAATGAGTATAGACATATATATATATTTATTCAAAATAGAAAATTACATTAGTGTCCCTCCAAGAGACATTAATTACATTAGTGTCCCAATATTATATTAGTGTCCCTTCAGCTTTTAGCTCACCCATATCAATGTACTTTATATCTCTCGCTTAAAAGTCACAGACACATTTGAACATATTATGAAGAGATATCTCCTCTAAAGCAGGAATGAGTATAGACATATATATCATCAACATAGAAAATTACATTAGTGTCCATCCAAGCGATTTCTAGATATTGTCAGAAAATATCGTTAGATTCATCATTAATAATGCAATGAAATTAATACTTTTAAGGTAAGGATAAAGTCACATTTTCTGTCTTATGTATGTCACGTTTATTGCGTCTCAGTTTGATATGAAATTGAAATGATATAGCGACCAATAATTAAAGCAATGCCGTCATCGTTCCAGGACATTTTAGATAGTAGGAGTGTGCGGTGCTCACGTTCCATTCAATCGGCATTAATGGTAAGTCATTACTGTATTTTGCTAAATCAATATATATAAGGTGGATTAAAGCTTCTGAAAGCCTGACTGAAATGCTGCGTAAATTAAACAGACATGATCTCATTCTTAACATATATCCATATAAATAACAATTTTGTGCTTTAACTGTTAGAGCATTTGCATTTGATACAATGGATGATTTTAATCAAATACATAATTAGAACTTTGGTGCAATTTATCTTAGGTTACGACATTTAAAAATTTCATTGGTTGATCGAGATCGAATCAAGTTAGTTTGCTTGAATGGTAAACAGTCAAAGGAACATAAGTGGATTATACACATTGATTTATAAATATACATTAAGAAAAACTTTAAAAGCATGCATTTGAAAAAGCTAAACAACATTAATTCATTCCATGATCAGTTATATCCTTGTTTTAATGTACGTATTGCGTATGCAGTGATTTTAGTATGAAATGTAATGACATTTTGCAAACTATAGCTTGCTCTACCAATATATTTAGTAGACATTCCAGTGCAAACATTTTTGTTAACATTGACATAACATCAATTTGTTCTAAGACTTTATTTGGTTCGTGTTTATTTCATCTCCCTTTGGAACAAAAATAATACACCAAACGCTTGTTACGACAACTCCGTGAACGATTCGGAGCGATGTCCATTTTATGCAATGACAACACAAAATCTTTATCAGGATATCCAATGTTCCTTCAAAGTGCTTGCTTGCAATTGCAAAATGAGTCTTATTCCATGTTAAGTTTTAACCGGTTCTCTTCTTTAAATTATTGTTTCGATTCCAGAATGATTCTTGCGCTACAAAGTCATATGCACGTAAGTCATTATTGTATCTTGCAAAAAAGATGAAGATGCTGTTAATTATTATCATGGAAAATCATGATAATGATGGTGATAATTAATATTACTATGAGTGTTTCTGAAAACGTGTCTGAAATATTTGTTATCGTGATAATATCGAGATATTTTATATATATATATATATATATATATATATATATATATATATATATATATATATATATATATATATATATATATATATATATATATATATATATATATATATTCCTGTTAATAAATAATAAATAATGTTAATAAATGTGTTCTATAGGGAATTAGGGTAATCATTAAATACATTTATGTGATTACTGTGTAATCTATCTATCTATCTATCTATCTATCTATCTATCTATCTATCTATCTATCTATCTATCTATCTATCTATCTATCTATCTATCTATGTATCTATCTATCTATCTATCTATCTATCTATCTATCTATCTATCTATCTATCTATCTATCTATCTGTCTGTCTGTCTGTCTGTCTGTCTGTGTATTGTTTGTGCTTCTGCTAATTGGAAAATAATTGAGTAATTGAAAGATAAATATAATTCATACAGTAAGATCATTTGTGAAAATTTGCATTGAGATAATGGACCATTTTAATCAAATAAATAATTATATCTTTGCTACATTTTGCCTTTGCTTTCAAATTGTTTTCACTGTTTTAGTGAAATGCTTATGTTTTATGTCAGACTTAAATCACCCTATATCAGATAAAGGAACGTTTACTTGAATGTTAAGCAGGAAGATTAACGGAGATTGGGTAAAAAGACTTACCTTTAAAAACATAGAATGATAAACAAGTCCTAACCCGGATCTAAATTAGTTTATTCCACAGTTGTTTATATCCTTATAATAATGCATATATTATGCCAGTGTCGTAATTTTATTGTGCGTGAAGAATTTACTAGCCATATTTACCTGTAACAGTATTACCATTCGAAATCTCAAATTATCATTGACATTGCACTGCCATACACTTGAGGTCTGAACAACAAAAGTGTAAACTTCTTTAAGCTGTTATCAGATGTAGCGAAATCAGTTGTATATGTTAAAGTAAGAAGTGTAAAATGTGAGAATGGTATGCTTAACCGCTATGATAACAATATATTCTCCTGTTAATCAGCTTTTCATTCTGCTTTTTCATGTTTAATTCCGTGTTTTAGAGCGGCTTTTTCAACATTTGACCACATAGTTTTGTAGGCGAATTTATTTATAATTTTGTGTTTTTCATTCGGTGTTGTCCATTTCTGATTTACTTTAGTTATATTTTCTCTTTCTTACACATGTTCCGTATTAATTCTTTAAAGTCTTTACAGGTTCTTATCTTTACATCTTGTGATGGTGTTTTATAAGGTCTCATTAGAGCGTCACTTAAGTTATTGAAGCGTTATTGACTAGAAATAGAGACCCGATCAGTAATTAGTTTGGCTCTTATGAGCTGTTTGAATGACCTGCATGCTTCTGGCTGTTTACAATTAATTGTGTTAGTTTACTACATTCAGAAAGATCAACCTTTCCTCACCTACATCAAATCCGATTTGAAATTAATTTGTGATCTTTTATTTTGATCTGGAACCTCGCAATTATTGTCTTCTTCACACGCCTTACCCAATTGCAATACCTTTGTAGTTTTACATAAACCACGCCCAAGAAAAAATTTTGATTTTCTCAATTGAATATGCATTTGCGTCATGGCTGAATCCGTTTAACGATTTTTCTATTTCGATTGCATAAACAACAACAACAACAACAAAAAAACAGCGTATTTCGTGAGTATGAGAACAGAATGAGGAAAGAAGTCATATAAAAAGGAACAGATCGGATTACGCCTTACACTAACCGAGGAATCAAAAGCGTTTACAAAATTTGCTATCCTAACCTAACCTTAAATATCACAAAATTATTGATTTCTGTCAGACATGATATATGTAAAGATGAACAATAGATAAAAACAAATATAAATCACACGGATGTCAGATTATACTTTCGATTTAATATACATAAACAAGGAACCTGAGACACGGTTATTTTTCGATAAAGTTTACCCTACAAGGAAGACCAATGCGATCATCTAGATCAAACGCAACCTTTTACAGGCCTCCTCTCTTGATTAGCCTCAACGACCCCTACCTCACCACGTAAATTTCATTAGTCAGCATTAGTTAATTCCACCGCACAAGTTGGCCTAACAACAAAATTTGGGAAGCACTGGCTTTCATAAAAGTAAAAAGTGAATCTTTACCACCCAATATGTTTGATTGTTTTATCAATTCAACTTCCCGGTACCTTGACACTGTTGATTCAAACTGACGTGAGCGAAATGTCATATATGAAGCATTGCAAACAACAACACCCGAGAAGTGGCTACCAACGTGCCTTATTGGTAAACAAATAAACAAATTTACTTAGTAAATCAACATTCAAAGTAGGTCAGTACATGCAATGCAAATTTTGTATTATTCAACACGTACGTCAAGCTCTTTTTGTCTTTGCCTTACAGTCCACTCTAGTATTTTCATTTTATAGTCATCGAAATGAATCCACTCCAACAAGACGAGACAATGGACGATTTTATAAACAAAGTAACTCAATTTTATCACACAAAAGTCGCATCTGGAATCTAAAATGAATATTAACTGTCGTTGGATGCAAAAATAAACTTATTTAAAATAGAAGTTAACAAGGATTAAAGACCCCAAACGAACAGATACACTTTAGTATTTGTTTCCACCAAGTTGTACAAAGTAACATTGCATTCGAAGTTATCTTTAATCAAGGCAACGAAGATCAGAATATCCTCCTATGAGGAGGACACATTCTAATATCGATCGAGACAATCATCTCAAAATATATCCACCGAATCAGAACTTTGGCATGAAAAAGAGATAATGCAATGAGATGGTCCGAAATAAACATTGAACAATGAAAGTGACAATGGTGAAAGAATTCATTGTTTAAGAACTTAATCCAATGGGAAGATTAGCTAATAGATTGACCCCCCCATTGAGTCATGTGGGATCTCAAGAAAATATTTTCTAAATGCAACCATTCATAACAAAACACAGATTAAAATATAGAGCATCCTTATCCAATCTAAATTTAAACGCTTTGCAAACAAAAGGTTTCTAGATTGCAATAAAATATTTGATAAGTAAGCGATTTCTGCAGTAAAAAAGTGCTTGCGTGAGTGTGTTATTTAGAATTTTTAACGTAGCTTTACTAATATTTCAGTTATATCGCTACAATGTTTTCAGTTTGGAAATTTATAGTTATGTCTAGCACTGGTTCGTCATACCGCAGATATTTAGCATGATGTCCCACATAGTCACATTATCCTGACACCAGGATGACCGGTCCTAACATTAACCACTTAATGCTTAGTGCCAGGCGAGACATCTGTTAACACTATTTTTTGTAAGTCTTTGGTATGACTCGGCAGGGGATGGAACCCACGACCTTCCGCATCTGAGGCGGACTCTCTAACCACTAGGCCACCGAAGCATTGGCGAAAACATGTTATTCTATTAGCACCATTATAAACAAAACATATAATGAAACGTTTGTTTGATGCAGAGTATGCTTGTGCTGATGACCTCCAAATGAAGAAATTTTGTGTGCCAAAGTCCAAAGCATCCGGGAACTTTCTAGGCAAGTTATATGATGGGATAAGAAGACACTTCCGTAAAGGTATAATGGCAGCTAAAGCTTTTGTTTTTGTTTTGTTTCCTTTTCTGTTTCTCCCTTCTTCTTGTGTTGTCATTGGGGAGTTTTTTGATTCCTTTTGTACCAAACTTTATTTAGGATGATCAAATTAGTGCACGATAACAGTGGCATTACTTACATTAACAAGAAAGCAGTAGCTTTCCCGTGTATTGCGGTCATATTTATGTTTGAAACGTGTTTGAGAAAATGTTTTGCCCCTTGAGCGGACCTCCATACTTTTGTCTATCTTACCTTCAATTGGATCGATATTCTTTTTGACTCAAACTCGATAGCAAAAGGCTCATACATATTAGCAGCAACGGACTCACTTCCTCCCTCTTGAAATGTGATGGTTATTTACTACTCTTTTGTTCTTTGAATGGGCAATGGGTCATAATCATTGATCTTGGGCAGTTTAATGTACATTAGCTATGTATACTATGTTTTATTGAACAATCACTTGCGTTACCAGAAGACAATGAACAACGTGCATACATACATGCGTGCGTGCGTACGTACGTATGTAAGTACGTACGTACGTACATACATACATACATACATACATACATACATACATACATACATACATACATACATACATACATACATACATACATACATACATACATACATACATACATACATACATACATACATACATACATACATACATACATACATACAAACACACGCACCACGCACGCACACACACACACACACACACATATATATATGTGTATATATATATATATATATATATATATATATATATATATATATATATATATATATATATGAGGAAGAAGAAGAAAGCAATGTGAAACATTATCAGTGAGTTGCATGTGGCCGTTGTTTCCCATATAAATAAGACCTCTAGACAGGAGTAGTGTTAAAATGAACGGTTCTAAGACTCACTGATACTACAAATAGTATATTTATAATTAGTATGCCTTATAGGTTCAAAATAATGTCATATTTAAATAAACCTAAACATCTCACACAAAGAATTGTTCTTTAACTACGAAACACGTATAGGTAAGAATGTCTAAAATTATGTCTATATTGAGGAGGACCTTTTATCGAAACTTATTTATTCTACTATACAATCTCGATATTAAGATGAAGTGTGAATAACGCCCGAACTAAACCAATTAATTGGTTGGTTTTATAAATATTTTACTGACACAGATTTGCCAATTGAATCAAATGATGTATACATTCATTCAAGAACATAAACGAAGATATAAATATTCACGTACTAAACAAACATCTAAACCTCTAGCTACAAAGTTTAGAAGAGACTGACCTGCGTTCGGGAATCAATCTTGTAAGTGTTTGGTATTTTGCATTTGTCTGTTGTTTAAAACATTTGTAGAGGGTTATTTTACATAGCCACCCAATCAATATCAAACAGTCTTTGTCTCTTTCCAAGCAAATTAAGAAACTGTAATATTTTGACCTAACCACATAATCCCAATTCGTCAATAAACGTGTCTTCTTACATGTAATTATAGCACACTGTCATTTTTCGTGAATATAATTGTGGCTGAATGTACAGTTTGTCTCTAATTATACCTAATGGTAGCCACTGCATGTCCATCACAATGAGTGGGTGCACATGTCCCAAAAGAACATTTAAAATGACAAAGTTTAGCTATCTGACAAATCCCAATGTACGTATTTGAATGGAAGTTTAGACAATCACACACCTAAATTAAACATAATATTAATTTGTCTGCATTACAATTATTATATTTCCTGACTCCAATTCAGATAGACAAGATAAATCACAAACCATGCTACAAGCAGGAGTGGATGATGCTGCATATGATTATAAAGTGGAAGAATCTAGTCCAAGCCAAGCAAATTACAATGACTCAATACTGATGGAGATAATAAAACTCCAGAAATTCCAGGGATTATGGGATCTTAGCAGGGAGCTTATTGATCTTCTAGGTGCTCAAGCGGATATTCTTAAAAGTCATATTCCAACACAGGTAATGTTTTCGTTCATTCTTATTTTGCTATTTTTGTTTATTTAGGGATTGGGGATAATAGAGACTTTACCGACAAATGTGTTTGTTACTATGTTGTACGTTATTCGTATTATTTTAAAAACCCATCACTCATCAAGTATCGTATCATGCCAGTGATAAATGACAATACAATATTGGTTTATCGCAGTAAAACGATTTCATAAATTTGACTTATGATCTGCAAGAGATACTTTACTCACCCACACATTCTTTGCAATCTGCCTTAATAGATTTATGTGTGCTTTGAATAAAAATCATGCATGACTATATATGATGTCTTTAAATGAAAATCAACAAACAATATTCGAGTTCATATTAACCTATTTATATGACAACAGTCTACGTTTTAAGTATGAAAGACAAACAAATGCCGTCATTTGCACACATTTGTTGGTACCGTTTAAATTTCACAAATAACATTAATTAGATACCAACGTTCACCATTTCTATAAACATCCTGCATGAGAGATCAATAAAATATCAACAGCATATTTTAAATGCAGTATAAATTTGGTGTAAGCATTTAATCACCATTATAACATTTGAATCATGATTATTAATGCAGTTCCTTTATTTTATATTTTGCATAGCATTACAGCATCAAAATCAATTCGTCTAGCTCTACATTCGAACATAACAATATGTTATATTTCCTACAGCATAGACAAGTGTTGTGGAGATAGAAAAAAAACCTGCATAATGGTCTCTTACCGCTATTAACATTGGCGATATAAGGTTATGTAAAAAGAGAATGACATATCAAGCATTTTATCTAAAACTTTCCTCTTCCTCGATCAGAACTGACGTATGCATTATATTGTTCAGTACACACCGTAAACCGATTGTTTAAGTTCAAGTACGGGTTCCGGGTATCTAAGTAGTCTAAAGCTTTCGCCTTTACCGATCACTACCTACTTAACACTGCGAAGGTATTTTGTATATTAACGTATATGTATCTTTTTGAAACAGTTTCTATAATAGCAACACGTAGCAAACCTAGCACTAAATCGGATAGTGTATGTCTTTTATTTAGTTCAAATGCATTTCAAAAACTGTAATTGGACAGTCATTGTGCTGAGTATTTGCATCCAATGGAATTTCTGAGTTCATGAAACATGAACTGTAACCATTCATTAAGATAGCCTCAAACAATGTATTCGTATCATTATCAGGGGTGAAACATGCAATAAGTCAATCATTAACATCAACATTTTAAGTAAAGTATCGTAATGGAATGTCAGAGCCATAAACAGTCGGCAAACATACTGACACTATTTTCTTTTAAATTTTTACTGATGAGAAAAATAATTATATCCCTACCGCGATTGTTACGATGTGACAAGGGATTTCTCGAGAGTGTGTTGAGTTGTATGCTGAAAGATTCGCAATTATGACCACGTTGGTGCACAATTTCTTATGTTTATAGATTTTTATGCACATGGACTGAAAAGCAGATTATTTTTCAAAACGTAGCAAGAGCCTGGGAATAAAACACGATTAATATGCTGTCATAGAAACGTATGTCCTTTACAATTATGTTTTTCTTCCTTAATATATTTTCATATTCAATTTCAAGTTGGCATTATTCTTGCTGTTTTCGCATTCGATGGTCTAGTTTGCATTGTATTAATTTTGACCGATAAAATAAATAAACATTCCGTTTCGCTAGTAGAAACAAAATACAGACGGATGTGCAGACCTTTAAGAAGGATATGAAGATGATAACGTAAATCTATAAATATATGAATCTTGTTTTATATTTACCTTATAGAAAATCTAGTTTTGAACATACTGTCCTCGTGAGGAAACTATATGCCATGACATTATTATTTCTGCCTTAATATTACTTTATATAAGTCTTTTGAGGTCCAGAATACGCGATAGGACGTTAGTTTGACTCCTTTTATGCTTTTCATTACTGTTCTTAGTTTTGTACTTATCATAATTCTCTATTAAAAACCAAATAAGATTTACGTTACACGATGAATAAAATAAATCTCTCAAAGTGGAATCATATTGATGTACATGTTTTGTATACTATCCAATCTAATTTCTCGCCACAAGTCTATTTTTTATCGGCCGTAAATAGCGAAACCATTTTCAGAAAGGGATATCGGTGACGTACCATTTTTTTAGCTCTACCTTGAAATGACCAACTTGCAAGTATATTATAGCAAAAGCTATATTTTGAAATGTTGATGGTATGAAATGCTTTTAAATTCTTCCTTGATGTAAATGTTACTTTTAACAATCCTTTATCTTTCTCGACATTTGTTTGAAAACATTTATATCAGGAAAATGTTAATTCACACAGAAACTACCTTTTAATATACCAACTCCTCCTCATCTACTCGATTTTTCACTATATTCGGGCCTATCCACCCACATGTTTTTTTTTCGCGTAAATTATAAAATTGTCTGTGTTTAAAGTATAGGATATATAAAGTTATATTCAACTTCGAACACCCATTTTTGAAGAGGTGTATTACTGCTACTAGCAATAAGTTAACTATCCTCAAGGCTCAAGCATACTAAAACTAGAACATTCGTCTCTGGTTAAATGGATTAATTTGGGGCCCATTTATTAACTGTCTTGGCTCTTAATACCGTAGATTGTTTTCTGCTTCTGTGATTGTTTATTTTCATTTATATTTAAAGAGTAATTTTTATGGCTGAATATAACGCTAAAATTCATGATTTTTGTATAATTGAAAATTAAGATTAAATAACACGTCGTAATTATTTTGCAATACTTGTTTCATGTCATAATTTTTATCAAGTTTCGTACTGCTGAGTATCGTGCAAAATAATTCTACTAGAGAACAAGATAGTATCTATATGCATTATGTACTATGATTTTTAAATATTAGATACTTTAACCGCATTATACAACTACGTGTAAGGATAACCTGCAAATCAATCATTTTCTAATCACTTTCAGACGTGAGTTCATATAGCGTGTTTAGCGTTTAACACTTATCGCTTAAAGATATTTTTTATATATGTTTAGAAACAAGTAATATAACATTTTTTTTCAAATTGTCTTTGACATTATTTTCTGAAGGATGACGCTGTTGTTGCAACGGTTCATGTCATTGCCTGGTTAAGGAAACATCACTTAGAGAAACGTTCCGAATGGCAGATGCTGGAAGAGAAGGCATTAGACTGGCTGCAAAGACAGGACTTACATGGATGCTCTGTGGAGGAACTAATCTCCAATGTGACTATGTAATCATTTCTACGAGATTTGATAAACAACATACTCGTTCCCCTGCAAATATCTCCATATAACCTATACTTAAAACCATTCTAACATCATTGTGTTTGTCTGCTCTCAGCAAGTAAGACAATTGAAAAAGAATAATATCTGAATATATATAAGCTTGAACTTGGCAGCTATAAAAGCCTACAAGAGTATCTGTTCTGTCGTATGCTTTCTATAGTTTATACATTTAGTAAAACTTATAACTGCATATTGTATTTAAACCATTGTAACCTGAGACAAATAATATGCTACTGACATAGTGTCCACATGTAGGTTTTAAGAATGAATTGATGATAGTATCAGCGAGCTAATCAGTCGTTTGAGGTACATAAAGAAAAGTTGCCCATTCGTGAACTGTAACTAAACCATGTGGCAAATAGTGTCCACTTAAAATTTAACTAGCAGCATTACATGACATAATCGGAATATCCTCTACTATGTAATGACGTCAACACCTTTGATTATCAATATATGAATATCCTTTGAATATCAACATATTTCTACACGGGGTAAAATTTATTGTTATCGTCTAAGTATCAGTTTGTGATTAACTTTGATAATGCAAACGAACTTCACTATTGTTTCTATATTATTCCATTGTTTTCCATACATATGAGATTGAGAGAGAGAGAGAGAGCTCACCACATGTTTTATATTTTATTTTATTTCATTTTATGTTTGAATTTTTCTAAAAGACTTGTCTAATGATGCTATTGTCAGAACTATTTTTTAGAACCTTAATTTTGTTGGTCATATTGCCACAATGGGGGTAAATTTCCCTTACAACCTACATATGCATACATACATACATACATACATACATACATACATACATACATACATACATACATACATACATACATACATACATACATACATACATACATACATACATACATACATACATACATACATACATCGGAAAAAGAATATTATCAATATTCATCAGTCTTGCATCGTGTACATATTCCATGTTGTTGTACTTTGACTTCATTACATGAATATTTAACATAAACTTCTAAACAAGACAGAATTTATCATCTTACAAATGTAACCCATTCGAGTTCTGGGAAGAGACTTGCACAATATTGCACACAACCAGTAGAAAGATAATGATCTTCAATGCCCAACATGCTATTCAAGTTGCCAGTTGCATCACACCGTACAGGTGTGCATAGACAACCTAGACATCTTAACATAGTAACTTGGGTGCTTGATTATGAGGCGTGAAACGGTTTCAATCGCTTTCACAAACCGAGGTCATTTTGGGCTAATCCATCTGTAAAGCAGTGTTTTTCCCGGTTGCGTATGTTTTCCGATCGTCCTGGAAAAAGTTTGTATCTGAGGGAGATTAAGGTACGATTGTCAAAATACGGGGCAAGTAGTGGAGTAATAGAAGTAATCATGGCATGTACTAACCAGACTATAGTTGGTCTGGATATGTCAATTAAGATTTTAGTTCGCCTTACTGTGAGTTAGATATTCCAAGTTAAGTATATATCTGTGACAGTTAGATTTTTCAGCTACTTCCGTTACATTGATGTTATTTTAATTTGTAATGTATGATGCTATTTAATTTGTAATTTGTATTAGTTTATATATTTTTGTCACTTGGTTGTTGGTTAGGAAACCCTACTCCTGATGTATGTAATTCTAATTCCATAATGTCCATTGACTCTAAATAGATTTCTGTTTTTATGCACCAATAAGATACTATCCATCAATTTCCAGTTATTTCATTATTGGCAGAAGATGATTTGTGTACTTCATTATATCTTAACACATCTGATTGTCAAAGTGAACAAATATCACCTGACTCCAATACCAAATAGGTATTTACATTTATGTATAATCGTTATGTTATAATTTAATCTCTTGATGGAACGAATAACACATACACACACTCGAATTTATATTTTGGCATGTTGCTTGTGCGTGGAAGTTTCTTTAGTACGAATAACTATTTAATCCTTGAGCTTCACATATGTCCTGTTACCTACTCAGCATCTGAAATTATATGAATATCACCGCATTCAGTTCATTTGAACAATTTTCTTTACTTTAAAATTATAAACTAACTAACTATGTGTATATATATATATATAAATATATATATATATATATATATATATATATATATATATATATATATATATATATATATATATTTGGTTGCATTGTGTACACCTCTCTTTCATCAATGATTATCCGTTGCATAACATTATTGTACAATGATTTGTAATGAAAGAAAACTTCCACTTACCAATAATACATGGTCTCGTCTTGAAACGATATAAAGACTGTGCTGTATCATGCAACGCTCCTTCATTCGTGTTTGAAATTCCGTTTTACTTTAATCATCCAATATGCCACTAGGGGACACGTTGCCCATTATTTGCATTTCTGCAAGAACTGGGTTTTTTTTATAATCATTATATGAGAGTGCATGTCATGTAAACTTCTTTTTGTTTCTTGTGTAATAAATGCTTACGTGAAATATCACAGACATATATTGAATCTATGGTTACAAGTACTTGTTGCATTTACCGAACATTTATTACCCTGTGCATTTTGTCCGATGTGTATTTGATTTGTGATACTAAAGTCTCTAGGTTTTGCCTAACATATGATAAATATATGATAATGTATATCATGAAAACATTTTGTTTTGCATATTGTGCAATGATTACACGAAATATCACAGATCACATGCGCTGAATATCTAGTTTGATGATTCTTACAGCATTATGCTTTAATTTTTGCAGTTGAAACCCTAACAATAAGTAACAGTGTGCTCTATATTATATGCACTGTGATTTCTCTGTTTGCGTTTCTTACAAACATTAAACTTAAAACATAAAATAAATTTGTGTTATTTGATAGGCAATGATCGATTTTTTTAGTTGCATAAAAGAGTCATAAAGTGCAAGTTTGTGATTGTCAAACTTTTAATAGAATACTTTTAACATGTTTACATATTTTTCTTACTTATCTGGACATGTTAACGTTACCTCTTCTTTTAAAATATGTAACATCATGGCCGTATTAAATAAAAAAACAGCGTCGTCTTAAATACCAATATTTATTTCATTGAGTGGCGTAACTATCACATCGAGGCCAGTTTAAGCTCATAATCATATTCCTCACAAGACGTGATGCTATACGCTTGCAAATGCTGGTCACAAACACAGAACTATACACAAAACTCAGGCACATTTATGTCACCATGACACTTTAGTATCAAAGGTCTTTACAGCAATGAGCATAACGACAGTAGTTGATGAGATATTTTTCAAATATTAACAAAAATGTGACAATAAATTAGAAACATTGCCTTCATATTTGTAAAAAAAACTCGACCAAATATATGTATATGTGTCTCTCAGATTTTCTCATCCTTTACTCATGATTTATGTCATATAACATTTATGCAAGATCGTATTGATTTACTTCAGTATTATGGGTTTATTAGATTATGTTTTTAAACACAGTAATAAATTAAAGTCCATAATTCAAACAGGCACAGCAAAACCGATGGAAATCAGATCAACTTATGATACGAGTTTATGTATAAAACGAAATCAACATCTTGTCTCAGCTGGAATCTACAGTAAAAACCCATCGTAATTATCTGCTAGATCACCTCACTAACGCACATTTATCTAACATAATTTACTACTTGTAGGCTTGTACAAAAATAACAAGAGAAAAGGATTAAGTCAACAAGCTTTGTATATTTTAACAAAATAATTTATTTCCATAGAAAACAATGACAAAATTGGAAATAGGAGTTACAGTTTGTGAATATAATCCAAAATTTAATAATAAGATTGAAAAATAGAAGAACTATCATTTAACAGTTCTAATAAAATCCGGGTTCGAATGTCGATGAATTTTCAATATGGAGGAGATGACGTAAGGTGAGACCGTTGTGCTGGTTTTAAGAGATCCTCTATTGAATCACAGTTTGCTTCCGTATAACTCCAAAATAAAATTCTACTGAATTTCTTTCTCCCAGGACGTTTATAAAAGATTGCATGTGTTTCGTTTTATGAAGAATACATTATTATATTCCAAAACTAAATGAAAATCAAACTGGTAACAACAATTAGAAACACCGTGTTCCCTCAAAATGTTAAGAAAGACTCTAACTCGATACAGTTTAAAGTGGCTGTTTTAATCCTCGATTTCAGATAACATGGGATCCGACGTGAAAGGCTAGTAGAAGAAAAAATGGCTGTTTTTAGCCTCGATTTTAGATCACATGAGACCCCACGTGATCGTCTAGTAGAAATAAATGGCTGGTTTAAGCTTCTATTTTAGATGACATGGGACTCCATGTGATAGACTACGTGATTTACTAATCTGAACAGCGCAACAAAAATTATATTGCTTTTTATCAAATATGCAAGAATAACGTTATCTAATAACCAAACTCTGACACTGAAATTATATTTGGAAAAAAAGTGTTTACATTTTATATAATATGCCGGCCAAATTGAACTTGGCAATAGCCAGTCGTTATCACTTTGTTTACAAAAAAATGTGAGCTGAATTAGCGTTACGATCCAATCAGGTCAAGCCAATTTTCTGCAACGAGATAAAATTCCAATAATATATTTTAAGAGTAAAAAGTAATTTAAGAAAAATAATTTTAAAACTAACGCACGAGCAATTTAATTACATACACGTAACAAATTGTAAAGATTCATTTGCTACTTACCGACAGCTATTTAAACATTCACTTCATTCACTTTGATTAATAACATATTGCTACGCTAGAATATTTCCCACAATATCATGCGAATCAACGATCTACTAAATGTCGTAATCTATTAGTTCATATAACGTTTAGATTGTTTAGTTATTTATGGTTTAAAGATACTCCACCTTTAAAGAAATTCTGACAAGCAACATTCAGACGAGTATCCATGCTGCATAAATATGAACGCTATCCAGATAAGTAATTGTGGTCAGGATACGTTAACATTATCCTGACGAGCAACTGAGCAGATATAAGAGAAAAGAAATTAATAAAAATAGGAAATCTAGACTACGATGAATATTCCTAAAGGATTGATTTGAATCCAGTGCATGTATTGTTAAAAATTTAAACCAAGAAATTCGACATCAATCTCATAGTTGAAAGGTTATAGATCTGCATTTTAGCTATAATCTCTGTTATAAAGGCTTTGACACGCGCAGGTCAGAATTAACCAGTGAGGTATCTATAGTACGAATATGCAAACATTATAAAACGGGTATCATTGGCAAGTATTCACATATATACACATTACACATACACACACACAAACACACACACACATAATATATATATATATATATATATATATATATATATATATATATATATATATATATATATATATATATATATATATCGGCTCATTCAAAGTAACACAAAGAAAGAGTAAGGAAAATAAAACTTGTAAATTTTAACAAAACTATGTATTTCTCTAGAAAACATGGAGAAAATCTAAATATATGAAAAAAGACTTATACTTATGAAATAACAACTCTTTCTAGCACATACATATCTTCTACGGTATTAAAAGTTTATAAGATGTTAGTAACTCTACACTATGACCACGACTGACTACAATCTAAGTATTTCTTACAGATAACGAGAATGTACAACAAGCGAATACTTCGTTTCATATACACATACACGAAGTATATGTGTATTACAAAAACGTAAACAATCTATGACCTGGTCAGAGCCAATCAGTTCCATAGACTTTCTAGACTTGTTTATTTATAATGACTAAGCCCTCATGTATAAATCATGCTTACATAAGACAGATATACGTTTGTAGTAAACACGATGTTTCTAAAATAGTCAACATCCTAAATTAGGTCAATGTTATTTAAACTGATGAAGGTTTGAGATAGTACTCAACAATCTTAGTTATTATCAACAAAGCGCTCACTAGTTTGTTACATTTGGTTCTTTCCTACTACATCCTGTCCTAATTATGCAGATTAATTTGCAGACTTGGAGTATTGAGCTTGGTCGTGAGCGTCGTTCTCAAAAATTTTTTTGACAATATGGGACTCCTAATTCAATGATTCCAATAGTGATTGGTTATGAAGATTAAGAAACAATCTTAATTGGTCTTGTAGTTCTTGTTCGAGATTTGATTATTTTATATCTGAATTTTATTCCTGTGTTCATTCTAGTATTATATTGGTTTTCTTGTGCCTGTCAATTTCATCTGCTTTTGATTATTATGAATATATCTTTCTGATGTACTTGACTGCATGTACAAACATTGCAAATATTGGACTTTCTTGGTGTACACTATCCAACCACGTCTTTTAACCGCTCCAGTGGCCTAGTTATTAGAGAGTCCGACTCGGATGCGGGAGGTCGTGGGTCCGATCCCCGGTCGAGTCATACCAAAGACTTACGAAAATGGTACTAAGAGCTGCCTCGCTTGATGCTCAACATTAAGAGGCTAGTGTTAGGACTGGTCGGCCTGTGTTAGATTAATGTGGCTTTGGTGGGTCATTAAGGTACATGTCTGCGGCATGATGCCCCAGTGCTAGACATCACTATAAACTGACACACTGCAGACATCGTAGCGATATGATTGAAAAATTGTTAAAGCTACGTTAAAAATCATAATCACATCTCATCACATTAACATCAACCACGCCTTTTCACGTCATTTATATCACTAGTTGACACAAGTATTTATGAGAAAACCAGATCCGACCAGTGTCGATTTATATATTTAAAAGTAATATCGCACCTGCTCAATCTCCCATTACTCAATGAGTTTTAGTAAATCATTGATATTATTAAAAATCAATGATATTATTAAATCGATAATAATTATGTTATTATGTTATTGTGTATCGCAAGATAACATTTTTTATTTCCGTTTTAAAGCACATGTCTAACATATGATATAATATTTACTTAAAGCAGTTGGAACCTTTTGCCCCGATGTATACGGTTATACTTCACATACCTTTCAATATTATACACGTTGAATAAATAATATCAGAGGGCGTGAGTAATGTCATAATGTGACCCTATGCTGAATTATTTATTTCCAGCAAGGATGACGTTAAAGAGAATATTGATGATATAACGTTAGCAGATCTTAATAATTTCAGTTTAATACAAACCAGACGACAAAAGCTACAGAATAGAACCCTGGTTCTGCATGCGGATGTTGCATTTAGTTACAATAATATTGTTCGTGTATATGCATCCAACGCATGGACATGCTGGTAAGTTAACGTTTTCCGCAACTATTGATATTTTTTGTATATTTTAATGACATCTTTGCTGTTATTGGTTTGTTGTTTTTCCTTATTATTATTATTATTATTATTATTATTATTATTATTATTATTATTATTATTATTATTATTATTATTATTATTATTATTATTAATACTTGGTACTATATTAAAATCGTAAGAGCTAGGATAATCTCTTTTAAATATTGGTAGCGGTTGAGCACAAAGCCTTGCATTCATATCACACTATCATGTATATTATGATATAAATGTTAGGATTGCAAAGCTCTATTCCGATGCACATCATGCTTATCTGTTTTTTATGTTTGGTCGATGTAGTCATATCCACGAGTTATTTCTAAGATGGTCAAAGATCTGGTGCTTTAATTCCTACCGTTCATCCTTAGTGCTCGGAAAGAAATCAAGGAAACACATCTACCACTGTCAAATGCAAATACTTGCGCACCTTAATTTTTCTCTTCTTAAGAATTTCAAATTTTCTTTCCCCGTGTATGCGCACTAAAACGCGATAATGCAGACACATTCTAGGAAACCAAATAATAATAAAAAATGTACGAACATGTGCATGCCTGTGGCTTACATTTCTCGTTCGAATATATGGATTTGGGGTTATCTACAGAACACTCAAGTAATGTGCGACCTTATTGTATTTGTTACCACGGTGTTACCCATTATACTAATTCTTCGTCAGTGTCATTATTAATGTAAGGATACATAAACAACTGTATTTTCAATATGATAAAAACTCGAATTTAGATGTGTATTTTGGATCAAGATGTTGATTTCCTCTGCCGAAATATCATCCGATTAGACTAGTTGCCTGTATTTCTTCAATGATATTATTTAAAAAACATATATTAAAGATTTATGTGACGAACGTTTTAAGTTTCGTTCTCATACAAACTGGATTATAATACTGACAAAATTCGCAACATACAAATACACCAGAAATACATGCCAAATAGATTCAAACGGTTATAAAGTTATGGGGGCTTATCGGTGATAATCTATTATAATGTATTTCAAACCATAATCGCTATAATTTAGGTATATAAAACATGTTTACAACAACCAACACAGTAGATCCAATGTGTTCAACGTGTTATTGTCAAAGAAACGCATGAACTTATATAATTGACCTAATTACAATATTTAGCTATTTGTCTAG